>CM032448.1:69539125-69715049 GCA_019049505.1 Pachyrhynchus sulphureomaculatus | reverse complement strand
GCTGAAACACATTTGAGAAAATGCTCATTTTTACAAAGAGACATTTGGGTGCGAAACCACACCCTAGCTCCTCCCGATGAACGTATCGTTTTATTAAGTCTAACAGCGCACGGCATAAATGAAGATTTTATTCTAGGCTAAAAGGTTATGTTTTAAAATGTCCATACATTCGACGGAAGTCGAAGGAGAACCCAATCCCGAGAAAAATATAATGAAATGTTGATGGAATGGGTCATAGAAAATTGAATTTTTTTTTTTATTCGCGATTTCTGGATCTAATATGATACGAGCCAATGATACTCGCCGATTATACCTGATTCTAATTGCAACTGTACATGAATTAGAACTATGTGTTGCGACGGGGTGCATCTAGGATATATGATGAAGAAATCAAAAACTTATTCACGAAATGCAAAAAAATTGCGACGCATTGGAAATCCTTGCCCATAGATCTTGCTCAAACTGAACTGCATAAAATACAAAAGGAACAACTTAACCAGAAGCTTTATGGCGTGGTTTCAGGAGTGGTTGGTACGCGGTAATTATAAAAAATTATATTTTTTTGTGGGGGGTGATACAGAGATATGGTTAACAAAGATTCATCCAGCCACAAGTAATATTAATAAATCCGAAAGAGTGTGTCTGTCTGTGGATATCCTGGCGGCCAAACCACTTTACTTACTGTATTAATTAATTTGTACGGGGTTTTACCAGGTGAAATGAGTATATTTGGATATGGTGGACACGCATGAATTAAAATACAGGAGCACTATGCCCGGTTACGCAAGTAAACATTGATATCCCACAAATTATCCTGTCCCTGCAGATGTCTGGCAGCTCAAAAAACTAGTAACCATACGTACATCCTTTTGTAAGAGGATGACACCAGATATGTTGGACTCGACATGTAAATACTAGCATCTCATCCAAGTAATTCCAATTATTAAATTACACTTAATAAAGCACACATTACAAATTAGAAGATAGCAAACCAACCACAAATGAAATAGCAATGCTATGTAATAGCTTACTTATCTGATCCTCGATGTACGTTATAAAAACGAATTTGTTCAACGAAGTGATTTAAGGTGAAGGTTGTATCCGAATTGGAGATGATTTACTTTGATGATGGAGATACATCTGCAAATGAGGCTGAAAATTTTGACGTTCCTGCAGAAAAACGGCAAGACTGGCATCACCAGCAGCTGGTCAACCTAGCAATATTAAAAGTAACATCCAAACGATTTTATCAAATCTATTGTTGAGTAAGCGATGACGACGATGATAATACCACATCCGATGAACATGCAGTTTTGGACAAATTCTTATATTGAACGTTACTTAATGAGTACAATATTCCCTTATTATAGTGAAAAGTGAATACAAATTACAAAAATATCAACCCCTGAAATCGATTGCCCGCCAATATTTGTCGTGTCCACCCAGGCTCAGTAAGCAACGAACAACTTTTAGTGGTGCGGCCCTAATCTATTACCCGTTTGAGAAATAGATTGGACGGAGAATAAAGAGCTACGAAGCTGTTGTTCATTAAATACAATTTGCTACTTTTGAGTCACTTCATTTGATTTAATTTATTTACTAGTACTGTTAAGCTTTAAGAAAATTTTGTTTTTATTTTCAAACGCCTAGGTAGGTTTTATATTTTTTTTGACTGAAATTTAAAGAGGCTGAATAATGTTTTGTATTATGTTGGTATAATAATATATATATAATATAATATATATATAGATATATATATATATATATTATATATATAATATATGTTATTTTATTAGGCCTGCCTTAATACATCTCTCTCCTGCCTACGCCTTCGACTCCGGTTCCGACTCCGATTCCGACTCCGACTCCGACAAGCCAAATTTAAAAACTCCGACTTATCCGGTTCCGACTCCGATTCCGGTTCCGACTCCGACAAGCCAAATTTAAAAACTCCGACTCCGAGTCCAAGAATCCTGAAAAGGACATATAGGCACAATATATATGAAGCAACCCCTCTAACCCCACCCCATAAACCCCTTTCATATTTTACTATAAATAATATCCGCAAAATGTATCAATCACATTAACCAAAAAAAACCTGAAAAAAAATGCTTTAAGTACTATTGAAAATGTGCAATATGTACCGACCTCCACCTTTTCATCCTCTTGGTGGGTTGGAATTGAAGATAATTAAAAATATAACTAAATTTTTGAATATCTCGATTCCAAAAACCTTGTAAATGTGCCATATGTACAAAACGACCCATCTAATCTTCTTCATCCACTATAAATATTTGTGCATAATATTTAGTTACTATCGCAACAAATACCAGGAAAACTACCATATTACTATTAAAACCATACAAAATTTATAGGCCCTCATTTACTTTTACCGTCGGTTTCTCAGTTTGCTTCGAGCGGCAGCAGCAGCAAGAACACAGCATCGAGTAGCGGGAGCGCTTGGTGCCAAGTGAGATTTTGGCGAAACGTCGTGCAAATTCATTGTTAGACGAATAGATTGAAACCCGCAAGTTTAATGTATTACATTCCACCATCCGTGAAAACCTCTACAGTAACATATATATATATGGGCTGTTGGCTAAGCTACGTTCTTGTGATATGTCTGAAAAGTTCTGTTTGTGGCTCTCATGTTTCCTCAGTGAGCGTTCTTTACGAGTGGCGGTCGACGAATTTCTTTCTAACACCTTCACTATCAACGCCGGTGTACCCCAAGGCTCCATACTGTCACCTACTCTCTTTCTCATTTACATTAACGAGCTGCTGGAAAAGGCCGGAAATCTAATCTACAGCTTTGCAGATGACAGTACGCTTATCTCTTCATTCACTTTGAACGCTCGGACATCGGCTGCTCATGCGAGTGTCCGCAGACAGCGGGAAGTTATTCAACTTAACAACAACCTAGAAGAAATTCTATCTTGGGGTGACAGTAACCAAGTGGAATTTAACGCTACGAAAACCCAGGTGGCAGTTTTTTCTAAAAAGGTTAACGTTGCTGAACCCGACATAGTTATGGCGGGGCACTCCATTCCTCTAACATCGTCCCTCAATTTGTTGGGTGTTAATTTGAGAGCAAATATGTCCTGGCATGAACATTTTGCAGGCATAGCAAAAAGAGCTTCTCAAAAATTGGGAATATTATTTCGAACCAGAAAGCTTTACGCACCACAACTGTTAATTCCTTACAAAGCTCAAATTCCACCAACTATGGAATACTGCTCCCATGTTTGGGGCTCCGCTCCCAAACATACACTGCATTTGTTGGATTCTATTCAGCGAAAAGCTGTTCGTCTGATTGGAGACCCGGAACTGACCTGCGGCGTTGATTCGCTGGAACATAGAAAAACGGTTGGCGACTTGAGCCTATTCTACAAGTATTTTCATGGAAAGTGTTCGGAGGATGTGGCCCGTTTAATTCCTCCCAGAGCGGTGTGTTTCCCAGCGAGTACAATTTACACCGATTCAAGAACAACGTGAATCGCTTTTTCCGCACACATGTCGCTCCTGTAGCGCTTTAGGGACCTCCCTGCAGCACGTGTGCTAGACCCATAATATATATATATATATATATATATATATATATATATATATATATATATATATATATATATATATATATATATATATACATATATATGTATACGTATTTATTATACTTCAGAAAGTAATAAGGAAAAATAGTAACAAGAAGTATTGTCCGTGTTACAGCAGGCCATAAAATAAAAAAAGAACTTGTTTATCCGGCGAAAGAAGCTCATCGAGTAACTGAAACGAGCTGAAATTAACTTACAACATTTTAATGGATCACACGGCTAAACGTTTGGCCACATATTTTAGAGGATGTATTAAAAGAATTAAATCTAGAAGAGCGTCCATCATTGACACTCATTTCGAAATGAGAATGTGACGGATCGCAGCACAATTTAAGCAAAAAATGCAAGAAGATGCAATTGACAGCAACATTTTTCAAAGTTGCCTTGTTCTACTACAATTGATTTGTGGGACAAACAAGAAAGTTATTTGGTAGAATCCAGCTCCGTTTTCGCCACGATACTGCTGGCCAATGAGGATTAGCTTTGTTAAAGAAACAGTGGATATTACAAATTCTGAAATTATTTACATCAGAAAATGCAATAAACGTTTTGGTACACAGCGAATTCGTACTCTCGTACTCCTTTTCCGTGAAACACTAACCATGGTCGATGCAAAAGTGTGTAACGCTGCTACATCAACTACTTCAACAATGAGATATTACATTTGTGGTGCACAGATGCATTACAGTTTGGCCTGTCTGTATTGCACGCTAGGATCGATTATTCGAAAGTATTCTGCATTTGTCATGCAAGCTTCCTGTGCAAAAGTGGGAGCTAAGAATCGGACAGTGACAAAGAAATTGTAAAGCAAAAAAAGGCAGAAAAATTCAGAGAGAGAACGGGCTTAATCATAGATGTGCCAAAAGCTGGATTTAGTAACACCAATGATGACAATACAAGTAGGGGATTTTTTGCAAATCCAGAGGTGGCCGCTGAAATTACCGGTGTTGACTTCAACCTCATAAACCGCTTGAAAGTGATTTTGGAAGTAATATCGAGTGGTCATAAAGTCGACTTAAAAAAATTTGCAGACTATATGAGACCGCCAAAATTTATGTGGAGTTGTATCCCTGGCATCCCATCAGTTCTACGATGCACCAAATATTAATTCACGGTGCAACAGTAATGGAAAAGGCACTTTTGCGCATTGGATTACTGTCCGAAAAAAGCAGCAGATGCGCGAAACAAGCACTTTTGCCCGTACCGCCGGGCGGCAAAAATTTTGCTAGAAAATTCTCAAAACAAGAATGCAATTTAGATGTCCCCAACAGATTAATTACTCAGCTCAGATCCTTTAATATCTAGTATAAGGCCAAAACCCAAAAAAAAGACTTACCGACCGTTTAGAAAAGAAGCAATAAAAATGCTTGTTTCTGCTGAACCCAATATTAACGACGAAAGTTCCGAAGAAGAGAAATCCCCGGAGGAATCTGCAGAGGAAGCCGAGGAATGGAGCTCGGGCGCGGACGAAGAGATATGGAATTCTTCATCGTGAATAATTATTCTCGTCATCTTGGTTTAAGTTAACATGTTTTTTTTCCTCAATATACTGTTCTTTTTATATATTAAAATGTATTTTACTTCGAAATATGCACTCCTATATTTAGAAATAAAACCCGATTTAAAATATCTAAAAACAAAAAAAATTTTTTTGGTCGCATAAAAGCTGAAATACCCCTATGAAGAGCATTATTTAAATAACCCAATAGGAAGGAATGGGTGTCGTTTCTAGCTCTCAAGTTTAAGGCCTTCTTTCCGTTCTTAAAATATCCTGCTCATCCTCAGCATTTCGGGTCAAAAAGTGTTTAGCTATCCAAAAAAGAATAGGAGAGCAGGCTGAGACAATATTTTTATGAGACCAACCAGGAGAGGTCAAGTAGCTTATGGAAAACCCACGGGGAGAAGCCAATCAGTAAGTCATAAGCGTACTAATTTAAATATCTCACTTCCTGTCGACAACACAACGACTACTCAACCTGTGTAATCCGCGGAGTTAATTTTACAAACTTTTAATATCGTATTTTATAAAGCCTTTTATTAAAAACTTAATAATCCTAATTTAAAGACTCTATGCAATAGTGTACACTCTCATAGCCTAAGGGGTTTTTATTTGGTAGATATAATTTTAAGAGTGTAATAAGAGGAAGATTTTTTATTTTGTTAATATACCTTTCTTATTTAAGTGTAGCGTTTCACTGAACTACCCGCTTTATCTTTCAGGACACAACGGTTGTACCATATTAAAATTTCTTTCAACAACTACATAACTCTTCAGTAGTTTTTCATTTTTTGAGCTGAAGTTAGATTCTTTTTCTACCTGTTATAGGACTTAATTCTCGATTTTAAATTTAAATTTTCTTCAAAAGACATTTTATTGCTGACATTTACCATATGGAATATAATAGTGTCAAAAATAAAAGTCAACTGAAAACTAAAAAGTTTAAATTCCATGGAAACCAGATCGATATTCAGATCTATTTAAATTTAAAATGCTAAATTGTAACAAATAAAGTGTCATTGCACAGAGTAATTTTTTTAATCGAAATAACCAAAAACAAATAGAATAGTCCATTTACAGTTCAAAAATCAGCTTCATTTCAATTTTTTATCGTAAAATGCCAAAAATTTACAACTAAAAGCAACATTTGAAAATCGAGAAATGATGCTTTGTTGTGTAACCAGTACCTTTCAAGATATTGATGGGTAAACTCAATATTAAGAGTGTCGATATACCAGAATATATAGAGCATACTGATATGTGTGTTTTTTTTATGGACAGAGCATACGTGCTGCAGGGAAATCCCTAAAGCGCTACAGAAACGGCGCGTGTGTTTACGTTGGTCTTGAATCGCTGTAAATTGTACTCGGTGGGAAACACAGTCCTGGGCAAAGGAAGGTTCGCCATATAAAAGACTGCTTAAAACGCGTTTTAGGAAGAGTAGCAAGCTGAACTTTGTACGGATGTGAAGTGTTAGCGCGACATGTATTTCTAACACGTACCGCTTTGGCAGGAATTAAGCGGGCTACATGCATCAAATACTTTCTGTGGAAACACTGGTAGAATAGACTCACGCTGGTCAGCTTTGAATCCAACAAATGAAGTGTATGTTTGGGGCAGAGCCACAAACAGGGAGCAGTATTCCATCGAATTTAAGCTTTGTACAGAATTAACAGCTGTTGTGGAGTGTAGCTTTCTAGTTAGAAATATTAGTACCAGTTTTTGGGAAGCTCTTTTTGCTATGCTTGCAACATGTTCGTGTCAAGACATATTTGCTCCCAAATTAACACCCAGCAGATTGAGTGACGATGCTAGAGGAATGGAGTGCCCCGACATAAGTATGTCGGGTTGAGAAATGCCGCCTGGGTTTGTAATCTGGTTCCTGTCACCCCAAGACATAAGGTATTCTAGGTCTATTAAGTTGAACCACTTTCTGCTGTGTGCGGATATTGGCATGAGTAGCCGATGTTCGAGCGTTCAAAGTGAATGAAGAAATAAACGTACTGTCATCTGCAAAGCTATAGATTGGATTCCTGGTTCCTTCCAGCAGATCGTTGAAGTAGATGAGAAAGAGAGTAGGACAGTATGGAGCCTTGAAGCACACCGACGTGGAGAGTGAGTGTTAAAAAGAAATTCATCGACTGCCACCCGTAAAGAACGCTCTCTTAGGAAACACGAGAGCCATAAACAGATATACCATAAGAGCGTAGCTTAGCCAACAATCCATCGTGCCAAACACGGTCGAATACCTTGAATATATCCTCTAGATTCCCCAAAGTGTTCATTTGCGTTGTTCCAAACACGTGTTAACATAAGTTAGAAGATCTCCTGTTGCTTAAGTTCGCTTACGAAAGGAATACTGGTAGTGGTGGATTCTTCAAGATATCTTAGCACACACTGATTGATCGCTTTTTACATGATTTTCGATATTACTGAAAGCAGTGTGACTGGGAGGTAGTTGTTTGGCAAAGTGTTCTTACCTTGGGTATTGGCTGAACTGTAGCGCACTTCCAGCAGGAAAGAAATATTCCCTTTCTGTAGGATAGGTTGAAAAGTCTAGAGAAAACCGGTGTTAGTTCTTACGCTCATTTTTTGAGCACTATGGCAGGTATTCCGTCAGCGCCAGAAGCTTCTTTGGTGTCTAGCTTCATTAAAATACGTTTTATGATACGCTCTCTAAAGACAATATCGGACGTCCTTGACTGCACTACGGGAATAGTTGCTGGTGTTTTTCCTTGAAGATCGACGGTAGGATATAAAGCAAAAAGTTCAGCAAACAAGTTGGCTTTCCCCAACTGGTGCTGTTGTAGTATTATTCGGACGTGTAAGTGGTGGTATAGTGGATTTAGTGAAATTATGACTAATGGTTCATTATTCTTCATATACTATCCATATATGAATATAACTAAGGTAGTAAGCATTTCTAAATCTCGCAAGGGATGGATATTTTGGTATCTATAACTTATTAAAAACTTACCACTCCGTCATTAGGGTTCAAGTAATGAGCATATGTAGTGTTTCCCTTAGCCAACTGAGATAGCTCAATAAACAATGTGATGTTTTCTGGATAAATTATGGGCAGGATATCATTTTCTGCAGGTAAATCGACTGGAAATTTGCCACGCTCCATGTCGTAAAGAAATCTTTGGGATCCGATATAGTCATATGTTTCACCATTAAATAGTATGAAGAGGACGTTTTTCTTTACTAAAATAATAATAAAAAAAATTCTGAGTCACGTTTCCATTATAATTTTCAATCTTGTCAATTTTATTCACATCGCAAACTAACCCGTTAGTGCATAAAAATGGCTTTCGTTGCCGCCTGTCTGTTAACTACATAAATTAATGCCTTTACAGTAGTTCTCTCAAATCAACGTAACCCTACCCCAGAGGTGTTATTGCAGATAACTTCTAGAAAAAGCTTAGCAGCAGTCCTTTTTTCTTATTTATTATATAAAATACTTTATTTTTTATTGATCACATTGGTCAGTTCCAATATTTTATAAAATAAACCAAAAATACCTACCCAGCCAGCGCAAAATTATAAATATATATATATATATATATATATATATATATATATATATATATATATATATTACATTACATATAATATATATATATATATATAATATATATATATATTACATATATATATATATATATATATATATATATATATATATATATATATATATATATAAATATTACATATATATATATATACATATATATATATATATATATATATATAATATATATATATATATATATATATATATATATATATATATATATATATATATATGTATATATATATATATTCATATATGTATATATGTATGTATATATTATATATATATATATATATATATATATATATATATATATACATATATATATATATATACATACATATATTTATATATATATATATATATATATATATATATATAATACATACATACATACATACATACATACATACATACATATATATATACATATACATACATACATATATATACATACATACATACATACATATATATATATATATATATATATATATATATATATATATATATATATATATATATATACATATATATATATATATATATATATATATATATATATATATATATATATGGGTTTTTTTTTTATTTATCGGGTTTGCGGTCTGTGACAATTAACACTCGATTGCTGTTAAACTCTCTATATTTCGTTGTACTTCACAACTTTATAGGGAGAAACAACTAAGAGATGGTCACATGGTCAACATTTATAAAAAAATAAAAGAACATCGACTACATTAGACACATGACAGAAACAAGAAAATACTTATGGCACAGTGCATACTCTGACGCCTATGCGAAAAAGAAACACACTGGGCGACATATTCATTGTAGAAAATTCTCACGCTTAAACAAAAAAAATTTAGATTGTTGAAGTTCACAATAATGAAAAGTTAAGTGTAAGGGACTTATCCAAGCGTTCTGAAACAAGTAGTTGTCGAACAGCAATTTGAATAAAAAAAAGAAGCTTTTTGACTGCTGATGGTTCCAAAATTGACAGGTTGTGTTATAACTGGTTTATAGCAGCTCACCATAAGGGGATTTCCTTTGACAGATATGCACATGAATTATTTTTTTTAGATAAGGTTTTCTGGAATTAGTGCGTTGATTCATACGAATTCAAAGAATGGATAAAAGGGGCGAGAGTATTAGTAGGCATGTCGTGAAAAATGCTAAAAAAAAACTTCTTGTTAATGTTTTTTTCAGGTCCGCTAATACGATGCAAAGCAAAAGAAATAGCCGAGTCTATGGGACATTCTACATTTAGTGCTTCTTCTGGTTGGCTTAATAAATTTAGAATCCGCCACAACATAAGTTTTGAAGCGATTTCAGGAGAAGGAGCTTGGGTTATTGGTGAAGAGATTTCATCATTCTGGGAAAAATGCCCTTCTTTAATTAAGGGATATTCACCGAGAAACATCTATAATGCAGATGAGACAGGGCTGTATTTTAGGGCCCTACCCAACAAAACGCTAACATTAAAAAAAGAAAAATGTGTTGGTAGTAAATATCCCAAAGAGAGGTTTACAATTTTGCACTGTACAAATATGGCGGGAGAAAAAGAAAAACTCTTAGTCATTGGTAAGGCAGCTAAATCCAGAGCATTTAAAAATATGAACATAAACATCCGCCTGTAACTTGGAAATATAATAAAAAAAGCTTGGATGACAGGAGACATTATGACAGAGTGGTTGCAAGATCTTGATTGGAAAATGACAAAAGAAAAAAGAAACATTTTGTTATTTTTAGACGTCCGCTTTAAAAATATAAAAATCTTGTTTCTGCCCCCTAACTGTACATTAGCTTACACTTGACCAGGGAATTATAAAAAATTTTAAAATTTCTTACCGAAGTCTAATACTAAAACACCTGATAGTAACCACTGAAACTGCTGGTACAGCTTTTGAGTTAATTAAGAAAATTACGCCACTGGATACAGTTTACTTTGCAATAACCGCTTGGGAACAAGTAACCAAGGAAACAGTTAAAAATTGCTCCCGTAAAGCGGGATTTAAGCATGAAAATATGCAAAGTGAAGACCAATTAGCTGGGGCTGTTACGTCTGATCCAGAAGATGACTTACTATTTAAGGTACTTGCAGATATCCTCAAAAAAAAAGAATTTGTTGGAGTTGACTGATAATGAAAACTTTAAGGATTTTTTGAACATAGATGAAAATTTGTACTACTCAGTATATATCACCACTACACCAAACACTTTATTTTTGCACTCGACGCGCGTTTCGCTAACCATGTTAGCTTCATCAGGAGCGATGATTGAAATTTGTATGTTGAAAATCCAGATTCAGAACAAGAAATTGAAAATCCAGTTGAAATACAAGGACTTTCCGAAGATTCTGATGTCGATGAGGTTCCAGTACTAACAGATGCTATCCCAAATCATGGTGAAGCTATTACCCTAACCAAGCAGCTTAAAAGTTTTGACGAAGATCACGGAGATGCAGAGCCTTTAGAGCTTCTTTCCAAATTAGAAATACGATTTGTGGACACCATTTTAAAGAAAAAGAGGAGACAAACAACAATACATCAATTTTTGGGTCATTAAAGTGACCTTTCATTTCATATGTATAACTCTATCCTACTATATTTTATATTTTATAAAATAGCATCTGAAATATTGTAAATGCTAGCAAATTAACTTTTTGAAGCCATACGAATATTACTTAACAAATGTATTGAAGAACAAAGATTACCTGTACATTGGCAAAACAGTGATATCATACTTTTATTCAAGAAAGGTGCCCACGAAAACCTTGAGAACTATCGCCCCATCAGTTTTATATCGCATTTCTACAGGGTGAGTCAACGATAGAGTAAAGTTCATTATTTCATTTGTTTCGGGAATGACGAAAAAATGTTAAATGCAATAGTTTTAGGGAATGTTAAGGTGCAGAGTTTAAAATTATTTTTGAGTATACAGGGTACTTCAAAAAAGTGTGGCCGATATAACATATATTTTTTTAAATGGAACATCCTATTTTCTAATTTATTTTTAAATTCTGCGTAAAATTTTATAACTTTTTTATTAATAATGTACCTAAACCTAGTAGCTTTTCTAATATTTCAATTGAAAAAAAAATACTAGTTTTCAGTTTTGTAAAAAATTGGCAGTAGCGCCATTGTTTCTGAAGGTGGAATACTCATAATTGGTACGAGCGTTCTATAGAGACGAAAAAAAGATATATGTAAAAAAATTTGAGTTAGATGCTACAGGGTGTGTTCAAAATAAATTTATGCATTTCGACTATTTTAATTTGAAAAATCTCAAATTTTTTAAATGGCATACCCTGTATATTATTATTTTTCCCGATAGATTTTACAAAACCCTCCAACTTTTATTAAGTATGTCATATACATATTTCTACTAGTTTTCTATTTATTTTCAATTTTTTTACCCTTGTTATTAATACACTTTCGCTATAACATCATAGTTGCCAAAACAAAACAAAAATGTAGGCATTGTCAAATTTTAATCTGTTATAGTAAGTGGCGTATAAAGGTAATAGTTATGGATTTTCCTAAAAATGAATTAATTTATATGATTTATATATTGGGCGAGGCGGGAAAAAATTGTCTTCTGGCAATAAGGCTTTACGGAGCGAAGTACTTCAATAAACGTATACCATCTAGAAAATCTTTTCAATGCTTAATGGAACGGTTTGTTGGTAGTGGTAGCGTTGAGTATACGAAACGGAAAGTAGTAAACCAGAATGCTACCAATGAGGAAAAAAAAATTGAGATTTTACTTTATGTTGAACATAATTCCCAGGTCAGCAGCCGTCAACTAGCTGACTTATCTGACACGTCCCAATCTACGACTAAACGCACCACGAGAAAGTATCATCCCTTTCATATGGAACTACACCAAGAACTTCAAGACCGTGATTTTGAACGACGAATAAACTTTTGTACCACCATGAATGAAGCAATAGAGGTCGATCCAAATTTTTTATCCAAAATAATGTTTTCTGATGAAGCTATTTTTCGCAGTAATGGAGCAGTTAACAGTCATAACGTGCATTATTATTCAACAGTTAATCTATTTTGGGTCCGGGAAGTTCAAAACCAAAACCATTGGCCGCATAATGTATGATGTGGAATATTATATTTTCGAATTATTGGTCCATATTTTTTCCGCGAACCGCTTAACGGGCCTAGATATCTAAATTTTTTGCAAAACGAATTACCCCAGCTTCTTGAAGTTGATAACTTTGAAAGGGAACAAATGTGGATTCAACAAGACGGAGCTCCTGCTCATTACCACCGGAAAGTTCGGAAATATTTAAACGATCGCTATCCACAAAAATGGATCGGTAGGGATGGATTCATTGAGTGGCCCCCTCGATCATGTGACTTAACACCTTTAGACTTCTTTTTATGGGACTACATTAAAGATCGTGTTTATGTAAATCCTTCTACAACATCAGTAGATATGGAATATAGGATACGGAGTGCGTGCAGGACAAGGACTAAGAAAAGTGAAGGAAAATATAGTAAAACGACTAAACATGTGTATTCAAGTAGACGGGCATTACGTCATAATAATTAATCATTAGATAAGTTTAACTATATTAAAATTATTATTAACTATTTGTTTATGCTTTTACTATAGCGTAAGTGTATTAAAAACAAGAGTAAAAAATTGAAAAATTCAAAATAAATCGAAAACTATTAGAAATAGGTATATGACTTACTTAATAAAAGTTGGAGGGTTTTGTAAAATCTATCAGAAAAAAGCATAATATACAGGGTGTGCCGTTTAAAAAATTTGATATTTTTCAATTTAAAATAGTCGAAATGTATACATTTATTTTGAACACCCTGTAGCATCTAATATGTTATATCGGCCACACTTTTTTGAAGTACCCTGTATACTCAAAAATAATTTTAAACTGTGCACCCTAACATTCCCTAAAACTATTGTATTTAACATTTTTTCGTCATTCCCGAAACAAATGAGTTAATGAACTTTACTCTATCGTTGACTCACCCTGTACAAGCATCTTACTAAAATTATCACAAACCATTTAAGAAATAAGTTGATGACTACCAACAAGCCGAACAGACCGGATTTCGCAAGGAATTTGGAACAACACATCATATCCTTTTAATAAAAAGCTACCGAAAATAATATTAAGAAGCACCTAGCTTTCATCGATTATAAGAAGGCTTTCGACTCCCTGGAACTTTGGGCAGTGATGCAGTCCTTATTTTATGCCAGAATAGACTCAAGATATACCGAACTGCTAAAATTCATATATGAAAATGCGATATTAACGGTTAAATTAGATGAAGATCGAAAAACAGAACCCATAAAGATCAAGAAAGGTGTTAGGCAGGGCGATACAATTTCACCAAAATTGTTTACCATGGCCTTGAAGGACGTATTTAAAAGCCTTGAGTGGGAAGAAAAGGGAATTAAAATCGATGGCATATATTTAAATCACTTGTCATTCGCAGATGATGTAGTACTGATTAGCGAAGATATAGAACTCAAAATCATGATAGAACAACTTAATCAAGCTTCACAGAAAGTTGGACTCCAGATGAATATCAAGAAAACAAAACTTCTAAGCCCACAAAACACAAAAATTAAGATCAGCATGGGAGAGATCGAGAGAGTGGGATATAAGATTAGATTAGATAAGGACAATCAAACAGCGGAAATACCAAGGCAAACTGGGCTCAGCTGGACTGCATTTCAAAATTGTGATTGACCTTAAAAAAGTGTACGAGAGCTGCATACTTCCAGTAGATATGTATGAGCTAGAAACCATGACCCTTACAAAAATAGTCTTTGTCGATTCCAACTTACCCAACGGGCCATGGAAAGACAGATGTTAGGTGTTAGTTTACGAGAATACATTAAAAGCGAGGATATCAGACGAACAACAAGAAATGTCAGTGAAAGAGTGCAAAATTAAACTGGCAATGGGCGGGACATGTGGCTAGAATGAATAATGGTAGATGGACAACAAAATTACTTAAATGAAGACCTTGGGAGAGCAGACGAAGACCAATGAAAAGATGGACTGATGATATCAGGTTGATAGCAGGCAGTAGATTGCTCCATCTGGCACAGGATAGAGACAATTGGAAGAAACTTGAAGAAGCCTATCACCTGCAGTGGAGAAGCAGTGGCTTACAAAGAAGAAGAAAAAGATTGATTTAGTTTGGTTTGAAGTGGTTTATTTTTATTCGTACTACGGTTATGTTAAAACGTTTGTAAAAAAATGCCCTAATTTCCTGTATTCCTAGGTTCCTTCAACTTTTTCCAGCGCACTTGAAGCCAAGTGTCAAATTAAGCCATAAATAATAACGTAGACTTGACTTGAGTAAAACCACTTAGCCATACGACATAAACGTTCCGAGATGACTTGAAATCAGTTGACGGACAAGACAAATTAGCAACAGAATTGGGCATGGGTGGTTATATGGCTTGAAATGCACTTAAAACCAAAACCAGGTATCGGTCTAAACACGTGGTTAAAAATTCGGATTGATACGATTTGAATATAAAGTCAGCTTTAAAATCGCGATTTAAATCCTAGCTGAATAATAAGTATATTTTAGAATAAAGACAGTTAATGTTCAAAACACTGAATCGAGTCCATTAAAATTGGTTACAAGCAACAAGCACCTTAGTCCTTATGGTTACACTAGTTTCAAGAGGTTTGAAAACACTTTTTATAGATTTGCAAATTGTACTTTTAAATTAATATAATTTACGCAGTTAAACTTTTGGTAATTATGAGCTTTTACAAACTTAATAGTACCGACAATCCTCGTTTGTTTTCATATTATTTACTATATCTTTTTTAAAACTAAAACCAAGAACCGCCTGGTAAAAATAAAAGCGAATTAATTAGAAACATCAAAATTTTTGAGACTAACGACAATTTTGTCTCTCACAAGACACGAAAACAAATGAAATTGACAACTATTAAAGTCAGTATTAGAAATTGATTAGTCTTATGACTTGGTCAACAATTTGCAAGTATTTGACTTATATTTTTTAGGGAAATGCTTTGATCAATGCTTTACAGAATTGCTAAGCGTTTCCTCGTTATATTCCAAGGCACAATGTCATTGGTTTTTATTTTATTTATTTTGTTACATACATGCAAAAAATCGACCTTTGGTTTTATCATTCTATTTAAAATTAGAAATTTACTAAAATTTCTGATTATATACTGTTTATACGAAGTTTCGAAAAAAGTGTTTTGAACAGGTTCTTTACTTACCATCTGAACTTCGAGAAGGCAACATTTCTTTTAACAACGCCGCAACAGTGAGTAGTGTGACCAAACCTGTTACCGGACTTTCAGCTCCTTCTGTCTTTTCGAACAAAGATGTTGTATCCATACGAGCCGCTATTATAATGTACTCTTCTTTTATTGGTGTGGTTTCATTTTCTGGACCTTCTACCAATGGAAACAGAGACCCCCAAACATTACTGTCGCCTAGTGGATCGCACAATTTAACAGGATTTAAGTTAGTTACTATATTCGATCTCCTAAAAAATAAATTATTGCATTTCTTTACTTATCTTTTCAGTAAAAATAACTAATTATTTAAAAAAAAATCGGCCTTGCGCAAGTCGGACTTGCGCAATTAATGTTTCGTACTGTGATTGCTTTTAAAATAAAATAAAATCCTTAGATAAGTTAAGTTAATTAGGTCCCTGACATGTTTATATCTTAAAATCCAATATGTATTTATGTAGTCAATAATGTGTAATAGTTATAGCATCTTAGCTACCTAATAGTCAATAAATCAATCTAGCTCAATCTAGAATCTAGTAATAAAAGTGTAAAACAAATATTAATTACCTAAACATTCATTTAATTATAAACAAATAAAATAAAATTATTTTGTCTCGGCACCTAACCTTTTGTTGCCAGTGTGTGTACTGAAAAGCAATTTAAAAAACCTCCACCATATGGTCACGCCACATAGTTTTTTCTTTATATCAGGTAAATTATCAAACGTGATAACTCGTGATAATTTTCGCTCCATCTACAAATCTATGAAGCTTAAATAAACATCAGAGTTGACAATCTTTCAATCAGAACGCGGATGGAGAATAGTGCGTTCCTAGTTCCTAATTCGTTCTTAAAGCCAAACTGTGTTTGTCCAGTACGTTCATCTAGATTTTTGTATACTCTTTGGCGGATTATTTTAAGGAAGAGTTTTACTTATATTTCGGTATTCCTCGCACTTTTTAGGATTATTCTTTTTTGGCGATGGTATAAAAATTGATGTCAACCAATCATGAGGTATATCACCTGTGTTGTATATGCTCTTGAAGAGGTCCTGTATAATGTCCATATGTTTTTTCAAGAAATATTTTAATGATTTCTGTAGGTATATTATCTTCTCCTACTGCCTCTTTGTTTTTAAGCTGATTTGCTGCTGCTAATATTTCGTCTTTATTTATGGGGGGGCCGTTGTATTAAGCTTATTTGTATTACGTTGTCTAGTTGTGTCACTATACATTTTCCCTATATATTCTCCCCATCTATCAATTCTTTCTTGTATGTCCAGTAGTAGTTTACCTTCTTAATCCTCTATTACTTGTGGTTGCCTTTGTAACCTTAGTCCAGCAGCTTCTTTGATTTTCTTATGTAAATAAAATGTGTCGCATTTCTTTTCTAATGCTTTTATTTCAGTGCATTGTTCATTTAAATGAACAATGCACAGAATGGAGACCACGAGAACATAATAGAAGCGTAGGATGTCCCAAAATAAGATGGCGGGGGGGTTGCGGGCACTGGATGAATGACAACAGATTAAGATGGAAATTCAGGGGAAATGCCTACATCCAGCATTGGATAGAACTAGGCTTATAATATAGCGATATAATGATCATTGTTTTTAATTGAACAGAAGCCTTCGGTCCTAAAGTATCAATCATTGAAAATATTGAAATGTAATGTTTGATGTAAAAAAGTGAAATTCACCGTTATAAATAAAACTGAGTGTTTGCAAGGGTAATCCCCTAAGTAAATAACTTTGCCAATTTTTCCAATTTATAAACTAAAAGATATATGCTTTTCTTCCACATATTTCATCAAGAGCAAAAAAATAATAAATAAAATCATATTTTCATATAAGCAATGAAAGGTTAAAAAAGACACCTGTACTTTGTAATAAGATTTTTTAAAAATCTTCGTTCTATTTTTCAAATTTCAATACAGTTATGTATTTCTATAATAAACGAGATTACCATCTACGTATTATCAAACTTGCTTATTTTTTCCAACTTGCTTAAAAAATATAAAAATTTCTTATGGAACTCTATTTTTTTTTAATCTAACATAGCCTATTACCATCTGGAATAATGTAGCTTTCTAACAGTGAAAGAATTCTTCAAATTGGACTAGTAGCTCCCGAGATTCCTTTCCACGTATAACCAAACAAGCAAACTCTCACTCTCTATAACATTAGTATAGATAAAAACTAAAGAACCAGAGTTTATTATCTGAGGCATAGCCATCAATTTTTTTTGAAACCAGACAAGGTATATACAAAATTTTATCTACAATTTAATTTTAAAATACTTTTTCCTTAACAATTTAACTTCTAGATTCGTTACTGTATGTAAAGTCATTTCTCCATTTATGAAATAAGTCATTCATTCTGTGATTGTGACACAATAATCAAAATCATGGTAACAAATAACAGTGATAAGGATATCTACTTTTTATATCACTGTCGAGAAATAATCATTATACTATAGTTACAGGAGAAAAGTATGCAAAAAACGCATTTCATAAAGAGGAGTGTCCATGAAGTCAATAGAAGTCCGCAGCAGTGTGAAAACAATTGAACATTGTCATTAATACAAAATTATAAAATCTCCTAATAATCTTCGCGCAACATCAAGAAAACGCGACGGCAGCGTGTTGTCGCTCTTGCGTTCCATTCAAATGTCCTTGCCCTAGGGCGAGAAAAAAATATAAGTTTAAAAATAGTTTTGCACAATTTTCATTTTCTAAGTTTATAATATAAAAAGCGGCCAAGTGGAAGTCGGACTTGCGCAATTAGTGTTCCGTACGTTGATTGCTTTTAAAATAAAAATTTTTGTTACGGAGGTATAAAATGATCAATGACTTCACAAAACATCCCAAAGTTTTTTGTCTGATCTTTACTGAAAACTGATGACCTTGAAATGCGCAGGTGTTACAATATATATATTTTTGAACTCGTGTTTTTACAAGCTTTCATTTGACATCCCACTCAATGACCTGGTAAAAAAAAATTTTTTCACTTCTGATTTCACCCCCAAAGTGAAGCCCCCTTAAGTCAAAATTTAATTTTAAAAACTACACGGCTCTGATGAAGCCATCAATTCCTATATTAGTGCCAAATTTCAACTTTCTATGTCAAATAGTTTCGGAGAAAATCGGGTGTGAGAGACGAACAGACGGACAGGCAGGCGCCGAAGTGATCTTATAAGTGTTCTGTACGGAACACTAAAAATCAGCCAAGTGCAAGTCGGACTTGCACAATTAATATTAATCACGGTACGTTTGCTGAAGTATCCTCTGAAATTCCGTCACACATTCCTCTTTAAAATAAAATAACCAAGAATATACATACATCTTTGCAGTAAAAGTTTAAAACGAATATTTACTACCTAAATATTTGTTTAATTATAAACAAATTAAATAAAAGTATTTTGTCTCGGTACCTATCCGTTGGTCACCAGTCATCATGGAAATTTATTTTATCTGTGATTGGTCAAATGTTTAAGGCAGTAATGTACTAAAAAGTAAATGAGTATATTACTGATTACACCAAATACATATTGATATTTTGTGTTTAAATCCACAACTTTCCATAAAAAAAATTCTCCACTATATGTCCTCTGAAACAATTTTTATTATACCAGAAAAACTATCAAAGGTGATAATTTTCGCTCAATCTACATTTTATGGAGTATATTCCAGAATCTTTCCGAAACTTTTTAATCAGTACTCTTAGAAATAGGGCGTGGGGGCAGAGATTTTTGCCAATTTTTAAAAAATAATACAAGGAAATGTTTGCGCAAGTATAACATCATATATATTTTTTAACTCGTATTGTCACAAGTTTTCATTTGATACTCCACTCGATGACCTTATAAAAAAAAAATTTTCTCTGATTTCACCCCCCCTAAAACTAACCCCTTAAGTCAAAATTTAACTTACAAAACTACACGGCTCTGAATAAGTCATCACTTTCTATTTGTTCCAAATTTCAACTTTATATGTCAAATAATTTCAGAGAAAATCGGGTGTGACAGACCGAAGTGAACACATATAAGTGTTTCGTATGGTACACTAAATAGCTAGAAATTACAAAAAAAAAACAGCTACATCAATGTTAGTGTATAATCTTCCTAAATATTTTTAAAAAATAAACTTTAAGATTGTTAGTAAATAACCAAAAAATTTGGGTTTTCCTGAAATCCGATTTTTATTCAACTGATAAAAAAACTCTTCACTTATTGCACTACAATAAACTAATAATTATACCAACAGAATCACAAAAATCTAGTTTATAAGGAAAGAAAAGAATTCACAAGATAAAAATGCTTATGCTCTGTCGTTAGTTTTATCAGTTGTAATGCTGTCTGACTTTTAACTTACCATAAAGAGTTGCAACAAACTACTTTACACTACATCCCTACAACCCGCGAAGAAAACTGGAATATGTACTACAAGCTGCTTTGAATACTGAAGCGGTGTTGCTACTTATATTTATTAATGTTATTAGATGGTTATATATAACTTATTTATACAGATGTTATTTACTTTCTTTTCTATTAGCTAAAGTAAGCACTAGACTTTTAATGAGAACCAGTGAACCAAGGAATCCTTTAAAATTTTGGTGCATTTGATGATTGATTAACTTTTAATCGAAATACGAATACAGTAGGACTTCCGTTATTCGGGATAATGACGGGGAGGGTGGTCCACGGATAATCGAAAATCCCGCATAAACGAATCACAATTTTTTATTGATTAAATGTGCTGAGTAGGAAAGTTAATTAAGAAAAACTAAGATATTTTTTTTTTTAATAAGAAACAAACGTTTTACATTATTATTAATTTTCAATATGTATACAAATATCCATAATACATATGCATTAAATTTTCATTTAAAGAAAAAATCGGAATTTTACTTTGTTTTTTATTAAAGATTTATTTTCTAATATCTGTTCTCATGGCCCGTAATGCGATGATTCTGCTATGATCGGCGTTCTGCTGTTCAAAATAATGTAACCGAAGTTCCGTCGCCTCTAACGCTTGGTTGCGTTTAATTTTTTTCGTTTCCAAAACAATAAACGAATTTTTGTTGTCAACACTCTCGTTTTCATGGTTAATCTGCGAAGAGATCAATGGCCTGTCTTTTCTGTGAAGATCTGCTATTTCGGTTTCTGTTAGTTTTTCGAAACCCTCGCCATTCACGTCACTTTCCAGCCAATTTATCATATCATCCCTGTCAACATGGATGAAATCTGGGAGAGCATTAGCGATATCGAGATGTGAGTCAGTTTCAATATCTTCTGAGGTTTGCTGGATTAAATCTTCTTGTTCTAATATTTTCGCCCATGAAAGTTTTAATGTTGTAGGGGGTAAATTTACCCAGGCATCACACACAGCAAAAATAGCGTCTTTTATTGTCCACTTCTTTAGGATTTCTTTTATTGACTCGGTGCTACTATTTTCGTCGAGTAGAAATCGAAGGAATATTTTTTTGTATCTTCGTTTTAAACTTGATATTACCCCTTGATCCATCGGCTGGATTAGTGACGTTACGTTCGCTGGAAGATAATGAACGAAAATTTGTCCAGCTAGATGGGACGGAGCATTATCGAGCAATAAAACAGATGTTTCTCTTTTAGTGTTGACGTACTGAAGGTACAAATTTGTCATAATTATGAGTCTTTCTTTGCTGACTTTGTGCCCACGAGTAGATTTTTCGGACTGAGCTGCTAAGGTTTTTGAAGGAAGTATTTTCCAAAAGAATCCCGATTCATCCGCATTATAAATCTGATCGGGAGTTAAATTAAATTTTGTAACCAAATTCAATAAATAATGTGGCTGTAACATAATCACCGCTAAGACTCTTACCTTGAATGTCCAACTGTCTAATACCGTGTCTTTTTTTAAACTTGTTAAGCCATCCATGGGAAGCGGAGATTGGCTCCTCAATTTTTAAATTTTCATGAATCCATTAAGTTTTTTTACTCACCATTGGCCCGGAAATAGGAACTCCCTCCGCGCGTTTTTTATGAACCATTGATACACCGCTTGATCCACGTCTTTTAGGCAAGGTGCAAATTGAGACGCGTATAGCGCGTGTGAGGTGACATGACACGAGCGGCATGACGCGTACGTGCCATACGCGTAGCGGGGTGATCCGCAAATTGAGACGCAGTTTTTTTATTAGTACTCGCAGTTCGAACGCATCAGATAATGTCTGATTCGCAATTGTTATTATTAAACTTAAGTTCCGAATCAGATTCAGATGAAGCTGAAGAGGAAATTTTGTTTTATTACTTAATGAACAAGAAATTTAATTCACCTAATAAGTATATTCTGTCAAGAGTTTTGTTTTCATGTAGCTGGCATTTTTGGTATCATAAAGCTCTTTATGTGCCCTAACCGCCTCTGTTAATTTCTCGTCTGCCATTTCTCCAACAAACACCGCACGCGTGGAACGAGAAACTGTGCTTCGACCACTGTGCCGCGCGAGCAAGGGCAGACGCGAATCGCGCCACCTAGTGTCATGTCATCAACTTGCGCTGTCTCATTGAATCCTATAGGTTACAAAAACACGCGCTGTGCTGTGTCAAGTCACACGCGCTATACGCGACTCAATTTGTGCCTTGCCTTAATGTAGAGGTCTTCATTGTTTTTCAAGACGTTTGGATCGAGGACGACACGAAGTAGGAAATGCCTTTTTTCAGAGGACAATTATTTTATACTTTCACCTTTTTCAACTCGGTTTATTATAACGAATTTTTGGTCAATTGTTAACACGACACGTTTTCTTTTTTGCGACATTTTGGTTGTTTTAGAATGGAGAGCAAAGCACAACTGAGTAAATAATTTTCTTCAGCAGACAAAAAGCCCAGTGGGAGTTTCATAGAAACGACTTTAATATTACTGTTCTTGGAATATGAATTGAACTGTGGTAGTTTCCCGAAACATCTCATTCTCCTGTATTTTTTCCATTATTTATTTATTTATTTTTTTTAATAAAAATAATACATACATATTTTTAAATACCTAATAGTAACAAGTGTTAATAATAATTTAAATATGTAATATGAATTTTATTCATTTTTTAATAAAAATAATACATAATTAAAACGAAATAGTGTGGATGATAGAGCTCCGGATAATGGAGGTCCCACTGTAAATAGTATTTTAAAAATTGTATTTTTCATAAACATAACCTTTTACAAGAATCCTGTCAAATTTTCAAGTTGCTGCGTGATTTAGGTTATGACTGGATTTAGATAAAACAATTTTTGTGATTTTACAGCAATGGAAAAAATTGAATATCGAGCAATGACAAAATATTTGTTTTTGAAAAAGAAAATGAATGATGAGATATAAGAGGAACTCAAGTTTATGGGGACCCAGCATCTTCATTATCAACCATAAAAGATTAGATAGCTGAATTCAAACGCGGCTCTACAAACATTTTTGATGAAGAATATCCAGGTTGTCCAAATGAGGTTACTTCAGAAAAGATTGAAAGAAAATCCGCGATATAGTGATGAATGATCGGAGAATGAAAGTGCATGAGATTGCTGAGACTATGGGCATCTCAATTGAACGCGTGCAGAACATTTTAACAATTCATTTGGATATGAAAAGCTTTCGGCAAGATAGGTGCCGCGATTGCTAACAACTGGTAATAAACACGCTCGTGTGTCAACTTCAAAAGAATGTTTGGCAATGTTAAAACGCAATCAGAATGATTTTTGGCGTCGATCCATAACTACTGACGTAACATGGATTCATTACAGCACATCAGAAACCAAAGAACAGTCCAAACAGTGGGTTTTCTGTGGCGAACCGGCGCCAAGTCATGGCCACAGTGTTTTGGGATGCACACGGCATAATCTATGTCGATAAAAAAGACCTAAGGAAGATGTATGAAGTGATAAAAGACGTAACAAATGAAAGAAATGTCAAGAAGGATGAAAGAATTGTAATACATAAAGACAATGATGGAGCATTTCGCGACGATCCTGAAATGGCCGATTATTGTAATGATTATTTTACAAATATTGGAATCAAAATGGAGGAGCATATACCCCTCCCAAGTTCTTCTATACCTGTCAAACATCAAATTTGCAATTAATATATCCATCACCAGTTACTGTAAATGGACTAATAAAGCAAATAAACGGGCGAAAAATGAAGTGTGCTCCTGGTGTCGATGGAATAACAGCTAACTAGATAAAAAACACGCATGTTGAAATTGTGACTCCCTTAATTCATTTATTTAACTTAAAATTCCAAACAGGCAAAATCACAACAATTTTTAAACCTTCAATTCTAATATCAATTCATAAAAGTGGATCAAAGACCAACATTGGGAAGTACTGACCTATTAGTTTGGTAACGTGCTTCGCTTAAATCTTTGAAAAATGTCTAAAAGGTAGGCTGTTCTGTTAAAGTGCAACATTCTAAACGATAAGCAGTATGGTTTCATGCAAGGGCGTAGTACCACAGACGCTCTATACCATTTTACATCTGAAATAACTGACCATGTAAAACTTGGGGAGAAGTCCATAGGGGTGTTCATTGACCTGGCTAAGGCATTTAACCAGTCTCACATAAAAAACTTCTTGACTCATCGGAACAATATTGTTTCAAAGGAAAAGTGTGTGAATTGATGGTAAACAAAAGGTAAGAATTAACAATGTACTAAGTAATGCAAGCATATTCAAGATCAGTGTACCGCAGGGAACAGTGCTGGGGCCAATACTGTTTATAAAATATATATAATTCATTACTTAAATTATATGTTTATGGCTCTATAATTTCATATGCAGATGACACAGCACGAATCTGCAAAGGCAAGACTTGGAAAGAAGCACGACAAAACTATGCAAGGGAGCTTATGATTATCAAAAATTGGTTGGAGACATATAAATTAACCCTTAACATAACCAAAACAAATTACATTGCTTTTTCAATAACAAGGTGGACCAACCAACTTTCTCAAGTATACCAGTAGATGACACTCAAATAAGTGAAGTTTCACAAACTAGGTATTTGGTGTTGTTATTGATCAGTTTCTTAAATGACAGCCACATATTGACAACCTGGCTGACAAAGTAAGAAAACTTACATTCAAGTTCTATATAATAACCGAAACTCTAAATGCAGCAGATTTGATTTTGTTTTATAGACCTCTTGTTGAATCATTAATTAGGTATGGTATATTGACATGGGGAGACCATATAAGAATACGCTTTATAAGTTGAACATAACACAAAAATATATATTAAAAATTATTTTTAGAAAAAATAAGAGGTATCCCTCAAGACTCCTGTATACTGAACACACAACTAACATAACAACCATGTTCTGCTTGGTATGGTTTAAAAACACTACCAACAATTATGTAAGCCATGTCTCCAACACGAGCTCAAAGACAAACACAACCCTAAAGATTCCAGACAGTCAAAAAAACATCAATCTAAAGTATCTGAATTACCTTGCTCCAAAACCTTACAACCTGCTTCCAGGAGATTTTAGAGAAATAAAAAAGAAAAAGAAATTTGATAAGGCTTGCCCAAAATATGTCTATGAAAACTACATCACCTTTGCACCATTATTCGGATAGATGCTCACTGAAATTAGTTTTTCCACAGTCTATGAGAGGCAAAGTAGGTATAAATGATGATTATGTTTGGTCTGGATATTGCACGAGCTCGTTTTTTTTGCCGAAAATTGTGGCTGGTAAATAGATAGTAAGGACTAAAATGGGATGCATACATGCATACTTTTTGCCTAGGCATCATTAGTACCGAAAAATGTAAGATTAGTTATGGTAATTTCACTGTATTTTATGTTTGTATTTCTTGATAAATGGATAAATAAATAAGTAAATAAATAAATAAAATAACATTGAAAAGGGCAAAACGATTAATGGAGAGTATTATGTCAACTTACTGAATCGTTTCAACCATCTGTGAAGAAAAATCCTCTTTTATCAAGACAATGCACGCATGTACACTTGTGTTATCCCCATGACAAAATTTCATGAGTTAGGATACGAATTGGTTCCACATCCACCATATTCGTCAGATTTAACCCGCAGCGATTATTTCCTATTTTCAAATATGCAATCTTATCTGTGTATTGATTATTTTACTCATATTGAGCTAAGACAATTTTATGATAATAAAGAATGTAAGTGGAAGAATAACTTTAGATACGTAATATAGTAAATCCCTTTAGCTTACCTTTTACATGTTGGTGTATTAGTTGCTGCATACATAAATGAGTTTAATTCCAGTGAACAGAGAGACCTATCCCTTTGAG
Source organism: Pachyrhynchus sulphureomaculatus (assembly GCA_019049505.1). Lineage (NCBI taxonomy): Eukaryota > Metazoa > Arthropoda > Insecta > Coleoptera > Curculionidae > Pachyrhynchus > Pachyrhynchus sulphureomaculatus. The sequence continues at coordinate 69,688,773 of CM032448.1, read as the reverse complement.
TTTTATATGAAAAATTATTAAACTTATTAAAACATTCCTTTATTTTATTGACTTCATTTTCATCTTCTATATAAAACATGGGAAAGGAGATGTCATCGTAAAGTAATCCAGTTCCTAAAAAAGAAAAACAAAGTTGATTTTGTAGATTAAAATAATCATGTTAATAACAATAAATGTGTACACAAATTGATAACCTTATCTATGAACATATGAGACATTATATCTGTATACAAAAAGTAAAAAATCTTATTAGTGAAACAAACTCAATTCATTAGTGGTGTCAATCTTCTAACAGACAGTATATATTTTTAAAATTGCCATATATACCCTTGAATATTTTCGATTATTTTTAAATAATATTTTATTTACCCTTTTTTAAATTTTCTGCAGCATTTTTCATACGATATTTGCAAATTATACTTTCACACTAACCTGTAGTGGGGCAATGCCCACAATAATATGTACCTTGTATATTATAAATATGAGTTTATTATATCTTTCTGCATTATTTATGCACCTTCTTTACCTCTTATCTATATGGCTACCCAATGTAAATGTTGTTAAATCTACAAAGTAATTTTTTTTCCCTTTTAGACACAGATTGTCTGATAATACAAGAACTTCTAGTAGTTTCCTGCAGATGGAGAAATTTTTCAAATCATTTTAGTATGAATAATAGTACCTGGTTATGGTACACTCAGTATATGAGCATTAGCTGAAGTACCCACACTGATTATTATCATTTATACAAATAGTTTTCTGTTAATGAAAAATTTTTTAAAATTGTTTTAGTACAAATAAAATTTGTTATTATGACATAATAGTTTTAATACCTACATTGTTCGGTATCATTTATATGTAAAAGTTTTTAAAAGTATAAGTAGACAGTAATATTTTCTCTAAGGGTTTTGAATATCTACACGGTATACTTTCTTAAAACACCATACATTGTTTATGGTGTTTTGAGTCACTTTAGTCCTTCAAGAAAGTTTAATATTTCAAGCAAAAATTACATACCATTAGGGTTCCACCCAGGACCTCTACAAGTTCCATCAACACTAAATCTATTATTTGGACATTTCTTCTCATGAGAAAAATGCTCCAAAGTGTCATTATGAGCATGTAAAATAAGTCCAGAGATCTTTCTACTATCTTCTAGCTTATTTACAATTTCTGTATTAAAGAGCTTAGTAGGTAAAATTGGAATGTATGGACCGGCCAAGCCATTTTTAAGAATATACTCTAAGTCTGTTATAGTATCACAGTAGTGGACTACTCCAATTGAACCTCCTCGTGCAGCTAAAATATATGTACGTAAAGTATTGTTTAAAAATGTAAAGGTAAATCTTTGTTACGTGGGCTTTTCAGAAAAAGGGTTTTTTTTTTTCAGAACAGGCTTAAAATGGTTTAATTTTAAAAGACTTGAGAAAATATGGTGGGAAGCCTTTTGCACTTTTTTTGCATATAAACATTGGTACATAAGAGTACGAAAGTCTACTATGCTATTGACAACTACTGATCGAAACTACTCAGGAGAACTCAGTTTGTTTATGTGTATAGAAAAATTCCAAACAATAAGGAACCTTGCTGTGAAATTTTCTCTGCAGAAAACAACACAAAAAGAACAAATCATAAGGTTTTTTAAGTAGGTTAGGTAAAGAGGTTTTTTAATATAGTTTGTAATTGTTGATTATTTAATTCAAGTTAGTTTCAGTTAATTCAGGTTGACAAAAACAGTTGCCTCCCGATTTTTTCTCATAAATTTTTCAAATTTAGGCCATTTTAAGACTATTTAAAAGAAAACCTCCTTTTTCTGAAAAACCCGTCAATAAATAATTTTGTAATAAGATTAGATTATAACTGAAAAAAAATATAAAAATTAATTTACAACTACATAAAATATGATATTTTACTAAAAAAATACAATAAGACCTACAGGAACACCCAGTCTGATGTGTTGCATTCATTCGACGATAACATGCAACTGAAGTGTTGAATTTTTCATACATTGTGTCTTTAATTCGATCTCCATTGCCTAAAATACATTAATTAATGTAATGTGTTTGTAAAAGAAAGAAAATGCATTAGAATTATTACAAATGATTACACTAATTTGAAATAAAGTACAATGAATCATGTTTTAACACCCTACTGCAGCTTACAGAATTTAGCGTTATAACTATCATATAAATTAAATTTGACTTACTTGGTAATATTCTGGAGTATATAAAAACTAAAAATAAAGCCAAAACGTCCTTATTTAACATGATTTCATTACATTTGTTATTATTTTTACATCTGAATCAGTGATGCTTTTTCGCTGTCACGAAATTCTAACCTAAAAACTAAATGTCAAAATTCTAGAGATAGAGAAAACATCGATAGCATTAGTTCGACTCTGTATCTCAAATATATTATAAAACATTGAAAAAGTTAATTGATATTTAAGTAATTTGAAACCACACGCAAGGCCAGAAGCCTCAAGATAATATCGTTTTATTAATATTTGTAATTAAGGTAAATTACCATTTTGCAACACTATAAACAAAAGAGCGTAAAAATGTTTATAGCAATCATAATATGACTTTATTAATTCTGGTTGCTATCAATATCTTCCATGACCCCTTTTGTTTACAGTGCTTTAAAAATTACGTTATTTTAATTACAAACGTCCATATACAAAAATGTGCTTTTGAAAAAGAAACACTAGACCAGCACTTTTATCCTTATAGACCAAGAGGGCGACCCGAAATTTTGACCTGTCGACTAACCGTTTGCCTAGTTGTTCATTCTATTGGGCGAGTCGAATAAAAGCCTTTAACGTTGATTTTGCGGCTCACGTGACCTTGAATGCCCAGATAAGGCCAAAAATATTACATCCAAAAAAGGACTGTCGTTTAACCACTTGAATCAAGCACCATAACATTTGTTGACACTAAAAAAGTCGAGCACCCCAAAGGGCAGACGCCGGCGAGACCAAACCCAGCTTTAGGGCCCAAAAAACGTCGATCCAAAAATGGACTGTCATTTAACCATATAAAATCAATAAATTTAGTTTGTTCTTGATTCCAGCTAAAGACAACCGTTTTTGGCTTCAAAAAACGGAACCAGCTTCATCCTCGGATATTAGCGGCGTCCGCCTTTTCCAGGTTCCCTCTTATTTTATCACGAACAAACATGTGTGAAAGGATCATACCACAGGTAATGCGGTATTTATAATTTCTTGCGCTAATTGTACAAGGTGAGCCAACAATACAGTAAAGTTCATTATCTCATTTGTTTCGGGAATGGCGAAAAAAAGTTTTAGGGAATTTTAAGGTGCACAGTTTAAAATTATTTTTGAGTATACAGGGTACTTCAAAAAAGTGTGACCGATATAACATACGTTTTTTTTAAATGGAACATCCTATTCATTTTTAAATTCTGCCTAAAATTTTATAACTTTTTTATTAATAATGTTATATACCTAAACCTAGTAGTTTTTCTAATATTTCAATTTTTTTTAAAAAATACTAGTTTCCAGTTTTGTAAAAAATTGCCAGTAGCGGCATTGGTCCTGAAGGTGGAATACTCATAATTGGTACGAGCGTTCTATAGAGATGAAAAAATGGTATATGTAAAGAAATTTGAGTTAGATGCTACAGGATGTTCAAAATAAATTTATGCATTTTGACTATCTTAAATTGAAAAATCTCAAATTTTTTAAATTGCACACCCTGTATATTATTACTTTTTCTGTTAGATTTTACAAAACCCTCTAACTCTTATTAAGTATGTCATATACCTATTTCTAATAGTATTCGATTTATGTTGAATTTTTCAATTTTTACCCTTGTGTTTAATACACTTACGCTATAACATCATAGTTGCCATGACAAAACAAAAATGTAGGCATTGTCAAATTTTGACATGTCTAAAAATAGTTTAATTGTTGTAGTAAGTGACGTATAAAGTTATTGATTTTCCTAAAAATGAATTAATTTATATGGTTTATATACTAGACGAGGCGGGAAAAAATTGTCTTTTGGCAGTAAAGCTTTACTGAGCGAAGTACCCTAAAGACTTATGCCATCCAGAAAATCTTTTTAGTGCTTAATGGAACGGTTTGATGGTGGTGGTAGCATTGAGTATACGAAACGGAAAGTAGTAAACCAGAATGCTACTAATGAGGAAAAAGAAATGGAGATTTTACTTCACGTTGAAGATAATCCCCAGGTCAGCAGCCGTCAACTAGTTGACTTATCTGACACATCCCAATCTACGGCTAATCGCACCACGAGAAAATACAAGTATCAACCTTTTCATATGGAACTACACCAAGAACTTCAAGACCGTGATTTTGAAAGAGGAGTAAACTTTTGTACCACCATGAATAGAGCAATAGAGGCCGATCCAAATTTTTTATCCAAAATAATGTTTTCTGATGAAGTTACTTTTCGCAGTAATGGAGCAGTTAACAGCCATAACATTCATTATTATCCAACAGTTAATCCATTTTGGGTCCGGGAAGAAATTATTGGTCCATATTTTTTCCGTGAACCGCTTAACGGGCCTAGACATCTAAATTTTTTGCAAAACGAATTAGCCCAGCTTCTTGAAGAAGTTGATAACTTTGAAAGGGAACAAATGTGTATTCGACAAGACGGAGCTCCTGCTCATTACCACCGGGAAGTTCGGGAATTTTTAAACGATCGTTATCAACAAAAATGGATCGGTAGGGATGGATTCATTCAGTGTAACTGCTCGATCATGTAACTTAATACCTTTGCCTTCTTTTTGTGGGGCGACATTAAAGATCGTGTTTGTGTGAATCCCCCTACAACACCAGTAAATATGGAAAATAGGATACGGGATACGTTCAAGACAATAACGCCCTTTATGCTAAGGAAAGTGAAGGAAAATATAGTAAAACGACTAAACAAGTGTATTCCAGTAGACGGACATATTTTTGAACATTTATTACGTCATCGTCATAATAATAAATCATTAGATAAGTTAAACTATATTAAAATTATTATTAACTATTTGTTTATGTTTTCACAACAGCGTAAGTGTATTAAAAACAAGGGTAAAAATTGAAAAATTCGAAATAAATCGAAAACTATTAGAAATAGGTATATGACATATTTAACAAAAGTTGGAGGGTTTTGTAAAATCTAACAGAAAAAATAATAATATACAGGGTGTGCCGTTTAAAAAATTTGAGATTTTCCAATTTAAAATAGTCCAAATGAATAAATTTATTTTGAACACCCTGTAGCATCTAACTCAAATTTCTTTACATATATCTTTTTTTCATCTCTATAGAACGCTCGTACCAATTATAAGTATTCCACTTTCAGAAACAATAGCGCTACTGGCATTTTTTTACAAAACTGAAAACTAATATTTTTTAAAAAAAATTGGAATATTAAAAAAACTACTAGATTTAGGTGTATAACATTACTAATAAAATATTTATAATATTTTACGCAGAATTTAAAAATAAATTAGAAAATAGCAAGTTCCATTTGAAAAAAACATATGTTATATCGGCCACACTTTTTTGAAGCACCCTGTATACTCAAAAATAATTCTAAACTGTGCACCTTAGCATTCCCTAAAACTGTTGTATTTAACATTTTTTCATCATTTCCGAAACAAATGAAATAATGAACTTTATTGTTGACTCACCCTGTACACATTTTAACGTGTTGTTTTGATTTTGTCATCTTAGTAGTGTTGCTGAAGGCTGTCGCCTACGTAGGACACGATGTAAAGCGAGAAAGTAAAAATAACACATAAAAAGTGTTACTTTGATTTTGTCGCTCTAGCAGTGTCTGATTCTTCAATTTTTACACCTGAACATAGATGTAAAACTCAGGAGTATTTTACCATTGCCCATTTGCAAGGTCATACGGTGGCATTGTAGTTATTAACTACGTCATTCCCAAGAGTCCAGAGACTATGCTGTACGTGTGCGACTGCCGTTAACACGATTAAAATGTCAAACTCAGCTCAACCCCGGAAAATGTTTTTTTTTTTTTAAATTTATTCTTATTTTATTTATCCTGGCGTCTAGATAAAAATACTGTTGTACATTTTTCCGAAAAAATTTTACTTTTTGAAGAAAATACCGTGAAATGTTTTTGTCAATATTATGTGTATGTCATATAAAATTTGACAAATAGGAATTATTTATTTATTTTAGTTTATAAGAATAAACGTTTATAAAACATAATCATATTATTGTACTTTAAACCAGTAATCTGCTTGGGGCACCAAGAAAGCGATCCACATTGCGAGAGATCATGATGGTCATATGGCACATACTATATTTTGTTTGGCACAAATTCCTTCTCTATTATATACACTGGTGAGCAAAAAAATCGACTCAAACGATTTTGCTTCAATTAACAGCAATCTTTGAATTTAACTTTCAAACAGTGGTATTAATTTTGGTATCATTAGAATGCTGATTTTCTACAGTTTCCAATAATTTGGATTCTCAAAAAATTCCACTGATTTAAACGATTTTACTCAATAGAACCGTTTTTCCTCGCTCAGCAATGTACTTGTCGCGCACTATTCATCCCTATAAAAGCACATGCAACTGCGTTTTTCTATCATTTCTTTATCGGAACTTGAACCGTTAACATCTCTGCTATACCTGCTCACTAATTACGTCATCGAAAAATGGATACCACCCCGGAAGAAACGGCACAAGTCATTTATATGGAGACCAGCATCAGGAAGAAGAAGGTGTACCTCGGAGCGAGACGACCGCTTCATTGTCAACATAACTTTAAGAAATTGTCACTTGACAGGCGTTGAGGTCCAGCAGGAGCTCCGATAAGTTCGTGGTCGAGCTGTCAGTCATTAGACAGTCAAAAGAAGATTTAGAGAAGCTAACCTAACTCCGAAGAGACTAGCGAACGAACCCAAATTGACAGCAGCCGATCGACAAGTGCGACTCAGATTTACCCGAGAATATGTCAACTAGACCTTAGAGCAATGGCGCGCTCCGTTTTATTCTCTAATGAGCCTCGAATGTGCCTACAAGGCAATGATAGAAGAAGACGAGTCTATAGGAGGCCAGGAGAGCGTTATGCGCAGTGTTGCTTTAATGAAACGGTCGCCTACGGAGGGGTTCTGTCATGATATGGAAAGGTATCTCATTGGATGCGAAAACCGATTTGGTTTTCGTGACTGATGAGACTCGTAGCGGTGGAGCGACTGCTCACCGGTACATCGAGGAGATCCTGCAAGAACACGTCGTTCCTTACGCTGGGTTTGTTGGCGATAGCTTCGTGCTAATGCACGGCAATGCGAGGCCACGTGCTGCTGGCGCCGGTGCGGCAATATCTGGCGGAAGTGGGAATACCTACATTAGACTGGCTTGCGCGGAGTCTTGACCTCAATTCAATCGAGCACATATGGGATGAGCTCAAAAGAAGGATTCGAGCTAGAAATCCAGCCCTTGGATCGCTGAGGGACTTAAAGGTTGCGATGGGGGAGAGTGGGGAAGAATCTCACAGATAGTGGTGAAAAAACTCACCGGCTCATGAAAAACCGGCTGAAAGCAATAATAAGAGCTAAGGGGGGTAATACAAAATATTGATTTTGGTTTTTATCTATAAAATTAATTGTTAAACTTAAAATTTGTTTAATTTTTCCTTTTTCTTACCCCTATTTTTAACCCTTCTTCTCCTTGTTCCCCCTTTCAATCATTTTAATCAATAAAAAGCATGAGGTATGCTATGGAACTTGGTATCATTAGAAAGAGACTAGAATGGGCTTTCAAATGATACTAAAATCCGTAAAAATATATGAACACTAAATTCTAGGATCCGTGTTAAATGAAGCCAAATGATTTGAGTCGATTTTCTTGCTCACCAGTGTATTATAAATCAGTTCCGTCATAAATAGAGTTTTGGCGGCTATACAGTACTTAAAATATTCGTTACATTTTGTAACGTTAACGTTTCTTTCTGTGTTGACAGGGTATAATTTGAACAATAGCAATCATGGAAAATCTTAAAGTGCCTAAGTGGTTTACCCGGAGTTTTGAACGTTTGCTGAGTATTATTAACAATATTTTTATGGTCTTTTAAATGAAAATTACTGTAATATTCTTCTTGTTTGCAAAACACACGTTAATTTTTAGAATTAGTACATTATTTTACACATACACTAAATTAAGAAGAAAACTTTCGTGTTAGCATAGTATTAATAACGGTGCTTGAAATTTATTTTCACAATTAGTATTAGGGCTGAAAATATCTTGTATGCTTAGGTTGGAAATATGGATGCAATATTTTTCAAAACATTGCGACAATATTGCTAAAATTACTGTTATCTTGAGATAGAATTAAATGTTGTGCAATGAAATATGCAGTATCGATTTAGCAAAGGTAACATCACCAGCGGCATGTGACCGATTATATTAACACTAAATATATTTTCAGGCTATACTTTTACAGTCGCTTGCTCCAAACACTCACTTAAAAAAAATTCGTTTCAAGTTCAGCAGGTGGTATTCTGTTTATTGGAGATAGTAGTGACATTTTTAACGGGGCCAATTAATACCTATTTATAATCTAATCATGTGAAAGAAAAATGCCTTTGCCAATAAATTTGAACACATATATTTCATTACTTAATTGTTCATTAATTTTTTTTTTAATTAGTCTTTGTATCGTTTCTATTTTAATAAGTATAAGTATTTATTATTTTCTTCTAAGTGTATTTAATTTGTATATTATGTGCTCAAATTTTTATCTTTAATTAACTTTCAAGGGAGCTCCCATTTTTATATATGTACGAGTATATTGGCGATATTATAAGAAAAGTCTACCAGGCGAGACTTCCTCTCATCTTGGTAACTGTGAGCTGTATTGTAACACGTAGGCTGAAAAGTTTTTAGTCTAGCTACTTAAAACACATTTTTTTTGCAAAATTCGACTTTATTCATTAACACCTTTAAGAGCGATACAATCAGTCCAACGCTTTTTTAACATTTCTATACCTTTCTTGTAGAAGGATTTGTCTTTGCCTTCAAAATAGGCCTCAGTTTTGGCGATAACTTTTTCATTGGAGCCAAATTTCTTTCGAGTGAGCATTTTTTTGAGATATGCGAAAAGATAATAGATGCTAGGGGCCAAATCTGGAGAATACGATGGATGAGGAAGCAATTATAATTTCAATTGCAATTCAATGCAATTTTGCCATTGTAACCATTGACTTGATGACGGTTCATTGTCTTGATGAAAGAACACTTTCTTCTTGTTCATTTGGGGCCGTTTCTTTGCGATTTCTGCCTTCAAACGCACCAGTAACTTTATATAATATTCGTGATTGATGACTTTTCCCTTCTCAGCATAGTCGATGAAAATTATTCCATGCGCATCCCAAAATACAGAGGCCAAAACCTTCCCAGCCGACTGTTGTCTCTTTGGTCGCTTCGGGCGGATGTCACCGGCTGCTGTCCACTCAGATGACTGCTGATTTGATTCCGGTGTGTAGTGGTGGATCTATGTTTCTTCCATTATCATACATCCCATGAAAAAATCCTTTTTATTGCCCTTAAACAGGCCCAAACAGCGGTCCGAATCATCAACACGTTTTTGTGTGTTTTTGGTCCACTGTGAGCAAACGCGGTACCCATTACGAACAGAGCTTTCTCTTACCCAAATGTTCATCTATAATATATATAACATGCAACGTCTCTCTGTCTGTCTGTGTGTCTGTCTGTCCGTTAGTGCGCTTATCACTCGAGAATTACTTATCCGATTTATGTGTTTTTTTAAACACACATATGTTCCCTGGCCAGGTTATAGGATATATTTTATTACGTTAGGTAACATAAGGAATAAGCAGTGACGATAATAATGAATCAAGTCGGAAAAAAGTTTTCAGCTAGCGCATTCCCTTGCAATATACTGCCTAAACCATTAAATATGGAACAATATCATGGAGCAAAGAATATAATATATATAATATACAACGTTTCTCTGTCTGTCTGCCTGTTCGTTAGTGCGCTTATCACTCGAAAACCAATTATCCGATTTACGTATTTTTTTTATTCATACATATGTTCTCTTTCCAGGTTATATAATAATAATAATAATAATAATAATACCACCACACACGAAGCACTCACGCACCAAATCAACAAAGCCATTCTACAACCACACACATTTCCCACTTTCCTTACACAAGGAATAACATACGTTAAACCCAAAAGCTCAGACACCACAAACCCGTCAAACTACCGACCTATCACCTGTCTTCCAACCCTATACAAGATCATCACAGCCACAATTTTCAAGAAAATAGAACAACACCTAACAGACAACAATATTCTCACAGAAGAGCAGAAGGGATGCAGGAAAAATAGTCGAGGATGCAAAGAGCAGCTGATCATAGATAGCGTGATTATGGGACAAACCAGAAAAGAACACAGAAACCTTCACATCGGTTACATAGACTATAAAAAAGCCTTCGACTCCATACCCCACAGCTGGTTAATCAGAGCCCTAGAAATCTATAAAATCAACCAACACCTCAAGCAATTTCTCGCGCAAATTATGAAAACATGGAAAATCAAAATACGCCTAGAAACACAAACCGAACGCATCCAAACAGAAGAGCTGTACATCAGGCGGGGTATATTTCAGGGAGACTCGCTCAGTGCTTTATGGTTTTGCCTCTGTCTCAATACACTCTCAAATATATTTAACAGAACAGAGCATGGCTTCAATATCAGACACCAAAAAGTGAATCAACATAAAATAAACCACCTCCTATATATGGATGACATAAAACTCTACGCTGCCACAAAAACACAGCTGAAGGAACTCCTCAAAATCACAGAAATATTCACCTTATATGTCAATATGGAATTTGGTATAAGTAAATGCAAAGTGCTTCACATCAACAAAGGCCAATGGAAGTGCCACCATGAGACAGAAACCATCAACAATGAAACACTCGATAACATGTTCGACAAAGAAACATACAAATATCTAGGCTTCCAACAAAGCACCAAACTCAACCACACTCACATCAAAACAGAGCTCAGAACCGAATTCAAAAACAGACTGACGAAACTTTTACAAACAAAACTCAACTCTAAAAATGTTACTAAAGCCATCAACACGTTCGCTATACCTATACTTACATATTCATTTGGTATCATCAAATGGTCACAAACAGACATAGAAAATATCCACATCCTTATACGATCTCAATTCCTAAATACAGGAAATTACACCCCAACGCATGCAAAGAAAGACTTACCATCGAGAGGAAAGCAGGAGGAAGAGGAATCATAGACATCAGATCACTACACACAAAACAAATACAAGCACTTAGGAAATTCTTTCACAGCAAGCAAACCAGCCTCCACACAGCGATAGTGAAAGCAGACAAAAACTACACACCTCTCGACTTAGCCCGAGCAGACCACTCAGCAGATACACACAGTGACGTCCAATTACAACAGGAAAAGATGAAAACGTGGTCAGAGAAAACACTCCACGGAAAACACAGATACCACATAGAACAAGACCACGTAAATAAAAAACAATCATACACTTGGTTACAGGATGGGCAGCTATTCCCTGAAACAGAAGGCTTCTTACTTGCCGACCAGGATAAAGTCATATTAACCAGAAACTACCAGAAGCATATCATCAAAGACCCAACTATTACAGAGGACAGATGTAGGAAATGCCACCAGCAGAAAGAAACGATCGAACACAAAACAAGCGGATGTAAAATATTAGCCGGAACGGAATACACAGCCAGACATGACTCAGCGGCAAAAGTAGTTCACCAAGCACTAGCCACAACATACAAGCTTATAGAAAACACAGATCCCTACTACAAATACACACCAACATCCGTACTTGAAAATAAAGATTACAAACTCTACTGGGACATCAGTATCCATACAGATAAAGCAGTCTCCGCCAATAGACCCGGTATTACTTTTCAGTGCAAAAAAGTAAAAGTCACCTATCTAATTGACATCGCTGTCCCCACCGACACAAACATCCAAACGAAATACACAGAAAAAATTTCCAAATACACAGACCTTGCAACGGAAATAAAAAGGTTCTGGAAACAAGAAAAAGTCAGCATTGTCCCCCTCATTATATCAGTCACAGGCCTTACACCAATAACATTCACACCACACTTGGTACAATTGGGACTCAACACAAACATACACAAAAACATTCAGAAGTCAGTGATTTTGAAAACATGTAACATTGTCAGGTCATTCCTTAATACACAATGGTAATAGCGTTTGTGCTGACTTGGCTTTGGCCCGTCAGCCAAACATGGAACCACATTGACCAAATGTGAGAAAGAAGAACTTTTTTGTAATAATAATTGAAAACATGTAACATTGTCAGGTCATTCCTTAATACACAATGGTAATGCGTTTGTGCTGACTTGGTTTGCGCCCGTCAGCCAAACATGGAACCACATTGACCAAATGTGAGAAAGAAAAACAAAAACAATAATAATAATATATTGGCCGGAACAGAGTACACAGCCAGGCATGATTCAGCTGCCAAAGTGGTTCACCAAGCACTAGCCACAACATACAAACTCATACAAAACACAGATCCATACTACAAATACACACCAACATCCATACTTGAAAATAAAGATTACAAGCTCTACTGGGACATCAGTATCCATACAGATAAAACAGTCTCCGCCAATAGACCCGATATTACTTTTCAGTGCAAAAAAGGAAAAGTCACCTATCTAATTGACATAGCTGTCCCCAACGACACGAACATCCAAACGAAATACACAGAAAAAATTTCCAAATACACAGACCTTGCAACGGAAGTAAAAAGCCTATGGAAACAAGAAAAAGTCATCATTGTCCCCCTCATTATATCAGCCACAGGCCTTACACCAATAACATTCACACCACATTTAGTACAATTAGGACTCAACACAAACATACATAATGCCTCAGGGGCTAGGGGAATCCCAGGATTCTCCTAGTACGGGCATTGAAGATCCCGAGGTACCTGAGTCATGTTGTGCTGTCTTGTGTTGTCCAGATTATATGTAACAAAAACGCAATCTTAAGGTGTTTACCGAGAAGATGAATGGCTCAGCGTTTATGAGTCGCAAACGGTTCCCCCGGATACCGGGCGCCCTCCGGGAGTAAGTAGCCTTGCTGTGGCATCCAGGCTCTGCCGCAGTCGACCATTCTTTCCTAGGATACTCGTGGGAACACTATGTCACATAATAATAATTATACTAGTGATAATGGCAGGGTGCTGAGGAGGCGGACCCCTGTCGTACAAACAGCTACAGCACCACCACAACAACAACAACGACAAACGATCCAACCAACCGCCTCAGCTCCGATAGTTTTACCAGATCCGACATTGTAGGTGATGGAAATTGCCTTTTCCGTGCAGTTAGCTTACACTTATATGGCCACCAAAACCATCATGAAAGACTCCGAGAGGCTGCTCTAAGATATATACAACAAAACTGGTCGGAACTTAACACATTTTCATTAATTGGGGACGACGATATGAAAGACTTCAATAACTACTATAACTATATGAGGAAAAATGGCACCTATGGAACGAGCCTAGAGATACTTGCCCTCTCGGAAACCCAGAATAGCAACTTTCATATCTTCTCAAAACAACGAAGAACAAGAGATACAAAAATAACTTTTAGGGACAAGCCAACAATAATAAGCACAAGAAAACACACCGAAACTATTTACCTTCTACTAACAGGCAACCCAATGTCGGGACACTTTGAGCTTCTGACACCACAAAACACTAAAAACATCCCAAACAACAGTAGACCAATAAAAGAAGCATCGGGCGAGCGACGTAACGGTCGAGGACGTCGCGGGAAATGGCAGCTCGACCAAAACGATGAAGACCGGGCAACTGACAATGGACCTGCCAAAAGTGTTGTGCCGGCGAGTAAGCCGACACCCACCAAGGCGGGAAAATCAAGGCAACGCATGAGTTATACTACAGGAACAAACGAACACACCATGCGTTGCTTTGATAAAAGCACAAGTCCTGACAAAGAAACCACTGAGAAGGGAATCACTCGCCGCCTAGACCCACCACCATCAATCCCAAACGCAACCGACGAAGTATTTAATCAAAAACTCCCGCAACGACAAAGAAATCCCAACAGCACAACACCAAAATTCAAACGGCAAATAAGAATAGAAAACCAAATCAACAACATCAGGAGATATCTAGGACACCTTACCCAGTTTATCAACGGGAACGTGTCCAAACGAGTCACGCAGAGTATAAACAAGATCAAGTCCGGGTCTCCCAACAGAACACTGCCAGAGGTCCTGGATACTCTGAAACAAAAATTATCCGTATATGCCGCAAGACTTCGTAGATACAAAGAACCAAACGAGAGGAAAGATACCAACAACCTCCTCCGAAGAAGCCAAACACTCTACCGGAGAACTATGCACAGCAAACAGACAGCAGTGACCGAACCACCAAACAAACAAGAACTCACAGAACATTGGAAAAGTATCTGGTCAGAACCCAAACTACCCAATAATAACACCCCCTGGATCAAAGCCAAAGAAGGCAAAGATAAACATGTGACAGAACAGGAAAATTCCACATTAACTACTGTGGGACCAAAGAGCATGATGAGGCGCCTGGATGCAAGAAGTTCCGGAGGTAGAATGGACTCCCGTTCGGATCTCCGGGTGGGGGCTGGTTCGGAGGCGTCGACTTGCAACATACGAGGTATAAACTCGAACATAAATTCAGTGCATCAACACCTGCAATCAGTTAACCTCATGTATTCGCTCTATGTGAAACCAAGGTCAGTCCATCGACCAGCACGGTCAACTATCTTTATCCTGGGTACGACTTCTATTCCCGATTTAGGCGTAACTTTGGAATCTGTCTTTTTGTCAGAAGCGACCTCTCTTGTCAACGAGAAGAAGCTCTGGAGCCCCCAAACTTTGATGTTATGTGGTTAAAAATAACGACTCAACAAACCACAAGGTTCATCTGTATCCTGTATCGACCACCAAGTGATACCAATTTTCGAACACTTTTCGCTTCTCTTGCAGACACCCATCGATCATTTACAAAGTAACTATCCAAGTGCCAAAATTGCCATCCTGGGCGACTTTAATGTCCACAATATCAACTGGCTCAAATATTCAAATACTACCGACGAACAAGGTCGTGAAGCTGAATCATTCTCAATCAGTTATGGCTTAACTCAGCTTATTGACGAACCAACACGGATCCCTGATCGAGACGGGGAGTTCGCCAGTCTTCTTGATCTGTTTTTAACCACCAATCCGGAGATTTACACGGTCACCGTAAATCCGCCGTTAGGTTCTTCCGACCATAAACTGCTTTCGACATCGAGTATCCTGCCAATCAGTGACAGAGAGGCGCCTAGGCCGCGCAAGATTTGGCACTACAAATCTGCTAAATGGGAAGATCTCATGGAATACTTTCGAACTTTCCCTTGGATGGACGTTTGTTTTCGATCCGATAACCCATCTGACTGCGCCAGGGAGGTCTCCGATGTTATTTTGGCTGGTATGGAAGCTTACATCCCTTTTTCGAAGAAATGCTCCTCCAACGGCAAGCCTTGGTTCGACCGAAAATGCAAAGAAGCTGTTGCTTCTAAACATATTGCCTACCGACAATGGCGTGAAAATCCTAACACCTCAAATCGAAACATCTTTGTTCATGCCCGGAACAGATGCAAGGGAATTATCCACGAAACTAAGGAGGCACACAATCAACGAATTAGAAACAAACTTCTCGCTTGTCCCAACAATTCCAAGTCCTTTTGGGCAGTCGCTAAGGCAGTTAGTCAAAATTTTACCAAATCCACCATACCACCACTCACACGGCCAGATAATTCCATTGCAACCACACCTGTTGAGAGAGCGAACTTGTTGGCTGAACTCTTTGCTTCACATTCTACTGTCGATTTCCAAGGAAAAACACCACCTACTATTCCCATATTGCAGTCAAGGATGCCCGATGTTGTCTTCAGACAGCGCATCATAAAGCGTATTTTAATGAAGCTAGACACCAAGAAGGCTTCTGGAGCTGAGGGAATACCTGCCATAGTTCTCAAAAACTGTGCAAGGGAACTAACACCAGTTTTCTGTAGACTTTTCAACCTATCCTACAGAAAGGGAATATTTCCTTCCTGCTGGAAATGTGCTACAGTTCAGCCGATACCTAAAAAAGGTAAGAAGACCTTGCCAAATAACTACCGACCAGTTGCACTGCTTTCAATAATATCGAAAGTCATGGAAAAGGTTATCAATGAGCATCTTCTAAAATATCTTGAACGATTCAATATTATTAGCGATCACCAATATGGTTTTCGTAAACATAGATCAACAGGAGATCTTCTGACTTATGTAACACATGTTTGGAACAACGCAATTGAACACTTTGGAGAATCTCGAGCGGTTGCTCTTGAC
This sequence comes from Pachyrhynchus sulphureomaculatus, assembly GCA_019049505.1. Lineage (NCBI taxonomy): Eukaryota > Metazoa > Arthropoda > Insecta > Coleoptera > Curculionidae > Pachyrhynchus > Pachyrhynchus sulphureomaculatus. The sequence continues at coordinate 69,672,281 of CM032448.1, read as the reverse complement.
ATATCCAAGGCATTCGACCGTGTTTGGCACGATGGACTGTTGGCTAAGTTGCGCTCTTATGGTATGTCTGAAAGGTTCTGTTTGTGGCTTTCATGTTTCCTCAGAGAGCGTTCTTTACGAGTGGCGGTCGACGGATTTCTTTCTAACACCCTCACTATCAACGCCGGTGTGCCCCAGGGCTCCATACTGTCTCCTACTCTCTTTCTCATTTACATTAACGATCTGCTGGAAAAGACCGGGAATCCAATCTATAGCTTTGCAGATGACAGTACGCTTGTCTCTTCATTCACCTTGAACGCTCGGACATCGGCTGCTCAGGCGAATATCCGCAGACAGCAGGAGGTCGTTCAACTTAACAAACACCTGGAAGAAATTCTATCTTGGGGTGACAGTAACCAAGTGGAATTTAACGCTACAAAAACCCAAGCGGCAGTTTTTCTAAAAAAGTTAACGTTGCTGAACCCGACATAGTTATGTCGGGGCACTCCATTCCCCTAGCATCGTCGCTCAATTTGTTGGGCGTTAGTTTTGGAGCAAATATGTCTTGGCATGAACATGTTGCAGGCATAGCAAGGAGAGCTTCTCAAAAGTTGGGAATATTATTTAGAACCAGAAAGCTTTACACCCCACAGCAACTGTTAATTCTTTACAAAGCCCAAATTCGACCAACTATGGAATACTGCTCCCACGTTTGGGGCTCCGCTCCCAAACATACACTGCATTTGTTGGATTCTGTTCAGAGAAGAGCGGTCCGTCTGATTGGGAACCCGGAATTGACCGGCGGCCTTGATTCGCTGGAACATCGAAGAACGGTTGGCGACTTGAGTCTGTTCTACAAGTATTTTCATGGAAAGTGTTCGAAGGATGTAGCCCGCTTAATTCCTCCCAAAGCGGTGCATGTTAGAAATACACGTCGCGCTGGTGCTTCGCATCCGTATGAGGTTCAGCTTGTTACTCCGCGTACGACGCTTTTCAAGCAATCTTTTATATGGAGAACGTCATCCCTTTGGAATAATTTGCCCAGCGCTGTGTTTCCCACCGAGTACAATTTACAGCGATTCAAGAACAACGTGAATCGCTTTTTCCGCACTCGTGCCGCTCCTGGAGCGCTTTAGGGACTTCCCTGCAGCACGTGTGCTAAACCAATAAAAAAAAAAAACATTCAGAAGTCAGTGATTTTGAAAACATGTAACATTGTCAGGTCATTCCTTAATACATAATGGTAATAGCGTTTGTGCTGACTTGGTTTTGGCCCGTCAGCCAAACATGGAACCACATTGATCAAATGTGAGAAAGAAGAACTTTTTGTAATAATAATAATAAAATTGACATAGCTGTCCCCAACGACACAAACATCCAAACGAAATACACAGAAAAAATTTCCAAATACACAGACCTTGCAACGGAAATAAAAAAGCTATGGAAACAAGAAAAAGTCATCATTGTCCCCCTCATTATATCAGCCACAGATCTTACACCAACAACATTCACACCACACTTAGTACAATTAGGACTCAACACAAACATACACAAAAACATTCAGAAGTCAGTGATTTTGAAAACATGTAACATTGTCAGGTCATTCCTTAATACACAATGGTAATGCGTTTGTGCTGACTTGGTTTGCGCCCGTCAGCCAAACATGGAACCACATTGACCAAATGTGAGAAAGAACAACAAAAACAATAATAATAATATATTGGCCGGAACAGAGTACACAGCCAGGCATGATTCAGCTGCCAAAGTGGTTCACCAAGCACTAGCCACAACATACAAACTCATACAAAACACAGATCCATACTACAAATACACACCAACATCCATACTTGAAAATAAAGATTACAAGCTCTACTGGGACATCAGTATCCATACAGATAAAACAGTCTCCGCCAATAGACCCCCGATATTACTTTTCAGTGCAAAAAAGGAAAAGTCACCTATCTAATTGACATAGCTGTCCCCAACGACACGAACATCCAAACGAAATACACAGAAAAAATTTCCAAATACACAGACCTTGCAACGGAAGTAAAAAGGCTATGGAAACAAGAAAAAGTCATCATTGTCCCCCTCATTATATCAGCCACAGGCCTTACACCAATAACATTCACACCACATTTAGTACAATTAGGACTCAACACAAACATACACAAAAACATTCAGAAGTCAGTGATTTTGAAAACATGTAACATTGTCAGGTTAGTCCTTAATACATAATGGTAATAGCGTTTGTGCTGACTTGGTTTTGGCCCGTCCGCCAAACATGGAACCACATTGATCAAATGTGAGAAAGAAGAACTTTTTGTAATAATAATAATAAAATTGACATAACTGTCCCCAACGACACAAACATCCAAACGAAATACACAGAAAAAATTTCCAAACACAAAAACTTTTCATCCTACCTCTTATTCGTGAAAAAAGCATGAAACCTCAGAGTTTTTTTTTGCTTTCCTTCACGTTTTAGGATGTTTAGAACATGACAAACATAAGCCACCATATTCCGTTATTCTGTCTGTCGGCACGACCACTTTCGAACTCGAATTTTGTATCGTTTTAATAATAATCCGATAATTTTCTGTTTTCTGTTGAGATAATAAACAAATTTTATACATAATTATTTGTACTAAAATATAAAAGGGGTTAATGGGGTGACGGAGGAGTTGATCGTATGTATCGTGTTATATATCCTTGTCAGGGTTCTCGCAGTCCAGAAATATTAAAATTAAATTATTTTTCAATATTTTCATTTTGATTCATGTCATTTGATAGGGAAAAGGATTGGAGCCCAAAATTGGCACACATATAACACTTGAACTAGGAACCAAACCTATAAATTTTGAGCGCTGTAGGAAAAAGAGGTGGAAGCAGTGGGGGTCGTTATATATTTTATAGTTTTAATAGGATAGATTTTTGGTTCCCAGAATGGATAAATTTTAAGCAAGTATTAATAATAAATTCTATATAGGGTTAAAGCGGTGGGGAAAGGAGTTAGAAGGGTGGCTTCGCATTTCTCACGTTATTGGTCTTTTTAAGAGTTTTTGAAGTCAAGGAATCTAAATGGAAGGACAGTGATGTGCAGGGGACTAACCCTTTACTAAATCTCAATTTGAATAAACTCAGCTTGAAGCGATTTTCTGGAACACAGAACTAGCCTTAGGAGTACTTGGTCATAGATTTATACGCTGCTTATACAACTTTAAAATGCACTAAGCTTTTTTGAAGAAAACTGTTCTTTGGATTGTAACCGCCCAAAAAAGGACGTTCCATGGTGGAATAGACACCTAGCGAACGTAAGAAAAGCTGTTAGGTGAATGGGATAGGTACTCTCAGTCACTTACAGAGCACAACAAAGTCCTGGGGAAAGCAAAGAAACACTTATGGAGGTTCCGTGGAGAAGTCGAAAGCACTTCTCAGTCAAAATGCATCCAAAAAATTCCTTCAACAGACAACTTAAATTCGATTGGCGCGATAAAGAAGCCAGCAGAACAGATATCAGAGTACATGATATCAGGAAAGGAGACTCTTAAGTGCTTCTCAAGGTGTACTTTCCAAGATCGGAAATTCAACAACCAGAAGTAGCTCAGGCACAACTGAACCTTTGCGATAAGGTCACGAGAGCTGATTGGGCAACTACAAACCGAATAGTCAGCTATTAAAGAATAAAATGGGCTATAAGGACTTTTAAACCCTACAAATTCCAATACCAAATGGGATCTTGTCAGTACTTTTACAAGGGATAGACAATCTGGTACCGCAGTTATATAGAATATATCGAGCATGCATCGCCCGGGGCTATATCCCCAAGGCACGGACAATAGCAAATATAGGCTTCATTCCTATCCCTGGGAGTGACATATACACCGAAGCGATGGCATATCGACTAATCAATCTTTCATCTTTTCTGCTAAAAATGCTAGAAAAATTGATGGAATATCATATAAGAAAAGGAGCATTTCTAAAAATCCTATAGATAAACATCAACATGCTCATCATCCAGAGAAATTATGTGAGAAAGTTGTACATAACTTCATAGTGAGGGTTGAATCATCACTGTACCATAAGGAGGTTATCCTAGGCACTTTCGCTGACATACAGGAGATTTCTGACATCATCTTTCGTCTCAATAAGTACAGCCTTAGGAACACATGGTATCGATGACACCACAAACAACATGCTTTTATATCGGCAAATAAAAGCCAAGCTACATGAAGACACCTTAGAAGCAGAGGTGAGTCAAAGATGCCCATAGGCAGGAGTGCTATCGCTACTCTTCTTAAACTTAGTAGTAGTTGTAGGGCGTTTATTATCTCATTCGTTGTTACATCGAGGATTTCTTCAAATTCCACATTTCTTACTATCACTCTATTTCCTTCTTTTTTCCCGTGCGGTGGCGATATTTTCGTTTCATATAGGGCTTGATAATATTTCTCTGTAGCTTCCTTTATCTCTTTGATTTGTACGATGTCTTGGTTACCATTATTTACAAGTTTTATGTCTCCCTTCATTTATTTGTTTATTTAGGGTTTTCAAACTTTTTCCCTCTTTCAGAGTTTCTTCTATTTTAGAGTTTCTGTATTGTCTGACGTCTTCTCAGATCTTTTTCTTTATTTTTTTTATCTATTTTTGCCAATTTTTATCTGTTATTTGTAGGATCATTTCTTAATAGTCATTTCTGTTTCATAAAATTTTGTGTCTCTTTACTTAATTTTTGTATTTTGTTTTTTTCGATGTTGCTATTTGTTTTGTAATTGTAAGTAGGCTGTTGGTTATTTGTGCGTTTAGTTTATCAAATTCTGTTTGCTAGTTTATATGTTTTATATGATTTCCTAGTACTTTTCGATATTCGTCTGTGTTTTGCTTTATTATTTGTGTTGGTGTCTTTACCTTTATATGCGTCAACAATCTACGTTTCTCTTACTTCAGATTTATTTTTATTTTTGCTCTAAGTATACAGTGGTCACTTTCAATGCTTATCGTGTTCGGGACTGTCGTGTTGATTACAAATTTCTTGTCATTTGATAAAATATAATCAATTTGGTTTCTTATTGTACCATTTGGACTTTGCCATGTCTATAGTCTATGTTCTGTCTTTTGGAAAACTGTATTCATACAAGTTATTTTCGTTTACAAAATTTTTTAACATTTCTCCTCTGCTGTTCCTCCTACCCAAACCAAACTTCCCGACACTCTTCTCATTTGTATTCGTTGCTTTCCCTATTTTGGCACTGAAGTCATCGATTATTATGATATATCTTGTTTTATGGAGTAGCAATACCTGTATGATATTACATTTGCATCTTCTGTTCATATGTATGTCTACTGAAATCGCTCTTTCCGATATGACTTTGAACTGAACAACATTTTCTGTTATTCTTTTATGTATAAGTTGACCGACTCCTCCAAATTTCTTACTTTCATTACCTCCATAGAAAAATTTATGGTCACTTTTTAGGGTGATACAAGACTCTCTTGTTCTTCTTCCTTCCTCTAAGCCCACCACTTATGTTTTTTAGTTCTTCTTCCGATTCGATCACTTTTTCTTCGGAGTTTTTTTGTGTTATAAGTTGCTATGTACCATTCTGTTCTTTTGGGTTGCCTATGTGCTGTGGGTATACGACTGTGTTTTATCTCGAATTTTTGTTCGCCCAGAATCCATGGGACTGACTGCAAGAGCAGTACGAGATTCTGAATTTCCTCTACTCGCCTGGGATACTACCTTTTGGAAATTCGACATAGTCATTTTTCATATGGGGGTTTTTAGCCATTTCCTTATCGCGCCGGCCAAACATGTTGAGAAGGGGTGAAGAAGTTGAAAGAATGGTATGTACCAAAGGATAATGTTTTTAGGACCTGATGTCTAGGACTAATCATCATCATCATTAGCTTATTCCATCCTTAGTCGGATGTAAGCCTCCCCATGGGGTTTTTAGCCATTTCCTTCTCGCGCCAGCCAAACGGGTAAGGAGTTGGAAGGATAGTATGTTGTGAAGGATTAATGTTTTTTGGGCCTGATGTCCCCCCATATTAGGAGGTGGGAGGAGACTAAGGCTGGCGTTGCCAGGACCGCGTCCCTGAAGTATATCTGTCCTCATCCGGGATCACAGAAGAGTATATACCCCGTACCGTAAGGACCGCTAGGACAAATACACCTAGAAATTAAAGTGAGGCTTTCAATAGCGCCTATCGAATGAGAATAAATTGCTAATGGAAACAACAGCCTGTACACAAGCATTATGAATCCAATCAGTGACAAACTCTTGGAAATGCAATCTAAATCTTATATGACGTCGTATAATTTCAAAAAACCAGATAGAATTGGGTGCGATCCAAATCTATGGATAGAGGTGGAGTCTCCGACGAAGGTAACGGGTCTAGTCTATTACACAGACGGATCAAAAACTTCGAGCACAACAGGCGCTGGCATGGATGCAGAAAAGACAAGTGGAGCTTTAGCATTCCACTCGGTACAAGTGCAACAATATTCGAGGCAGCAATTCACGCAATACAAACATGCACTGATAAGAATACTAGACGGGACTACTAGAACCAAGAAATATATATTCTCTAAGACTTTCATCAACCACTGTGGGTTTGAGGACATTCGGGGATAACAGGTAATGGGAAAAGGAACGAATTAACCAGATTCAGAGTTACAAAACCATACAGGGATCCAAAGCTAGTGTTTGGTATACCAAAATAGGTAGTAAAAATGACAATCAACAGATGGTCATATCAGCAACATATAGATCGTTGACGCGGCCAAAGACATGCGATGTAATTGGCGGCCCCTGAAAGAACATATACAGAAAATGTGTATCCGCGATGGTTCCACGGCATGCAGACTCTGTGATGAAGAGGAAGAAACTTCCATGCACATCCTATATGAATGTTGGGCTGTGAAACTCGGAACAAACATAAACTGGTCGGCGATCTACATGTAAGCAAGAGAGGGAAACACGATAAGCCAAGAGAGAGACTGGCAATTGTACACAAACAGACACAATCGCCTATCTCTTTCCTTCCAGCTCGAAATGTGCCATAGTTCAGCCGATACCTAAAAAAGGCAAGAAGACTTTGCCAAATAACTACCGACCAGTCGCACTGCTTTCAATAATATCGAAAGTCATGGGAAAGGCTATCAATCAGCATCTTCTAAAATATCTTGATGGATTCACCATTATTAGCGACCACCAATATGGCTTTCGTAAACATAGATCAACAGGAGATCTTCCGACTTCAGATGTAACACATGTTTGGAACAACGTAATTCAACACGCTTATCTCTTCATTCACTTTGAATGCTCGGACATCGGCTACTCAGACGAATATCCGCAAACAGCAGAAAGTCATTCAATTTAGCAAAGTCCTGGAAGAAATTCTATCTTGGGGTGACAGTAACTAAGTGGAATTTAACGCTACAAAAACCCAGGTGGCAGTTTTTTCTAAAAAAGTTAACGTTGCTGAACCCGACATGGTTATGTCGGGACACTCCATTCCTCTAACATCGTCACTCAATTTGTCGGGTGTTAATTTGGGAGCAAATATGTCCTGGCATGACCATGTTGCAAGCATGGCAAGGAGAGCTTCTCAAAAGTTGGGAATATTATTTCGAACCAGAAAGTTTTACACTCCACAACAACTGTCAAGCTTAAATTTGACCAACTATGGTATACTGCTCCCATGTTTGGGGTTCTACTCCCAAACATACACTGCATTTGTTGGATTCTATTCAGAGAAGTCGATTCGTCTGATTGGAGACTTGGAACTGACCAGCGGCCTTGATTCGTTGGAACATCGAAGAACGGTTGGCGACTTGATGTAGCCCGCTTAATTCCTCCCAAAACGGTGCAGTGTTCGAAATACATGTTGCGTTAATACTTCACATCCGTATGAAGTCCAGGTTGTTACTCCTCGTACGACCCTTTCAAGCAGTCTATTATATGAAGAACCTCATCCCTTTGAAATAATTTGCCCAGGACTGTGTTTCCCACTGAGTACAATTTACAGCGATTCAAGACCAACGTGAATAAAAAAAATCTCGCCTACAACGAAATTAAACGTTATATTATTTTTTTTCATTATTTTCAGTATTAAAACATGGGAAGAGGGTGAAACGGGTGGAGTCATTAAATATTGTAGAATTTCAGCCGTATTATGAGAAAATTTCTGTTTCAGAACTAGGTATTCGTAAAGGAATTATTGGGCAAATCCCTTTACCAATTTTTTGGTAAAGGGAGGAACAGTAATTATTTACTGTTCCTCGACTTCTCGTAGAAGAGTCGGCGGGCTCAATATCTGGAATCAGTAGAAATTTTTAGCAGTCGAGATGTACATACGAGGGACACGTAAAAAAGTTGAACTGTATTTTATACTTTTTAAAACAGTTTCTTGTTGTTTATCTTTAAAAAAAATATGTTTGTTTTTATTTTTTCATCGAATTCATTATATACTATTTTCGCGAACGCAAGAAAAGCGATTTCAACTTTCTCTACCAGGGAATTATCAGGAAAATGAATAAAGAAAAACAAATTATATATTTTTATTTATTTTACAAATATCGGCGAAGGCACAAATCTCAAAAATAACAATTTAACAACGAATTAAGTATATTGTGAAGGTAATAACGGTTTTAACAAAACAAGAAAAAAATAACCCATACATACAATACAATAAAAACGAAAACCTCAAAATCAACTTAAATCGAGCTGATAACATGCACACGATACTTCATACTTTTTTGTCTTTTAAAAATCAATTTTTATTCTAAGAAACAGGCCCTGATTAAGCTTAATATATTGTCTCAAATTTTGTTAATCTAGGATTAAAAATTTTGCCTAATAAGGTTTTAGGAATTATTTACCTAAAGTTACTATTTTCTAGGTCTAAATAAAAAAAAATGTCTACCAAAACTCACAAAATGATGGACTATATAAGTTACAGTGAACCAAACAACAAAATAAATATTCAGATGAAAAAAATCGAAGATGAACTAATTGTTTTTACTTTTAATTGCTTTTAATTTTATAATTTCTTAATCAATGTAGAAAATTTAAGTATCCATTTAAGGAAAAATTTTTCAGCTTTAATTATATACTTTTCCCTAAGGTAAAGTGAATATCCATTTTGTGAAGTCTTGTCTTAGCTAAAAATTATGTATTGCAACAAATTTTTTGATAGATTACAATATCTAAGTTAAAGTTTAGAATATCTACTAAAATGTTTTCGAAATATGAGCATATGGCCGTTTCTAAATATATATTTTTTAAGTTGCTTTTAAAGTTAGCGTGTCCTGCATATGGAAGATAATTTTAAAAATCTTATGCTTGCTAAGTTAAGATCAGTTTTGTTTAAGGCATAAACTAGCTAAAAACATAAAAATATTAAATTAGAACGCATTTTAGGATTCACTAGCTTTAATAGCTACTTATGATTACACGAAATTACCCTACATTTTCAAAAACCAACCAATCAAAAAAAAAAAAATTATAAAATAACAAATCTAGGCTAATTTTATTGCGAAATTTTTGCGCTTAGAAAATATTAGCGCCAGGCATTTTACATCTAAAATCTAAATAAATGTTTTTGTGTTCGTCGACTTTATTATTTAACACTTAAATGAAAAATAAACCTAAAAAACAAACAATTGTACACCTAAAGTTGCATTGGGATATTTGGTACAAGCTGTCTTAATTTTCAAGTCTCTCTTATCTAAAAACGCTAAAAAAAAAACTTTATTGAGACATCCTGTAGTTTTTTATTTAAATACGCTATAATTATTTATTTATTTAACAATAATAAGCCACCAGCATTTAATAACATTTGTTGGTATTTTAGGTAAATATTAATTATTGCTTTATAATGGGTTCTTCAAGCTATAAATCATCATTTTGAAGCACCCTGTATATACCAAAAATAAATAAAGCTTGGTTCCTTAAAGCAAATGTAAACAAATCGTGATAAGTACTTATAGCGAGTTTTAAAATCACTTCTTTAAACTTGCTTTAAGTAAACATTTTTTAAAGATGACTTAAAGCGGGTGATACAATGAAAAAGTTTGTTTCTACAGTGGACCACCCACCTACATAAAAAAAATAAATACATGTACTTTAACTCTGTGCACACAAGTAACTTATTTCTTTATTGCTTGGCCCTCGTATTTATATATTACAAGCGCATATAGTATAAGAGACAGTAACAGTTTTTTGGGCATAATTTTCTACTACTTAAGAGTCTAATTAGGTTGTAATTAATTTAATAAGAAGTAGAATTAGTAAAATCGAAAGGTTTAACTCTGGCAGCTAAAAATAGACATTGAAGTTTGAAAAAAGTCTATTATTGAACCATTGGTTACCGACTGATTTTAGTTTAGGGTATTAGCTTGCAAATCAAAACCGTTTTGAAAACAAATGCCAAGTTGTTTATGCAGTACTGTAAATTTTTGAGCCAGAAAAACAATTTATTGTTGATTTTTTTAAAGCCCAAACGCTTTCCAAAAAGCAAACGTCATACCACTTGAGAATGAAGAAGCAACCATCATACTTCTGTGAGTATGTTAGATTGTGAGCGTATGCCACGATTTATTACCGTAAGTACTGTTAATATACGAATACTTTCACTACTATAAGCAAAGACAGTTCGTAACAAATCAACCAAGATGTTCTTTTAAATGGTTGTCTTATATTATGTCATATTTTTCATTTTCCTAATTCCTATATATGTAAATTACAATTAATAAGGCTCGCAAGCATGGACGTAGCCAGGGAGGTAGGGGAGGGTAGCTGCTCCCTCTAGTCCCTTGAGGGCCTAAAAAATTATAATAATGAAAAACAAAAAAACATTAATTGAATTTTGAGACCCCTCCCCCAGCTCATTGGGGCTCATTTAAATACGAGGGTTAAACAATAACGAAACAAAACTTTAAAGTTTGTTCCGCCCGTGTGTGACTCGTCTAAGAATCCGTATTATTATTCTTAGCATTAAATTTATGATTAAAATGGTATTAAAAATTAAAATTTTGTTGCTTATTAAAATACCATACTGTTAAAATTGTTAACATATTCTTAAAATACTGACCTTAAATTGAGAAAATCTTGGTATTTTTTTGTAGATTTATTATTGCACATATTATTTAATTTAATAATAAAATTACGAAGACCAATTTCACCATATTTTAACGATCGTTTAGAATTTGTTAGTTACAATATTTTAATTGTAAGTTATAAAATTAAATTTTATTTTTACAGAATATAAATTGGCAACAACGCATTCATTTCAGCGAATATAATCACATGACCAAAAACGAGGTCTTTTATAGAATACACTAGATTATTTTCGTATATGTACGCATAAATTAGTTCAATTACATGTCGTACTGAACTATAGTCTATACAAGAGACCAACAAATAACGTTACAAGATTACCAAAAAATATTAAAAATTTTATTTTACCGGCGAAAATTATTTGCCAATAACGTTATAAAGATTCGTTAACGAAATAATATCACTGCAAACTGCAGCAAACAGTTCTATAAGACAAACCTTCAGGGCGTGACGTATTCATTTCCTTCTCTTTCAGGTCTCTGTGTAACTTTAAAAAGGCGTCGTTTTGTCCGTACTTGCTTTCGTATACTTCTATTTCTTCTTCGCCCTCTTTTATACTGTTATTTTGACACTTGGAACAACCACTGCCAGTAGAACATACTTTAAGACCGTTAGAAATATTATCTTCAAATTTCTCGCAGTCTTTATTTACAATTTCACCACTATTTAAGTCATTTTCCCAGTACTCGAGAAGCTCACATTGTTCCTGACTTGCAGTGTCATCTGTAGAAAACAAGGTGACTTCATCGTCCTCGTCCGAGTCTAGGCAATCATGTAGGCCGTCATCAGAATTAATGTTGTTGCCAAACTCTCTTTGAATGGTGGATGGACTTTTAAGAATCTCTACCTCCGGGGTTGCTTCCCTGGTTTTGCTCATCCACTCCTTCACAGCCTGCGTAATGGGGTAGAGTTTCTTACTGTCATCTTGGTCTTCGTTTTCTTTTGCTGGGGCCTTGGACTCAATGGCAACCTCAGTTGTGGTCTTTTGGATCTTTTGGACCTCTTGAGCATCTCCAGCATTGTTTATAGAAAGTCCAATGTTCGGATCGGCATAGTCTGGAGCAGAAGAAGAGGTTTTAGTATCTTTATTACGAATATCATCAACTTCTACTTTAATATTTGAATTATCTGGCTCTACACTTACCATATTAGGTTTCAGAAACTGCCTTGTACTCTGGAATATTCTGTTAAAATCGGGAGTTTGCATAAAACCATTAGCAGTGGCTGGTTTGTCCTTTCCAGGTGAAGATACAGCCTGGAAACTTTTGAAAAACCCATCTGCTTCAGGCTCAACATTAATAGACTTAATTTTTTCTTGGAGGGAACTGTACATTCCTTTTTGAATGAGCTTCTCTAGTTCAAATGATATATCATCATTGGTCTTCTCCGGATTTTCACTCAAAAGGTCGCTTTCGAGAAGAAATTCATAAGAATTATCAGAGATGTTCGAAGCAACGTTTGATTCGACTGAGTTTTCGATTTGAATCAACTTGCAGGTTTTGTTTTTCTTTTTCTTTTTAGATCTCTTCTCGGTTTGTTCTTGAAATACTTCTGGAGCAGTTTCTTTTACAATATTAGTTTTTTCAGCAACACTAGCAGCCTGTATTTTTGACGTTGACTTTACTTCTTCAATTTTTGTTACAACTTTTTTTATTGGCGTTTTTACTTCAGTAACAGCCATACTGAGATCAATATCGGTAATGATAACTTTTTTCGTTGGTTGTTTTTGTGTACCCTTCTTTGGTTTCTTTTTTGGCTTCAAAATTTCTTCTTTTTGATCGTCGCTGACTAATGGCAAAACTTCCTTATCCGTAACTATCTCGTCTTTCCTTTCTACTATTTCTAAATTTAGAGGCAAATTTTCATTAGGTGTCTCACAAGCAACGTCTTTCTGTTCATCTATTTTAACAATAATGTCTTTTTCAATATCGCTGACCTCTGGTATTTTGAAGTCAGTTGGTGTTTGCTGACCGTTGGCCAATACTTCTGAAGATTCGTTTTGAGCTATTATGGACAAAATATCTTCAATTTTGTTTTCTTCTTGTAAATTTTGTTCAATTTGTGAAGGTGGTACTACATCTACAAGTTTCCTGACATCATATGCTTCAAAATCAGAACAAACAATATCGGATTGACCAGATTCGTCAAGGATATCTTGGTCAGTGTCAAAGTCGACTTCCTCGGCATTCTTGTTCTTTTTTTTCTTTCGACTAAATACAGATATCCATTGGTTCGATTTAGGTTTAATCAATTCAGACTTAAGAGGTACATCAGCTATATTTTCGACAGTCTTCATAGGTTTTTCGATATTGATATGCTTTTTTGGACTGCCCAGAAGTAGCGGATATAATCTGAGCTTTCTTTACAGTTGCAGAATAATTTTTGTTTGACGTTGAAATTAAATCACCCATATGGGGCTTTCCCAATTCATTAATTGTAGGCTTCTGGTGGTTACGGTTATCTTGATAATTGTGAACTCGTCCAGTGTGACGGGTACCATTTTGATAATGATTGTGATAAACATTCTGATATCCATTAGGATTCCAATTCTTTTTAAAACGTTCTGGACTATTTCGGATTTTTTTAGAATCGTTTGTATTAGGTACCGAGTTTATTAGTTGCACCTTGCTGGAGTAGTTTGTGCTATTTTCGGTAAGTTTTTCTACAACATTGCCAGTTTCTGTTGGTTGGAGAATTTTGCAGTGACGTGTAGATGAATCGGGATGATTTGACGGCTTATTAGTTTTATTTTGAACTGGTAATGACACTTCTACGTCGTTTACAGATGAATTTGTGAATTTCGATTGATCACTATGCCCATTATGTAGTACTGAAGACGCTTCTTCGTGCTGTACATATAATATGGCGTGATTTGACGTTTCACCGTTCATTTCTTTTTGTGGTGGTGGTATGGTACTACTGCAAACAGGGAGATTTTTAAATCGATAGGGACTATCTTGAAGGTGTGGACTGTTATCGCTATTCTGATTTTGTGGAGAAGCTTCCCCATTACGGATTGGAGAGCTTCTATATTTATTGCAGAAATTTCTCTTGAAGTTTGCTGGTCTTCTAAATCTTGGTGATCCTATAAAAGGTTTAGTTTCGTTAATTGCTACTGAGGTGACTTCTTCTTTGGTTACATTTTCTTCTTTCTCTTGCTGCTTAACTGCCTCTAGCTTAGATACAACAGTAGCAATATCTATAACTTTGCTGTGTATAAAAGGTTTACTCTCCTCTACAACGGGAGTGTGGGCGGGCGTTACTGTGCTTTCTTTCGCCTTATTTTCAGTGCAGGCTTCTTCGTTTTTATCGGCATTTTCTTCGATTTTGGTTTCGTGTAAGGAAGGTGCGAAATTAACAAAACTTGGGACGACAGGAGGGAAAAATTTCTGTCCAGGATGATGAGGAATGAAGTTGATTGGGACACCTGGAGGAATAAATGCTGGATGGGGAGCGAAATTTTGTCCCCCGAAATCACTGATGGGGACCAAAGGTATTGGCATAAAATTTGGAGAAAGCATTTTAAAAGGAGATGGCGTAACTAAGTTATGATAAGCACGAGGTATGAATTCTTCAGCATCAGGTTTCAGAGCTGAGTGTTTTGGATAGTCGTCGGAGTTTGGTTGAGCCTGGTCAAGATCGGGTTTTTCGTCGTTTGATTCAGTCTTTGCGTCGGCACAACCAATTGAAAGCGTATTATCACTAGGGTTTGAAGTTTCACAAACAGTCTTTAACTCTTCTGAGTCACGTTCTTGAGCTTGAGCCTCATTTTCGGGAACATCTTGGACTTTTGTTGATGCGTCTATTGAAGGTACTGCCAGTCTTGAAGAAGAATCTGCCGTATGTTCTGTAGATAACGTCGCAACAGGACATACTCGATGATCTGCATTACTTTCCTGGCTTTCATCGCCGGAATTTTCATCAGTGTATTCTGAAGAATCTTCTTGGATATTTTTTGACGATTTTCGTTCCCTGCGCTTCTTTAACTTTTTCACAGGTTCCTGAGGGAAGTGGTTACCATTCGTCAAATCTGAAAAAAAAAAAATTCCTATGACATAAGAAGTATTAAGGAAGTTCTAAAAATATTCTAATTATAAGAACTAGTTTTGATTTGAATTTCTTAAAATAAATTAGCTTTATGTTAAAAAGAGTAATGACTTGAAATTACATCAGTCTTGTCGCCTTGCCAAAATATCCACGAGAACACCTTTAGACAATTCGAAATGATCCGTCACATGTTTGGTTAATATTAATTCACTCAAAATATTAACACGTTTTAAAACTATTTTTAGATGTAGAATATTTTTTGGAACTAATAGACCAAGAGGGCGACCTGAAATTCTGACATGCTGACTAACCATCTGGCTTGTTGTTCATTTTATCGGGCAAGCCGAATAAAAGCCTTTAACGTTGATTTTGCCCCCCCCCCGTGCCCTGAAATGCTACATCCAAAAATGGACTGTTGTTCAGCTACTTGAAGCAACTACCATACCATTTGTTGACACTGAAAAAGTCGAGCGTCCCTAAGGTCAGACGCCGCACTATGACGACAATACGTAATTTTTTCCAAATTAATTTTCCGACTGCGTCAAGAAATCTCAGTAATTTTTTTTTAAAATTGTCATTCTTGATTACTCTCTCTGTCTGAGCGGATTTTTGATTATTTACCATTATTTTTACTATCTTATCAATATATAATGCTTTGTTGTCCAAAAAACACCTTTTTAGCCAATAAAATGAGCCTCAGTCACGCAATTTTCAAAAAATCTCAATAATTTTTTTTATAATCTTCATTTTTGATTTCTCTGTCGATCTGTCTGGGTGGATTTTTGATTATTTACGATGATTTTTTATTATTTTTTTTAATATATACTGTTTTTTTTTCCAAAAAATACCTTTTTCGGAAATAAAATGAGCCTTAGTCACGCAATTTTTAAGGAATCTCAATAATTTTTTTTATAATCTTCATTTTTGATTTTTCTATAGATCTGTCTGTGTGGATTTTTAATTATTTACCATGATTTTTTATTATTTTTTTTAATATATATTGCTTT
The DNA here is from genome assembly GCA_019049505.1 of Pachyrhynchus sulphureomaculatus. NCBI lineage: Eukaryota > Metazoa > Arthropoda > Insecta > Coleoptera > Curculionidae > Pachyrhynchus > Pachyrhynchus sulphureomaculatus. Next base: position 69,656,125 of record CM032448.1, on the reverse strand, counting down.
TTTCCAAAAAAACACCTTTTTAGGCAATAAAATGAGCCTCAGTCACTCAATTTTCAAGGAATTTCAATAATTTTTTTTTATAATCGTCGTTTTTGATTTCTCCATCGAGCTGCCAGGGCGGATTTTTGATTATTTACCACGATTTTTATTAATTTATCAATATATATTGCTTTTTTTTTTTTTTCCAAAAAATACCTTCTTAGGCAGTAAAATGAGTCTCAGTCAGGCTATTTTCAAGGAATGATTGATGGTGAGATTCGTCAAGCTCTTACAGACACGATTTCTTCCCAAAGGTGCTCCATATGCAATGCTCTTCCGAAAGAAATGAACAAATTGGAAATTATTGATGGGATGGAGGTGAATGTAGAGGCGTACAAGTATGGTCTTTCAACTCTCCATACATGGATAAGGAATATGGAGTGGGTTCTACATTTAGCATATAAAATACCTTTAGCAAGGCCGAATGAAAATACTTTGTTGGAGAAGGCAATTCGTAAGATTCAGAATAACATTCAGAAATAATTGGGTATACTGGTTGAGTGTGTCAAGCAAGGGGTAGGTAATACGAATAAAGGCGATACAGTCAGGAACTTCTTCCAGTTATTGGTAAAATCATAGTTATTGATGTGATGAAGATTTTATTAAGAGGCTTTACGTTATTCTTATAGCATCGAAAAATGGTACTGACGTCAATAAATTCAAAAACTTCTGCATTGAAAGAGCCAAGGAATATGTGGAGAAGTACCCGTGGTACCCAATACCTTCTTCGTGTTATGCCTCTCACACAACATACGGGAGGGACACTTTGCGACTTTACCTCCACGTGATGTATCCTGGGTAATGCAAAAAAGTCTGCAAATTTCAGGGGTATATCGTACTATGTAGCCTTAAAACTTCGTAAAAGATTCAAAACTTGACCAATTTTCAATTTTACTTTCTAAACCCTAAGTATATATATTAATAAGTATAATTTTGTGTAGTAGGTTACGTTTGATTTATAATTCGTTGGGCTTAGAACAAATTCATAAATACATTTTTCTACATTAAGTTAGGTTAAGTTCAGTATATATACACATAAACAAGTGTATTTTTAGGCATAGGCTATGTATGGTTTAAAATTCGTTGTGTTATAATGTAACAGGTTTAGGAAACAATTATAAATATATATTTATACATTACGTTATATTATGTTTAGAGTTCGTGATATAAATGTCTTAGAAAAACTTCAAAAGATTACTTTTCTTTTTACATTAGGTTATGTTAGGTTTGAAGTTCCTGGTTTAAAAACCTTAAGTTTAGGAAACGTCCATCTGATCTTCTTTGCATAGGTTTATGATAGGTTTGATGTTCTTGGTGTAAATTACTAAGAACTACGTTTATTGAAAAATGAGTTCAAATCATGGTCAATAATTAAATATCTGTCTAGACAGATCGATAGAGAAATCAAAAACGATTAGATTATAAAAAAAAATTATTGAGGTTCCTTGAAAATTCCGTGACTGAGACTCATTTTATTGCTTAAAAAGGTGTTTTTTTGGAAAAAAAAAAAGCAATATATATTGATAAATTACTAAAAATTGTGGCAAATAATTAAAAATCTATCCAGACAGATCGATAGAGAAATCAAAAACGAAGATTATAAAAAAAAATTATCGAGATTCCTAGAAAAATGCGTGACTAAGGCTCATTTTATTGCCTAAAAAAGGTTTGGACAACAAAGCAATATATATTGTTAAATTAGTAAAAATCATTTTAAGCTCTTTAATTAATGGCGATCCTTCCTCTTTTAGCATTTCCGGCAGGATGTAGTCTTCTCCTGCTGCTTTTCAATTTTTAATTTGGTTAATGGCTCTTCCAATTTCTTCAACTCCGATCTCTGGTAGATCTTCGGAACCGATATTAAGAATCCTTCGGCTGCCTGCTCTTGATGTTCTCAAGGTTTCCTCATCGGCTTTCGACCCGTAACGATTTGCATAGAATGTTTGTTTTTTGTTTGTTTGTTTCTGTTGGGCAGGGCGCATCGACAGCTAAAATCATTTAGCGCCCACTAGAGTTAGTTTGGTATAAATAGATTAGACTATGAAGTTGAATTCTTTTAAGTAATTGGTTATGTTTTCTTTAAGTGGGACAAAAGATTTTATGAGGATGGTGATGTTGGATGGGATGCCGTGGGTGTCTCTTAAGTTTTGATGTTGAATGGATTCGATTAGATGTAACACTGATAAGGGGGAGTCACATTTAGGACAGAGTGGAGGGGGGTCTCTCTTTAATAGATGTACATGCGTGGAGTAGGTGTGTCCCAATGCCAGTCTTCTCATTATTACATTATGTCTTCGGTTCAATTCTGTGGAGTTAAGGGGAGGAAATACATAGGTTTTGATGGACCATAATTTGTTGTTGGGATCTTCCAAGTCCCATTTGAGTTGGAAGAGAGAGCTGTGTAGGTGTTTTATGAAGATGTTAAGATCAGAGTAGTGATTCCCTCCCATGTTCATACTGCTCCTTTCTATGGCAAGTTTAGCAAGATAATCCGCTCTGTCGTTATGAGGGTTGCCTATGTGACTGGGCAACCAAAGCAAGGATATGATACGTTTTTTCAAGGTGGCCGTGTACATCAGATCCAGAATTTGTCTGATATAGTTGAAATTGAGATTTCTAGAATTGATGGCTTTGAGAGCGCTTAGGGAATCAGAAATTATGAGAGTTGGTTGTTGGATGTTTGCTTGGAGGGAGTATCTGATAGCCTCCTTTATTGCCAACAATTCTGCAGAGAAAACAGAGATATGTTTAGATAATTTAAACATTTGGACGATATTATCAAAAAAGAAGGCAGCCCAACTCCCTTTTCCGTCTTTGATCCATCTGTGAAGAAAAGTAAATGATTGAGATAGATATTGGATAGTCTGTCAAGAAAGAGCTTGTTAAAGAATATGTTTGAATGTTCTGATTTTTTATAGGAGTGCAAAGTTAGGTCAATGTTGGGAAGAGGGAAGAGCCAGGAAGGAAAGGTGGTTTGGAGGGGGTAATTGTAATGAGGGGGGAGATATTGTGCTGGATGAGTAATTTGTTGATTCTGTGGGGAATAGAATCAGTGGGGAATGTATGTTTGGTCTGTGGACATTGACCAGGTTGAGTGAGGATCTGGTATGAGGTCGATGTAGGGAAGTTGAGTAAAATTTGAACAGTGAGAGTTGGCGAGATAGTTGGAGTGACTGAGTGAATGCGATGCACTGTAAGCTAGTGATTGAGGTGGTTCGGAATGCGCCTGTGGCCAGTCGGAGACAGCAATTTTGTATAGAATGTTTCTGTCAATTTTCTTCTATCGGGTTTCCATTTTTGTCTATCAGTTTGTTAATCTCCATTCTATGTGAGTTTTCCTTTCTGAATATGTTCATATCCCTATTCTATTCTAATTCTAATTCTTCTATCCATTTCTCCTGGTATTCTCTAATATCTTGTTTTGCCATTCTTCTTGCAGTTCTGTTGATTTCAGCATATTCCACAGTATTTTTTTTATTCGACCTTATTAGTTCTCTCCGTTTCTCCAGTAGTTTTGTTTTTTTGTGTCGATTTATCCTTTCTTTGTTCCTTTAATGTCATGTAGTTTGCTGCCGTTTCTTTTATGAATTTTGTCGGTCTTCCATTCATCTCATCTATATTCTCATGAAGCTGTGTCCCATTGTTAATTGTTGTGTTAATTGTCTCTTATAGTCTTCTTTGTGTTCCTTCAGTGAGCTCTCATCTAATGGTTCTTGTCTGTTACTGAATTTCCTGGCTCTTTCTAGTTTTCCATTTATAAATTACTAGTCTGTGGTCACTGCCATTTTCGCAGGAACTAAGGACAACGACATCTTGGATTATGTGCTTGTGGTATGTTAGCACTCATTCTTAATTTTACCAACTGGGCTCATCCAGGTCCACTTTTTGTTTGGTCTTTTTTTTTTAAATGTTGTTCAGTGCGTAGAGTTGTTCTTTTCATTGATTCGCTGTGTGTACCTACTATTTTTGCGTTAAAATGTCCTATAACCAGGGAGTATTTTGTTCTATTTTCTCTCAGGCTTTGTGATATTTCTTCATAAAATGTTTCGACCTGATGGTCATCGTGGCTACCTGTCGGTGCGTAAATTTGGATTATTTTTATCGTTACGTTGGAAGTAATTCTAACGGTGGTGTATATTACCATGTTTGATATTGCCTTCAGTGTTTGTATTTAAGGAGTTAACCGTTTATGAACCAGGATTCCTACGCAGCCGGTACTGTGTTGTTTATTTCCACTGAAAGCAGGACCTGTCCCGAATTTAGCCTTACGCAATCTTCTTTCCTTCTTACTTTCGATATTCCTAGGACGTCCCGTTTTATCTTGTTGAGCTCGTACTCCAGTTCAATCAGCCTTTTCTCATATTCTAATGACCTAGCGTTGTAGGTAGCTATATGTAGCTGGCAGCCTGATCTAACCCAGGGATTCTTAGTACCCTTCGTTCGGTAACTTGTCTGGCCGCTGTCTTGGTCAGGGTTAGTCGAACCGCTGGGGGCCTTTTGTGTTTCTTCGTGTCCATCCATCTAGGAGGGGTTTGGCCCTTAAATACCTTGTTCGTCAGACGTCTTGGTGAGTATAGGATTCAGCCGTCTCTAACCTGAAGAACCGTCGCTGTTTGCAGCCACCCAGACGCTGCAGTGCGTATATATATATATATATATATATATATATATATATATATATATATATATATATATATATATATATATATATATATGTATATATATGCTGGGGAGCAAAAAAAAATCGACTCAAACGATTTTGCTTCATTTAACACCGATCCTTGAATTTATTTTTAAACAGTGATATTATTTTTGGTATTAATAGAATGCTGATTTTCTAGTCTTTCCAATAATACCAAAAACATTTGGATTTCACAAAAGTTTTACTGATTAAAACGGTTTTACTCAATAGAACCGTTTTTGCTCGCTCAGCAACGTACTAGTTGCGCGCTATTCATCCCTATAAAACACATGCAACAACATTTTCCTATCATTCCTTCATCGGAACTTGAACCGTTAACATCTCTGCTATACCTACTCACTAATTACATTATCGAAAAATGGATACCACCCTGGAAGAAACAGCACAAATCATTGCCTTATTGCCAGAAAGGCATAGCCAACGTGTAGTTGCTGCGCAACTGCACCTGGGTTGTCTCCAGAGTTTACAGTTGTTACCAAGAGACTGGTGCTTTTACACATAGATCAGGTTCAGGAAGACGCGGGTGTACCTCGGAGCGAGACGACTGCTTCATTGTTAACACTATAAGCAATCGTCACTTGACCGGCGCCGGCGCACAGTGGGGAAAAAAACGAAAAATCGTGTTTCAAAATTGACTAGAGCCTTCAATTTTGGTTCGATTTGGACGATTTTTTTTTTAAATTGAAGCTTATTAAATTCCGAACAAAGTTGTCGGAGCCGATTTTTCAATTAAACTTTTGTTTCAAAATGGCGGACGTTGGTTTCTGATTATATAGCGACTGAGACACAGATTCAAACCAAGTTGTGTTAAAATGCGTGTATGTATGTTTTTTTATGTCGCAGATAATATATCTAATATCACAGTTACAAGATTAATAATATTGAACCCAAAATGGCTGCCATGAACAATAAAAGTATTATAAATATGAATAAACGTACCATTATTATTTTATATCCATAACATTTGCATAAATAATTTCTTTAAGGTTGTTAATTATAAATATGTTTCAACGATTGACTTAAAATGACAAATCAAATATGACGGATGCCAAAATTGAATCGAGCAAGAAAGTTTCTCTGTGGCATTTAGACTGTGGCAGTCAGATCATTCAAGTTATTCAAGTTTAGTTGCGGGATTTAAATTTTCTTGCAGTTATTGCTAGAATATTGCTGCTGTAAATTTTAAGTATCGTAGACTATTTTCTAGCAGATACAAAAAACAGCGATACACGCAGAAAAGGACAGCTCACACAGCTAGAAAATGGCTACAACAGCTAAAACGTTTTGTTAAAATAGGGACAGCTAAATATTTTGCTGCACTAGCCACATTGTTTGTTGTTGTAGCAAAAAAGTGCTGTTGCTAAATAGTGGCTAATGCAGCAAAATATTTAACTGTCCCCTGAAAATATAATTAAAATTTTCGGAAAGTCAATAAACAAAAAGTAAAATATATGTTAATTAGATATATATCTTGACACAAAAATTCCAAGATAAAATTTTGGGGAATATATAATCTTGTGACTATAAAGTACAAGAACAGTAATCTGCTTGAGTATAGATATAACCGATCGTAGAAATTACACGCGCACGAATTGGACAAATGCTGTTGTTGCCTCCATAGCCGTAATGCGTTAAGTTGAGCTCGTACTTGCCAACATAACACGCGCTCACATGCATAGAGAATCTCTTTTTCCGTAAGTACAGATAAATAATGCTATACACACTCAACAATTTTTCCCTGATCTAGTTGGAATGCTAACTATTACTGGGCACTCCAGTCTCATTTGTGCCACGAATATCAACCGGTTTTAACTACGCTGAATATGTTGACATTACAACAGAGCAGAGTTGTCTCTGATCTGACCCTTGTTTACAACATCTCACAATAACATCATATATTGTCCTGAGCTCATGGAGCTAACAAAACTTAATATTCCACCGCGACCGCTAAGACAATGTCCTTTACTTTACGTATCTCAACATTTACGCCAACCTATTTTCTAATTCTGTAAACTATTTTCAAACGTCTCCTGCGGCATTCAAAACATCTTTTCTACGTTGTTCTCTTCTAGACACTGTCTACTAACACATTGTATATTTTATAGACATATTTATTTTCTTATTTTTCTAGTCTATTCCTATAATTCAGTAGTTCTGTATATGTACTAAAGGGTTTTCTCGTTAATAAAGATTATTATTACTCTTACAAAGTACACGCGGAGAAATGCTAAAATAGGGACAGTTAAATATTTTGCGGCATTAGCCACTGTTTAGCAATAGCAGCCACTTTTTTGCTACAACAGCAAACAATGTGGCTAGTGCAGCAAAATATTTAGCTGTCCCTATTTTAACAAAACGTTTTAGCTGTTGTAGCCATTTTCTAGCTGTGTGAGCTGTCCTTTTCTGCGAGTATCGCTGTTTTTTGTATCTGCTAGAAAATTGTCTACGATACTTTAAATTTACAGCAGCAATATTCTAGCAATAACTGCATGAAAATTTAAATCCCGCAACTAAACTTGAATAACTTGAATGATCTGACTGCCACAGTCTAAATGCCACAGAGAAACTTTCTTGCTCGATTCAATTTTGGCATCCGCCATACTTGATTTGTCATTTTAAGTCAATTGTTGAAACATATTTATAATTAACAACCTTCAAGAAATTATTTATGCAAATGTTATGGATATTAGATAATAATGGTACGTTTATTCATATTTATAATACTTTTTATTGTTCATGGCAGCCATTTTGGGTTCAATATTATTAATCTTGTAACTGTGATATTAGATATATTATCTGCGATATAAAAAAATATACATACACGCCTTTTAGCACAACTTGGCTTCAAACTGTAAGCGTTTTCTGTGTCTCAGTCGCTATATAATCAGAAACCGCCATTTTGCAGACATCGGCCATTTTGAAACAAAAGTTTAATTGCAAAATCGGCTCCGACAACTTTGTGCGGAATTTAATAAGCTTCAATTTAAAAAAAAAATCGTCCAAATCGAACCAAAATTGAAGGCTCTAGACAATTTTGAAACACGATTTTTCGTTTTTTTTTTTTTTCCCCACTGTGCGGCGTTGGGGTGTAGCAGGACCTTCGACAGGGTCGAAGTCGGGCTGGCAGTCATTGGAGAGTCAAATGAAGACTTAAAGAAGCTAACCTAACTCCGAAGAGACCAGCTAACGAAGCCAAATTGGCAGCAGCCCATCGACAAGCGCGACTCAGATTTGCCCGAGAACATATCGACTGGACCTTAGAGCAAAATAGTGATTTTGGTTTTTATCAATAAATGTAATTGTTAAACTTAAAATTTGTTTAATTTTTCCTTTCTCTTACCCCTATTTTCAATTGGTGTATATATATATATATATATATATATATGTATATATATATATATATATATATATATATATATATATATATATATATATATATATATATTTAGCAGGAAATAAATCGCATACCGGGTCAGGAGTGTTCCCGTTAATATTGATTTTGTATTGATTGGTGTATATATATGTGTGTATATATATATATATATATATATATATATATATATATATATATATATATATATATATATATATATTTAGCAGGAAATAAATCGCATACCGGGTCAGGAGTGTTCCCGTTAATATTGATTTTCTATGTACTACATAGTAAATTTATAAAAACACGTAAATCGGATAAGTGGTTCTCGAGTGATAAGCGCACTAACGGACAGACAGAGAGACGTTGCATTTTATATATATTATATTCTTTGCTACATGATATTGTTCCATATTTAATGCTTTAGGCAGTGTATTGCATATGTATATATATATATATATATATATATATATATATATATATATATATATATTTAGCAGGAAATAAATCGCATACCGGGTCAGGAGTGTTCCCGTTAATATTGATTTTCTATGTACTACATAGTACTCTTTTTTACAGTTACTGCTATTCATTTAATGGCGGTAGTAATACCCTATTCGTTTATATTAACAGGGGTACTAAATCCTATTTTACTCATACGTATTGCCCTTGAATTAAGAAATTTGGTGGTATCACAGTGGGCAGCACTGAGGTTTAGTAGCTACTTACACTTTTGAGTATTTGACTTTTAAATCTCTCCTGCTAATGCTGGGTGATTTGCCTATTCACCTAACCTGGCTGATGAGCTCTGATATGGAGCGAAACATACGTGTACTAGTGCTTGGTGAATCATAGATGGTACGCCCGGGCAGTCAATGCTTTGGAGGTCCGTACTTTTGATGCAAGAGCAAAAAGCACTGTTTGCTCCGCTAAAGTCGATTTCTCAAATCGATCCAGTATTAACTTTTTAGGTTATAGAAGGACAAGTACTACTAGGATTAAAAGTTCTAATCAAACCACGAAAATTATTTTAAACTTGAGAATAGAAGTGACAGCTAAAACTAAGATTAAATTACAGAAATTAACATTACCTGTTGGCGTACATGCACCATTAACATAATAACCTGGAAAAACCATGTTGAAAACAGGAGGCCCGCCACTGTAATCCGACACATTGTTCGACACATCTCCTCCACTTGGACTAAGATCCTGGCTTGCAGTTTCTTCATTGTTGGGACTCATCGATTCGCTCTGAAAAAAAATAATTTATTTTTGTCAAACAAAGCTTCGCTATAAAATGATTTAATACTTCGCTAAAATATAAGTAGATTAAGACATTCGAGGAAAATATTGAAACAAAAACAAACGAGTTTGTATTTACTCTGGAAAAAACATTAGTTTTTGTGATAATATAGCAAATAGTTTTATGAAATGGGTCAAGACAATTTGTAAAACTTCAACTTGACAATATGTTATTGTTGATTGCTGGTAAATTCAGCCACCGATGATTTTTTTAACAAACATTTATTTAGATCAGGTATAATACCTTTTACCTCATATACGAGGGTTGAATGAGAAGTACCTGGCTTTGGCTAGAGATGGCGCTACTACTATTTAAAAAATTATTTTTTCGTAAACATAACCTTTCACAAGAATCCTGTCAAATTTTCAATTTGCTGCGTGATTTAGTTTATGAGTGGCAGCCATTTTGTGAGTTTACAACAATGGAAAAAATTTAATATCGAATAGTGAAAAAATATTTGTTTTTGAGAAAGAAAAAGAACGATGGGATAAAAACGGAAGTTCATGGAGACATTGCACCTTCGTTATCGACCGTAAAATATTGGACAACTGGATTCAAACGCGACCGTACAAGCATTTTTGATGAAGAACGTCCAGGTCGTTCAAATGGGGTCAATGATCGAAAAAATCCACGATATAGTGATAAATGACCGGAGAGTGAAAGTATTTGAGCTTGCTGAGACTGTGGGACATCATAATTGAACCGGCGCGGAACATTTTAACAACTCATTTGGATATGAAAACGCTTTCCGCAAGATGGGTGCCGTGATTGCTCTCAACTGACAATAAACACGCATGGGTATCAACTCCAAAAGAATGTTTGGGGGTGTTAAAGCGTAATCGGAATGATTTTTGATGTCGATTTATAACTATTGACGAAACATGGATTGATCATAGCATACCAGAGACCAAAGAACAGTGGGTTTTCCGTGGCGAACCGGCGCCAAAGAAGGCCAAGGCGACTTTATGGCCAAAGTGTTTTGGGATGCACGCGTCATAATCCACGTCGCTTACCTTGAAAAGGGCAAAACGATTAATGAAGAATATTATGTCAACTTACTGCATGGTTTCAACTATGCTGCGAACGAAAAACGTCCCCATTTGGCGAAAAAAAAAATTCTCTTTCATTAAGGTAATGCACGCGTGCACACTTGTGTCATCGCTATGGAAAAATTCCATGAGTTAGGATGCGAATTGCTTCCGCATCCACCATATTCGCCAGATTTAGCCCCCAGCGATTATTTCCTATTTCCGAATATGAAAAAAAATGGCTCAGCGGAAAAAAATTTAGCCCCAACGATGAAGTGATTGCTGAAACAAACGCCTATTTTTAAAAGTTGAAGAAATCGATTTTTTTAGATGGGATACAGAAGACAGAAAAACGTTGGATTAAGTGTATCGAGCTAAAAAGAGACTATGTTAAAAAATAAAATCAATTTTACACATAAAAATGTTTTTTTTTTTTGTCAAGGTCAACCCTCGTACCCTCGTACGTAATCTTTTGTTAGGTAAGTAGGTGTGTTTCGTTTGGACATTCACTAAATTGTTTTTGATAAATTAAAAATTTCGAAAAGTCAGCCAGTTGTCAAAACAAAAATCTCTGACCTAATTTAGGTTAGAAAATTTTATGGGTAAGTTTCCATCCTTTATTTCTTATTAGAAAAGCATAGTAAAGTAATTTACTCAACTGTGCGTTCGTGAGGGAAATACTGACTAAATATGAGTAAAAAAGTGAAATATTTATAATAATGAAGCGAGTTGAGCAGAGGAACATCCTCCTATTAAGATTGGAAATAATGAAAAATTCCTATATTCCTCGACTCCAAGAACCTCGAAAAGGACCTATATGATATCTATAATATATATAAAATGCAACGTCTGTCTGTCCGTTAGGGAGCTTATCACTGGAGAACCACTTATCCGATGTACGTTACATGCATATGTTCTCTGGCCAGGTTATAGGCTATATTTTATTACGATAGGTAGCATAAGGAATGAGCAGTGACGTAAAATAGTGAATGAAGTCGGAAAAAAAGTTTGCCGCTAGCGCGTACCCTTGCAATACACAGCCTAAACCATTAAATATGGAACAATATTATGTAGCAGAGAATATCTATAATCTATAATATATATAAAATGCAATATCTCTTTATCTGTCTGTCTGTCCATTAGTGCGTTTATCATGCGAGAACCACTTATCCGATTTACCTGTCTTTTTTTAAATTCTTATATATATTCTTTGGCTAGGTTATATAATAATAATAATCTATATCTATAATATATATAAAATGCAATGTCCCTCTCTGTCCGTCTGTCTGTCTGTCCGTCCATTAGTGCGCTTATCACTGGAGAACCACTTATCCGATTTACGTGCTTTTTTTTTAAACATACATATATTCTCTGGCCAGGTTATAGACTATATTTTATTACGTTTGCCGCTAGCGCGTTCTCTTGCAATACACTGCCTAAACCACTAAATATGGAACAATATCATGGAGCAAAGGATATCTATAATATATATAAAATGCAACGTCTATCTATCTGTTTGTGCGCTTATCACTGCAGAACCACTTATCCGATTTAGGTGCTTTTTTTTAAACATGCTAAACCATTAAATATAGAACAATATCATGGAGCAAAGAATATCTATAATATATATAAAATGCAACGTCTCTCTGTCTGTCTGTCTGACCGTTAGTGCGCTTATCACTGGAGAACCACTTATCCGATTTACGTGCTTTTTTTTTAAACATACGTATGTTCTCTGGCCAGGTTATACGATATATTTTATTATGTTAGGTGACATAAGGAATAAGCAGTGACGATAATAGTGAATCAAGTCGGAGAAAAGTTTGCCGCTAGCGCGTTCTCTTGCAATACACTGCCTAAAGCATTAAATATGGAACAATATCATGTAGCAAAGAATATATTATAAAATGCAACGTCTCTCTGTCTGTCCGTTAGTGTGCTTATCACTCGAGAACCACTTATCCGATTTACGTGTTTTTATAAATTTATACATATGTTCTATATAATTCGATATAAGCCTAGATAATGGACGATAAGGTGAGATAATGGGAGATAAGGAGAAATAATGGGAGACAAGTCGCGATAAGCCTCGATAATGGGAGATAAGATGAGATAAGTATAAATAATGGGAGATAAGGAGACGTAATGGGAGATAAGCAGTGCTAAGTCTAGATAATGGTGAGATAAGGAGAAATAATGGGAGATAAGGAGAAATATTGCGAGATAAGTCGAGATAATCCTAGAGAAGTAAGGTGAGATAATGGGAGATAAGGATAAATAATGGGAGATACGGAGAAATAATGGGAGATGAGCAGAGATAAGCCTAGATAATGAGAATTATGTAGAGATAATGGGAGATAAGGAGAAATATTGGAAGATATGGGGAAATAATGGGAGATATTTTATTAGGTTGGGTAACATAAGGAATAAGTAGTGACGATAGTAGTGAATCAAGTCCACGCGAGCGGAGCCGCGGGGGCCCGATTAGTATTTAATATAACACATTCTTACCCCTACCCACGTCTCTTTAACCCTTTATACATTTGACTGTCAATAATTACTTCTCAAATTTATTCATTATCCTAATCAAAAACCAGGAAAATTCTCATGATACAAGGAAAACTATACAAAACTTACAAACTCGATCCGTTGCACTATCTTTTCTTAAAGCAATATGGCTTAAATAGATTCTTCAAGCATTATGTGTACCAAGTTTGGCATCGATTTCCCTTTTTGTTTGAGAGTTATCGTGTCCACAGACATACAGACCTACAGATTGACGGAAATTAGAAATTACGTTTTTCCTGATCTGTATACCCAGTAACGTAATATAAAGAAAATAGTAATCTCGGAAAGTGATTTTTTTAGAATGCAATAGTTCTCTTAGCGAGAAAAGAAAAAATACGGAGTTTAAAATATATTTTTCACCTCCAGAATTAAGTCTTTTAAATTCATTTATATCAATTATATATATTGCTCCCTTGTTTAAGGGAAGTATTGTGACATGATATTTGAACTTCTTTACATTTTAAGACCAATAGATCACCAAAAACATAGTCTCTCATTTCTGTCCATCGATTGATATGTCTGTCAATTGGTACGATAACTATAGAACGAAAGGAGATATCGATTTAAAATTTTGTATACATATGTATACTATTTGAAGTAGAAGGAAATAGAATGAAATAGATGGGGGCGATAAATTTAGTATATTTTCAATATTATGAGAGTTTTTGGTTGGGATATTGAAGAAATTTTAAATGTAAATATTTATAGTCATATAGTTAAAATAGTGGGTATTAGAGCAGTTGCTTTGTATATATCGTATTACGAGTATATGTCCGGGCCTCTTGGACTCGAGGAATCTACAACTTCATTATTTTTGAATTATTTTCTATTAGTTACGACCAAACTTACAAAACGTAAAACCGGTGGAAAAAGTAGAAGTATTGCTTAGTATATATCATGGTTTACATCATTTTCAGGGTTTTTGGAATTGGGGAATCTGAAAGTTGTGGTCTGTGGTGGAGGAGGTGAAAGGAGTACGAGTTGACAGATTTTGTACAGCAGGACTTTCTCCTGGTATGTATTTGATAGAATTAATAAATTTTGAGTACTAATATCTATAGTCAAATACATAAGGGCGAGGAAGGTATCTTAAATCTTTTTAGAGAAAATAATATCTACAACAGATTTGGATGTGACTATAAGTGAGTTAAAAAATCAACAGCATTATTAAATTTTTTAGTTGTTTTGATTTTAAAAAAAAATGTCAATTCTATACGTAACTCTTTTCAATCGCACAGATAAACGTTGTAAAGGGTTTGGAATGTTTCCAGTATTTTGTAATTAACGTCTCACCATAAAAAAGCCAAATTCCTTACTTATTTTACAACTTACATTTGCGAGGGAAGTACAGGATAGATATCTTAATCTCTATAATTTTGTTTCCTCATCGATATTTAAAAATAAAAGTAAACGCAGTTGATACTGTGACATGAGATATCTTAATTTTAATTTGATTTTCAGAAACTGTTTGATATGTTTCGTAAAACATTTTTAAAGACGAAACATGATTGGAATAATCTTGTTCCGCCAATCAGCCAATTAAAAAGTAGTTACAAATATACTGTTGATATTAGTATTTTAATTTGCATTATTATTTTAATTTGCATTATTATTTTGTTTTTGTATTGTTCCATATTAAGAGGTGGGAGGATGAGCGCTAATCAATGCACATTTATATAAAATGATGTTTCAAAATATTTTGGATAGAAAAACATTAAGTTGCATTATTTTTTAAAAATATATATAGACGTAGATGTTGTTTGAACGGTGATAGATATATTTACTACAAAGTAGTTTCTCTAAATTCAAATCCCTATGCTTTCTTGCCAAAACTACCAAGTTGAAAAAAACTACTGAGATAAGTATAAAGTCATGTTTTTTAGGACTGTAACTCAGGTTATAACGCACTGGGTCCTTACAGGCTTTTAATAGATTATTAGATATATTTTGGTGTAAAAGTGGAACATTTTTTTTTTTTCCCTAACACACATGCTGCAGGGAAATCTCTAAAGCGAGCGACACGTGTGCGGAAATCCCACGTTGGTCTTGAATCGCTGTAAATTGTACTCTGCCGGAAACACAGTCCTAGGCAAATTATTCCAAAGGGATGAGGTTCTCCATATAAACGACTGCTTGAAAAGGGTTGTACGAGGAATAACAAGCTGAACCTCATACGGATGTGAAGTATTAGCGCGTCGTGTATTTCTAGCATGCAACACTTTCCATGAAAATACTTGAAGAATAGACTCAAGTCGCCAACCGTTCTTCGATGTTCAATGAATCAGGACTGCTAGTCAGTTCCGGGTCTCCAATCAGTTCAACAGATCTCTTCTGAATAGAATCCAATAAATGCAGTGTATGTTTGGAAGCAGAGTCCCAAACATGGGAGCAGTATTCCATCGTTGGTCGAATTTGACCTTTGTACAGAATTCACAGTTGTGGTGCAGTGTAAAGCTTTCTAAGTTCGAAATAATATTCCCAGCTCTTGAGAAGCTCTTTTTGCTATGCTTGCAACATGTTCATGCCAAGACATATTTGCTCCCAAATTAACGCACAGCAAATTGAGTGACGATGTTAGAGGAATTGAGTGCCCCGACATAACTATGTAGGGTTCAGCAACGTAAACTCTTTTAGAATAAACTGCCGCCTAGGTTTTTGTAGCGTTAAATTCTACTTGATTACTGTCACCCCAAAATAGAATTTTTGTTAAGTTGAACGACCTCCTGATGTCTGCGGATATTTGCATAAGTAGCCGATGTTCGAGCATTCAAAGTGAATGATGAGATAAGCGTACTGTCATCTGCAAAGCCGTAGATTGGATTCTTGGCCTTTTCCAGCAGATCGTTAATGTATATACATATATGTTACATATGTATATATATATATATATATATATATATATATATATATATATATATATATATATATATATATATATATATATATATGAACCTTCTCGATATTTATATGATTCTGTGCTTTTTTATTTCTTAGGATTTTGGTTCTACTTATTAAAACAACTTATTTTATTTTATTTAGTCTTTACTGACGTTTCACCCATTTTTTTTTGGGCATTCTCAAAGTATCTAATAAACTCAGTATTTTTCATACACAGGTCGTTACTGATCGAAATATTGGATGTTTAACATCCATCCACAATAACGACCTGTGTATGAAAAATACTGAGTTTATTAGATATTTTGAGAATGCCCACAAAAAAAAATGGGCGAAACGTCAGTAATGACTAAATAAAATAAAATAAGTTGTGTCAATAAGTAGAACCAAAATCAAAATAATATATATATATATATATATATATATATATATATATATATATATATATATATATATATATATTTATATATATATATATATCTACTGAGATATTTGGTCACGGTCACAAGGGTATTGCATTCGTGTGTTTCAGGTTGTTTGACTCCATTTGGTTTGTTTGAGAAAGGCAAAACATTTTCTAAGGGTAATGATGAAATTTATAGATTTTTAGTAACTTCAATTTTGCGTAATATTACGTCACTTACCAAAAGTTGTAATCTAGCATTATGCATGTACATGATAATGAATAATTATAAATACGTACGTTCTAACAAACTAGAAATTCCTTTGACCTTTGTACATACGTTGTAAATTAAACATATTTGTGTAGACTTTGATAATATAATCGTTTTAAACTTAAATTTTAGTTCGCAGATGGTTTTTAAAATAGCAGTATGAAAGAATGTATTAAGATCGGTTTAAATGTTAGTACACAGGCCAAATTGTGTTTTCATTAGCAGATTAATGTAAAACAACTGAAAACGGACAAAGTCCATATTTCAACAGTTTACCCACTGTACTTTTTTTCGCGTTTCACCGTAACACGGCTCGTCAGTCAAGCGAGAATTGATAAACAAGAGAACAGAATCTACTGATACTTATCCAAGAACTTCTTGGATAAGTATCAGTAGATTCTGTATGCTTGTTTGTCAATCCTAGTCTGACTAAAGGGCCGTGATACAGCGAAACGTGACTCAGGATGAATTTGACGAATAAGAGAACAGCGGTTAAATTGCTGAAATATGGACGTTGTCCGTTTTCAGTTATTTTACATTAACCACATAGGCCTGAGGAAGATTCCTCGAAAAGCGCTACCTGACTGTATCAACCACTCTGTCGGCTCGAAAGCGGCTGTGTCAGCTTTCGATGGAGTAATAGGTATGCGTACTTAGTACATTGTATCCTACTTTTTAATTAGCAACTCAATAAATATAAAAACAATTGATTGATTAATTATTTTAGTTTGGCGCGTCGATATCGAGGATCATTTGGCGCCAAAATATAAAAACAAGATTTTAAATTACTTTCTAGCCTTTGGGTGAGGGCATAGCATAGTATAGATACAAATTCTGAAACTGAAACTTTCTTTTTATGAGCACGGTACAGGCGTTGCAGGTAATCTCTAAATCGATACAGTAGAGATGCGTACGCGGAAAAAGAGATTCACGGTATTAATTCGATTCCGTGACCAAATATCATACATATATATATATATATATATATATATATATATATATATATATATATGTATATATATATATATATATATATATATATGTATATATGTATATGTATATGTATATGTATGTATATGTATATATATATATATATATATATACATATATATACATATATATACATATATATATATACATATATATATATATATATATATATATATATATATATATATATATATATATATATATATATATATATACATATGTATATATATTTATATATATATATATATATATATATATATATATATATATATATATATATATATATATATATATATATATATATATATATATATATGTATATATATATATATATATGTATATGTATATAAATATATATATATATATATATATATATATATATATATATATATATATATACGTATGTATATATTATATATATATATACATACACATATATATACATATATATTACGCAAAATTGAAATTACATGCGTTAAAACTTCTAAATTTCTACCTAAAAGAGGGGGTGATTAGATTTCAAAAAAAAATCGTTTACTTTGCCCTTCCTTGGAAAAATGTCTGCGGGCCCCCATGATACCACGAGATGTCGAAGCGAGGCACTAGTATAAAAAAAATTGTTACGCCAATGGTAAAAGCGTCAGTATAATTACATTTTAGAAGTAACGTTACTCTATGCAATATTGATACACTATTTTGTTTCCTTACCAACTTAAATCATTTTCAAATAAATATAATCCCTCAAATGTATAGGTCCTAATTATAAGTTATTATTAGAACCGTGAGGTTATTAATTACAGAGGTATACAAAAAAAAATTTCTTTTTTAAATGAGACACGTGTTTTCTTAAGTATTTTTTTATGCTGAATCCAAAAAAATCATAGAAAAAGACATTCACCTTGAGGTTTTTCAGAAAACACACTTATGGTAAAGTTGCCAGAAAACTATTAAATTGAAAAAAAAAAAATTTCAATAAATAATGTATAATGCATAATTAAAATTATGGAATAAAACCATTATTTCGGACATTTCAAAATGTTCTGAATTTACATTTATCATAAAAACTTAAAAATATTAGGTTTTAGTGGTCATCTATAATATATATAAAATGCAACGTCTCTCTGTCTGTCTGTCTGTCTGTTAGTGCGCCTATCACTGAAAAACCACTTATCCGATTTAGGTACTTTTTTTTTTTTTTAAAACATACATATGTTCTCTGGCCTGGTTATAGGCTATATTTTATTACGATAGGTAGCATAAGGAATGAGCAGTGACGTAAAATAGTGAATGATGTCGGAAATAAGTTTGCCGCTAGCGCGTGCCTTTGCAATACACAGCCTAAACCATTAAATATGGAACAATATTATGTAGCAAAGAATATCTGTAATGTATAATCTATAATATATATAAAATGCAATGTCTCTCTGTCTGTCCGTCTGTCCATTAGTGCGTTTATCACGCGGGAATCACTTATCCGATTTACCTGTCTTTTTTAAATTCATGCATATATTCTTTGGCCAGGTTATATAATAATAATAATAATCTATATCTATAATATATATAAAATGCAATGTTTGTCTGTCCGTTAATGCGCTTATCCCTCGAGAACCACTTATCCGATTTACGTGATTTTTTTAAATTCATACATATGTTCTCTGACCAGGTTATAGGTATATATTTTACTACATCTATAATATATATAAAATGCAACGTATTCTGTCTGTCTGTCTGTCCGTTAGTGCGCTTATCACTGGAGAACCACTTATCCGATTTTCGTACTTTTTTTTTTTTTAAACATACATATGTTCTCCGGCCAGGTTATAGGCTATATTTTATTACGATAGGTAGCATAAGGAATGAGCAGTGACAATAATAGTAAATGAAGTCGGACAAAGTTTGCCGCTAGCGCGTTCTCTTGCAATACACAGTCCAAACCATTAAATATGGAACAATATTATGTAGCAGAGAATATCTATAATATATATAAAATGCAATGTCTCTCTGTCCGTCTGTCTGTCTGTCCGTCCGTTAGTGTGCTTATCACTGGAGAACTACTTATCCGATTTACGTGCTTTTTTTTTAAACATACGTATGTTCTCTGGCCAGGTTATAGGATATATTTTATTAGGTGACATAAGGAATAAGCAGTGACGATAATAGTGAATTAAGTCGGAGAAAAGTTTGCCGCTAGCGCGTTCTCTTGCAATACACTCCCTAAAGCATTAAATATGGAACAATATCAAGTAGCAAATAATACAATATATATAAAATGCAACGTCTCTCTGTCTGTCTGTCTGTCCGTTAGTGCGCTTATCACTCGAGAACCACTTATCCGATTTAGGTATTTTTATAAATTTATACATATGTTCTATATAAGTCGAGATAAGCCTCGATAATGGGAGATAATGGGAGATAAATATAAATAATGGGAGATAAGGAGAGATAATGGGAGATAAGCAGAGATAAGTCTAGATAATGGGAGTTATGGTGAGATAATGGGAGATAAGGAGAAATAATGGGAGATAAGGAGAAATAATGGGAGATAAGTCGAGATAAGCCTAGATAATGGGGAAATAAGGTGAGATAATGGGAGATAAGGAGAAATAATGGAAGATAAGGAGAAATAATGGGAGATAAGTCGAGATAAGCCTAGATAATGGGAAATAAGGTGAGATAATGGGAGATAAGGAGAAATAATGGGAGATAAGGAGAAATAATGGGAGATGAGTAGAGATAAACCTAGATAATGGAAATTATGTAGAGATAATGAGAAATAAGGAGAAATATTGGGAGATAAGGAGAAATAAAGGGAGATGATATTTTATTACGTTGGGTACATAAGAAATGAGCAGTGACGATAGTAGTGAATCAAGTCCACGCGAGCGGAGCCGCGGGCCCGGCTAGTGTTTAATAAAAAAACACGCATACACCACATTTAACTAAGCCTCATAGCAAAATGCTGTTTAAATAATCGACCGCTAAATTAAAGAATTGTTTTTAATATTTATTAATATTGAACAGAACTATTATTTCATTATATTTATTTACTTAAAAAAGCATTTTTGCCAACCACATAGCACCCTTGTTAAGTGTAAAAGCGAGTTTTTTGTTGAAATGAAAACTTTATTTTTTAATGTCAAGTCAGCATTAAGAACTTTAAAAAACACTAGAAATAATAATTTTGTTCAATATTAATAAAAATTAAAAACAATTTTTTAATTTAGTACATATTTATTTTAAACAGCATTTTGCTACGTAGCTTAGTTAAAGGTGGTGTATACGTGTTTTTTGTTAAACATGAACACTAAAACCTAATATTTTTAAGTTTTTATGATAAATGTAGATTCAGAACATTTAAGGATGTCCCGAAATAATAGTTTTACATTATTTATTTTCTGGCAACTTTAAGTGTTTTCTGAAAAAAACCTCACGGTGGATGTCTTTTTTATGATTTTTTTGGATTCGGCATAAAAAAATACTTAAGAAAACACGTGTCTCACTTAAGACAGAGAATTATTTTTTTTGTATATCTGTGTAATTTATGATTTTAATGGTGCGATTGCTTAGGATCATGCATCTGGGTCCTCAGCAAGCGAGAGTTATTTTGTATAAGGGCAGTTGCTAATTACAGTTTATACACTTGATAGGCATGGTTATTACTTTTTTAATAATATGGGCTCATTCGGTGTTGATAATTTTTTTGTGAGCATAGCCCACTTACTGCAGAAGCGACACGTGTGCTGAAAAGGTGATTCATGTTGAACTTGAATCGCTGTAAATTATGTTCAATGGGAAATGCAGTCCTGGGCAAATCATTCCAAAGGGATAAGATTCTCCATATAAAAGATTAGAGTAGGGGTCCCTAAGACTGTGCGGGGGATAAGACTGCGCAAGCCTCGTAAATCGGAATGCTAATGACCTCTGCGTTGACCATGACTTTGGCGCGATTTTATAGGGTATGTTAGTAGACAGAGAGTGAAGTGGTAAAACTGCGTAGAGCTAGGGCGGGTAAAATTGTGCGCGCAGTCCTACTTTCTATGTAATTATACTTAGCATTTTTTCAGGTTAATTATAATAGTGGCATTACCATAGTAAATTTTTTTTCATTATAGGATGTCGAATCGAAGAACAAGTACTACAGAGCGTTCTCTGTGTCCTCAAAATATTTTAGATGAAGCAAGAGGACGAACAGAAAGTGGTGAAAGTAAGAGGAGGTGGTCATCATACGGCATGAAAGCAAGTACTCTAAGATATCGTTTAAAAAGAACAGAAGCTGCAACAAAACTGGGAAGATATGATACAACTTTCTCCCCAAATACAGAAGAAGACTTTTGTAAATATTTAATACAACTGGATAGCATGTGTCAATGGATGACTACTAAAGACTTAAGAACTGTGGCTTACGAGTTCGCTGAAAGAAATACAATCCCTCACCGTTTTAACAATGAAAAGAAGATGTCAGGTAAATATTGGCTCCGTGGTTTCTTCAACAGACATCCAGATGTTTCACTGTCCAACCTCTACAAGCATTGCCAGAGCAATAGGGTTTAACAAGCCCCAGTATGACAGATTCTTCAAAAACCTTACAGAGATAATGGACAAGCACAAGTTTTCTCCCACATCCATTTACAACATGGACTAAACAGGAATGTTTACTGTGCCCAACAATCCCCCAAGAGTAGTTTCCAAGAAAGGTAAACGCGCCGTTAATAAAATATCTAGTGCTGAACGGGGCACCAACGGTACAGTCATTAATGCAATGAGTGCTACTGGTCATTTCATCCAACCAGCATTTATATTCGGTCGAAAAAGGATGAAAGCAGGATTACTTGAAGGCGCTCCACCAGCATCCATTGGGATGGTATCCGACTCAAGTTTCACTAATGGTGAACTGGTTAGTACAGTATTTTTCACGATCTAAGAAAGTGACTTAGCTACCTATACCCATTCAAAATTCAACAAGATTCGAAAGTGATTAATTTACGGCTGCTTAATGACAAGGCATCGTGCAGGGCCGCACTATATCTGATTGTATAATTGTTGGGTTTAAAATTTTATTATGATAAGACAGTTGAATTTTAATGTTTTATGTACTGAATAATACACAATATAGTAATTACACAAATATATTAAAACAGTGTACACTGTCCTCGTGTACATTTGTTACAATTTTAGTTATGAATTAATATCTAGTTCAATTTCGCTATCGCTACTATCTTGTAAATCAATAATAAGTTTTTTTACAGGTTCTAAACTATTTATATTTATATACATACCTCTATATGAGTTTTTCAGTTTTTTTCGACGTGTTGAATACAGTTTCTCCAGTTTTCAACGGTTACATTTTTGACTTCTGTCTTCATCAACTCAATCACACTACTGTTTAAGATGGGTGTATTATTGTAAGCATGTATATTAAATTTTATTTTATGCCATATCAACTCGATCGCATTAAAGATACAATAATATGGTGGAAGCCGAATTATTTCGTGTCCTGCTTCCTTTGCAATTTTATCACAAACATATTCCTTTGAAAAATTGTAACTGTTTAAAACTTCTGACATGGAAATATATGTCACGTTCGCACAAAAAGGGCTTGTATTTCCCTATTTCTACTGGTGGAACTTGGTACCTGATTCATTTGGCGACTATGATAGGATACATTATCCATCACAATACAGCTTATCCGGTGGTATATTCGGCAAACCAAAACTTCAGCTGTTGTATCACAATAATAATCCAAACTCGAATCTGAAATATTCTTGGCTGCTAGAATAGACATTCTGGTATCCAGCCTTCTTCTGACCCCGCATGTAAAATAGTTATTATTTTACCTTTATTTGATGGAGCTTTGGTGTGGCATTTTTGGATTTATCAATTCATCCTTTACTGGGTGTGTCGTGGGTGTCATACCAAGTCTCATCTAGGTAGATTATCATTCAATTTTCCGATCTAGCTGTATTTATTTTTTCAAGATATTCCATTCTGAGTTGTTGTAAGTGCCGTGATTCCATTATAACTTGCCCTTTGTCTATTTTTTTGAAAGAAAAAACCAAACGACGTAGAATACGCCATAAAGTTGTAGTGGAACATTTTATGTCACAACTATCCTCGGATAGCCTCCGCGAAAGTGACAATAACGTAGGAACTTTTTGTTTTGCATACATTTCATAAATTTTGCGGCGGATTAAGTCTTCTTGACAGAAATCAATACATTTCGACACACCTTTGTCTTTTTCGTGTTTCTTTAGGCGCTATCGAATTATTTACAATTTTTCAAACTATACTTTCAGGGATGTTTGTTAAAGTTGATGTCTCCATCAATAAAAAGTACTTTTCGTGGTCTCGCTCCACTAACTTTAAATAAACACTTTTAACTATCGCTTTTGCGGCTTCTGATGGAAAGGATTTCGGACATTTTAAAACACTATTGAACTTTATAATACATACTATTTCAGTAAAATACTGCAGATAAAAATGAAGAATATTCTTTTATTTATAAACACGAAGTAGCCAATAAAATGTTAGATTGAAAGAGAGGTGTGTATATATATATATATATATATATATATATATATATATATATATATATATATATATATATGTATAATATACAGTTCCCTGGCCAAATTATTAGACGCACTGTATTTTTTTTAGTAATTTTATGTTTCTTAAGAGTTTTTATGCAATAATGGTATATTTAAACTACAATATTTATTGATTTTTATTTAAAAGAATTGTTGTAGACTACATATTTGTATTTATTTTTAACATATGGCAACACTGTGTTGACAAAGTGATACATGAACGTAAACAAGTACAAACCTGTATCAGTCGCGATTCGGAATCGAGTTAGGTACGGACGTGTTTCTGTGGCTTATGGACTGTGATTGTTTGTTTAACAGTTTTATACTACTCAGTTATTAGTTTATTTTGTATGCAGTGTTTTTAAAAAAGTAATTGGACTATTTTCATTATGGGTAGAAAAGGCGATCTTTCACCACGTAAAAAAGCTGAAGCGAAGGCCCTTGTGATTGCGAAAACATTTACAAACCGAGAAATATCACGAAGATTGGAGGTTTCTGAAGCTAGTGTAGACGACGCATAAAAAAGAAAATTGAGTCAGGGAAGGAATTAAGCCCGAAAAGAAAGAAAAGATGCGGTAGAAAACCAATTTTCACTCCACGGGTCAGAGAGATGTTTGAAGAAAATTGTGTAGAAAACAGATTTGCTACCACAAAGGTAATAAAATCACAACTCCAGGATGCTAGCGTTAAATGCTTCTGAGCGCACGTGTTCGAAGAAAATTGAAAGAATTAGATTTTAAGGCCTGTCGCCCCCGCCAGGAAGCCCAAGTTTAACAGCTGCAATGAAAGCAAAGCGCCTGAAGTGGGCCAAACAATGGCAAGTACAAAGATGTGGACTTCTGGAGATCGGTAAGATACAGCAATTTAATCAATAATTGATACATTATTATCATTTTCAGTTAAATAAAGCAAATAAACATGGAAGTTTAATATATTTTTTTCCTATTTTTGACAGGTCTGCTTCAGTGACGAAAGCACATTCGAAATTTTGCAGAATAAAGCTCAGTATGTGCGTCGTCGTCATGGAGAAAAGTTTCATCCTGATTGTGTCGTCCCCGACGGGTAAACATCCCACCAAAGTGATGATTTGGTCAGTCATCAGCGGCAAGGGCACTGGACGTCTGTACGTCGTCAAAGGAATAATGAGGCAAGATCAGTACAAAGAAGTATTACAAAATCGGTTGATTCCGCAGCTCAGGAGAATGGTTTCCAAATGGGGAACCATTCACTTTCATGCAAGATGGAGCTCCCTGCCACACTGCTCGGTCTGTTAAAGCTTTTTTTGGCAGAAAAAAATATCTGTTGGATTGGCCCCATTGAAAATGTGTGGGAGCTGATGAAAAGAGAAGTGGCTTAAGATGTGATTACCAACAAAACCCAGCTCCTAGAAAAGATTATTCATGTGTGGAATCATCATCCTCAAATGCAGGAGACAGTACAATCTTGCATTGATAGCATGCCGCGCAGAATGAAAGCTTTGATAGCGGCTAAAGGTGGCTCAACTAAATATTGACTTTTACTAACATTAATTTCACTTTTCTGTTAAAACTTAATAAACTTATGCTTTTCTAAATTAATGCTGTTTTATTTATGTCAAATAAATAGGTAATTGATTGGATAATATAAAAATAAAAAACAAATCAATTTAAAATAATAAAAAACGGTACAATATCACTCGGTAATTAATATTTTACATGAAATCGTGCAGTGCGTCTAATAATTTGGACAGGGACTGTATGTATATATATATATAAATCTATATATATATATATATATATATATATATATATATATAAAAGAGTTTTTCACTATATAGAGTTTCACTATAAACAGTGTCGACTGTGTATGTATATATATATATATATATATATATATATTATATATATATATATATATATATATATATATATAATAATATATATATATATATATATATATATATATATATATATATATATATATATATATATATATATATGTTACGACCCTGTTACGGCTAGGTACGTGCGAAGATCCTAACGGTCGTTTAATATTTTTACTGCATCAATTTGCCAAATTACTTTCTTAGATCTTGAAAAATACTATACGTTTCAAAAATCATGCGAGACCAAGGAAAGAAAATCCAATTTTACTGGTGCTCGATAAT
The DNA here is from genome assembly GCA_019049505.1 of Pachyrhynchus sulphureomaculatus. Lineage (NCBI taxonomy): Eukaryota > Metazoa > Arthropoda > Insecta > Coleoptera > Curculionidae > Pachyrhynchus > Pachyrhynchus sulphureomaculatus. Next base: position 69,629,820 of record CM032448.1, on the reverse strand, counting down.
CATATCTCGCATTGCGCAATTAAAGCTGTTGATTTTTATTGGGAGAACAACATAACAGTACTGATCTTGCCATCTCACAGCAGCCACAAAATGCAGTACCTGGATAAAAGGCTTTCACAGTGCGTTAAAAATATAGTTTTCGAGCGAATGCGAGAAGTGGATGAGAAACCATCCTGGCAGAGTTATAACTACATTTCAAATGACTTCTTTATTTACCCCAGCATTTAACAAAACAGCGACAGTTGCCTGCGCTGCTAAAGGTTTCAAAGTCTCTGGAATACACCCATATAATCCAGACATCTTTACAGAAGCAGATTTCCTGTCTAGTTCTGTCACTGAAAGATAAATAGATGGTGATCCTACCTTGTCTAATGCAAAGGACGCTCAAGAGGAAATGCCTACAGCTTAAAATGATAAAAATAGCCAGGAACCAGAAGAGTCTACAGGTATGAAAAACTGGTCAAACTAATGAGACAGAAACCGAGGAACTGCTTGAAGATGTTTCTGTGCTAAAAGAAGCTGAATCTGGAATCAATGTTCTTCAAGAAATGCAGCGTGTGTCACCTCCAAAAGCCAGTACTGACGAAACATTTTAAAATTAACAGATATTTCTCCGTTACCTAAATCAGACATAACACAAGCAGCAGTAAATAATAAGAGAAAACACAAGAAATCTGAAATACTAAGCAGTTCACCCTATAAACTACAAGTTGAAAAAGAGAATGAAGAAAAAAATATACCAAAAAGAAGAGTGAAGAAGGAATATAAGTAAGCCTGCGAAGAAACCTGCAAAAAACCAGCGAAACGTCCTAGAACTAAAAAGAACTGGTCATGTTGTTGCAATGAATCATACAAAGAACCAATTCTACTGGTGTTGTAGGGGGATTCACATAAACACGATCTTTAATGTAGCCCCACAAAAAGAAGTCTAAAGGCGTTAAGTCACATGATCGAGGGGGCTACTGAATGAATCGATCTCTACCGATCCATTTTTGTGGGTAACGATCGTTTAAAAACTTTGGAACTTCCCGGTGGTAATGAGCAGGAGCTCCGTCTTGTTGAATCCACATTTGTTACCTTTCAAAGCTATCAACTTCTCCAAGAAGCTGGGGTAATTGGTTTTGCAAAAAATATAGATATCTAGGTCCGTTAAGCGGTTCGCGGAAAAAATATGGACCAATAATTCGAAAATTTAATATTCCATACCATACATTAAGCGACCAAGAGTTTTGATTTTGAACTTCCCGTACCCAAAATGGATTAACTGTTGAATATTAATGCATGTTATGGCTATTAACTGCTCCATTACTGCGAAAAGTACCTTTATCAGAAAACATTATTTTGGATGAAAAATTTGGATTCGCCTCTATTGCCCTTATTCATGGTGGAACAAAAGTTGACTCGTCGTTCAAAATCACAGTCTTGAAGTTCTTGGTGTAGTTCCATATGAAAGGGATGATACTTGTATTTTCTCGTGGTACGATTAGCTGTAGATTGGGGTGTGTCAGATAGGTCAGCTAGTTGACGGCTGCTGACCTGGGTATTGTCTTCAACATGAAGTAAAATCTCCATTTCTTTTTCCTCATTGGTAGCATTCTGGTTTACAACTTTTCGTTTCGTACACTCAACGCTACCACTACCATCAAGCCATTCCATTAAGCACTGAAAAGATTTTCTAGATGGTATACGGCTATTAGGGTACAATTTTTTCTCGCCTCGCCCAGTATATAAACCATATCAATTAATTCATTTTTAGGAAAATCCATAACTGTTACCTTTATACGTCACTTACTACAACAAATTAAACTATTTTTACTTGCTTAATAGACATGTCAAAATTTGACATTTTTGTTTTGTCTTGGCAACTATGATGTTATAGCGTAAGTAAGAGTAAAAATTGAAAAATTCAAAATAAATCGAAAACTATTAGAAATAGGTATATGACATACTTAATAAAAGTTGGAGTGTTTTGTAAAAATCTATTAAGAAAAATAATAATATACAGAGTGCGCCGTTTAAAAAATTTGAGATTTTCAATTTAAAATAGTCGAAATGCTTAAATTTATTTTGAACACCCTGTAGCATCTAACTCAAATTTCTTTACATACATCTTTTTTTTTCATCTCTATAGAAAGCTCGTACCAATTATGAGTATTCCACCTCCAGAAACAATGGCGCTACTGGCAATTTTTTACAAAACTGAAATATTAGTATATTTTTAAAAAAAACTAAAATATTAGAAAAATTACTAGGTTTAGGTATATAACATTATTAATAAAAAAGGTTATAAAATTTTACGCAGAATTTAAAAATAAATTAGAAAATAGGATGTTCCATTTAAATTATGTTATATCGGCCACACTTTTTTGAAGTACTCTGTATACTCAAAATATAATTTTAAACTGTGCACCTTAACATTCCCTAAAACTAACGTATTTAACATTTTTTCGTCATTCCCGAAACAAATGAGATAATGAACTTCACCCTATCGTTGACTCATCCTGTATATGAAAAAAATAAAAATTTCAAGGTCATCAGTTTTCAACAAATATCGGAACAAACTTTGTTGAAAACTCATTTGGAGTGTGTTTTGTGAAGTCTAAAAAATTTTTTATTTTCGAGGCAGTCACGGTACGGAACACTAATTGAGCAAGTCCAATTTGCACTTGACCGGTTTTTTTCTAAAAACGATTTTAGAAAACTTTTATATGCTGAGATAAGTTTTCAAATAAATATAATCTGCACGTAGTATGCACCTCGAAATAGATATCCCATAAAAAATATATTTGCATTTTTGGCACACCTCTAAAGTGCATATGCTTTTAAAAAAGAGTAATTATTATTTGACACGTTCGTTTTTAAAATGTCATTAAACAACTAAAAGTGTTAATGCCGGTGTCATAAACTAACATACTTATACCAAAAAATGTTTTACGCATTGTATTAATTATAGTAAAATAAAATGTGTTCTGGGCCATTGCCAAGTAAACAAATTTTTCGATTGGATTCACCCAGTCTATTTTCATGTTAACATCTACAGATTTCTAATTAGTTTCAGGCTACTACACAGAGACTAACATTAATATAAATTACATTAGTGAGTTCATAAAGCCATGCATAAATTCGTTTATTTTTTTTTTTATTGCTCACCTCCCTGCCTGAGTGGGGAGTTTACCCTTTATCACATCCTGAGGATATCGGCGGGGATGTCATAATACCCGTTAACGTTGTCCAAGGGCCGAAACATACATTTCTGTATTTTACAGCACCTTTTAGTCAATGCGTTAGTGCTGCCACAGACATGCATTTCTGCAAACAACTACTACCTATGTACGTGGCCAGGCCAAATATACTTAAACAAATTAATAAATAAAGTATACCGACCTGCCGGGATTGACACCCGAGACCTTCCCCACCGGAAGCAAGTTACTATGCCACGGAGCCAAGAGCCGACACATTAAGAAATATTTTTGAAAGAAATAGTCCCATATAGTTTTTATGGACTTTATATAAAAGTACTTAAGAAAGGAATCAGAATGTTTCTCTAAATTCTCAAAGTTATTTTACTCAAAAGCAGTTTCCTTTTTAGTGTTCCGTACGGAACACTTATAAGATGACTTCAGTATCTGTCTGTCTGTCCGTCTGTCTGTCTGTCACACCCGATTTTCTCCGAAACTATTTGTCATAGAAAGTTGAAATTTGGTAATAATATAGGAATTGATGGCCTCATCAGAGCCGTGTAGTTTTGAAAGTTAAATTTTGACTTAAGGGGTTGGTTTTGGGGGGTGAAAATCGGAAGTGAAAAACAAATTTTTTTACTAGATCATCGAGTGTGGTGACAATGAAAGCTTGTGAAAACACGAGTAAAAAATATATATATAATGTAATACTTGCGTACACTTTTCTTTGTATTTTTTTTTAAAAAATAGCGAAAAATCGCTGTCCCTCCACCTTATCTCGAAAAGTACCTATCAAAAAATTTTGAAAAAATTCTGGAATATTCTCCACGGGGTGTAGATTGAACGAAAATAATCACGAGTGCATTACCTTTAATAATTTATCTGGTATATATAAAAAAAAATTGAAGGTCATCAGTTTTCAGTAAAGATTGGAAACAAACTTTGTTGAAAACTCATTTGGGGTGTGTTTTTGTGAAGTCACTGATCATTTTATACCACCGAAACAAAATTTTTTATTTTAAAAACAATCAATGCACGGAACACTAATTGTGCAAGTTCAACTTGCACTTGACCGGTTATTTATAAACATAATTTAGTATCGCAAGCATCATTAAGTTGATATATCCAGCGTCAGGTCCTGATTGTTGAGTATGCTATTCAATAGAATTTTTTGTAAGTAGTAAAATTATTATCTCTCATGAGAAATTAGGCCTCATCTTAGCAAGTTATCTTTTAGACGTTACTGTGATAGCACCTACGGTTAACCCAGAAGTTAGTATTTGGAGATATTGGATAAGAAACTAGAAATAAACAAGTAAGCAATTTGATTCTCAGATGCTACGTCTGGATACTGCAGTTTGTTAAAGAGGAAAACTGTCACTTGTTGGATGTCAATATCTCAGATAAAATATTTAATTAATATTTAATATGTGGGGGTATTTAGGTGTATATTAATTGTAATTAATATTTAATATATAATGTGCAATTCCCTTAAAATAATCGTCTTCTTCTTCTTGAAGTGCCATATTCGATGCGAACGTACGCGACCCTCTCGCCTTTGCCGATGGTTGGTGCCTTTTTTAAGTATTTCCACAGACAAAGGGGACCTACAGTTTAATGCCTTTTCTGAACGGCCAAAGTGAGAGGGCTTTAATAGGCATGATACTACGGATGGTTTGCCAGTGTCTTGCCGAGAGAGCTGACCGTCACATTGTAAATTTTACTTTTTATTTTATTATTCTTTTTTTATCATTTCCCTAGCCGAGATACTCGGGTCGCCGGCGTAGAAAGCAAACACCTTAACCACGACACTATGGCCGCCTCTCAAGTCATCAATAATGCTATTTTTCTAAAATTACACCTTTTGATAAACAAGTTAGCACTTTTAAACTTTTTATTTCACCTTATTAGATGAATTATAAAACATGTTAAAAATATGCGAATCAAGCTCTGACATTAACAATTGTACAGAGCCCTAAAACTTTATTTTTAAAAATAGTTTTAGGCTCAAGAATGAACTTCGAACTTTTGAGTAGTTTTAATTGCTTTTAAGTGTTTTAGAAATGACTATGGCGGGGATTACTATTTTTAAAGGATTTCTGTACCTGGAAGTCTATGATCCAGGATAGTATTTTTGGACATGGGGTGTTGAAAGTTAGTTGACACGGGTGACTGCTTAAATATTTCGCTAGTAAAATAACCTGGTGATGTTTTTGGAACACCATTATTTAAAATAAAATTTATTAGTTACCTAAAAATAAGATAGAAACATCGCAAAATAATAAATTACTTTTATTGTAAGTCTATATGTTTTACCAGACTCGTTTTAAACCGTTGTGAAAATTATATTGCAAAATGGGATTTTTTTTCTTAATCAGCCAAAATTGCAATATTATATGCAAAATAACCGGCCAAGTGCATGTCGGACTTGCGTAATTAATGTTCCGTACTTATATTGCTTTTAAATAAAAAAAATTGTTATGGACTTTACAAAACCCACTCTAAATGAGTTTTCAACATAGTTTGTTTCCGATCTTTGTTGAAAACTGATGACCGTGAAATATTTGTTTTTTTTTAATATCAGATAAATTATTAAAGGTAATGCACTCGTGAGAATTTTCGTTCAATCTACACCCTGCGAAGAATATTTCAGAATTTTTTCAAAATTTCTTGATCAGTATTTTTCGAGATGAGGGGGGGACAGCAATTTTTGGCAATTTTTTAAAAATAATACAAAGTGTGCGCAAGTATTACATTATATATATTTTTGAACTCGTGTTTTCACAAGTTTTCATTTGACACCCCACTCGATGACCTGGTAATTTTTTTTCACTTCCGATTTTACTCCCCAAAACTAACCCTTTAAGTGAAAATTTAATTTTCAAAACTACACGGCCCTGATGAGGCAATCAATTCCTATATTAGTGCCAAATTTCAACTTTCTGTGTCAAATAGTTGCGGAGAAAATCGGGTGTGACAGACAGACAGACGGACAGACATCGAAGTGGTCTTATAAGTGTTCCTTACGGAACACTAAAATTTAGGTTAGGAGTATATATTCCCAGGCTTTTTTAACCTCGAATGACAAATTACTGCAAGACAGGAACAAGATTCGCACTTAGGCCTTTTAATGATACTTCTTTTGAAAAATGTTTAAAAAATATTTATTAAAGACTTCCTGAGCTAAGCTACCCATGGAAAATTAGTGCTTCCATACTAAATATCAATGTGAACATCTGTATATATGCTAGTGTGTTTTGTACATACGAGGGCTGTATGATAAGTACCTAGCCTCGGCCAGAGATGGCGCTACTATTATTTAACAAATTATATTTTTCGTAATCATAACCTTTCACAAGAAACCTCAAATTTTCAAGTCGTTTCGCGATTTAGTTTAGTGGTTGTGTGATTTTACTACAATGGGAAAAATTGAATATCGAACAATCAAATTTGTTTTTGAAAAAGAATACAAATGATGAGATAAAGGCGGAATTCAACGAAGTTTATGGGGACTCTGCACCTTCGTTATCGACCATAAAATATTGGACAGAGGAATTTAAACGCGGCCGTACAAGCATTTTTGATGAAGAACGTCCAGGTCGTCCAAATGAGGTCACCACATCAGAAATTATTTAAAAAATCCACAATATAGTTATAAATGATCGGAGAGTGAAAGTGCGTGAGATTGTTGAGACTGTGAGCATCTCAATTGAAAAGGGGGGGGGGAAGGACATTTTAACAACTCATTTGGATATGAGAAAGCGTTCCGCACGATGGGTGCCGCGATTGCTCACAACTGACAATAAACACGCACGTGTGTCAACTTCAAAGGAATTTTTATTTGGAAATGGATTTCAGTTTAAAGTGTTTTGACATTTGACAGTTTTAAAAATTAAAATGCCTATATATTTTCCATTTATGGGCTAATTTGGATTACATTTGGATGATAGATAGTTAAAAAGATATTTTGATGCTGACGGCTCTAAGAAAAATTAGTATTGATAACTGTCAAAATTAAAACCTTTAAGGAACAATCACACAACTAGATTTACTTACTTAAGAAGTTGTACTCTACTTCTTTTGATAGTTGACTTCACCTCCTTTTACTATATCTTAACTATGATAATTATCAACGTTGCCCAGGTGCCGGAATATACATTTCATGCTACATTTAAGGCAATCCTATCACGGGCGTTATAGTATTTCTACAAGAAACACTTTACACATACACAAGACACTCAGTCGCTAGTTGACATTGAGCCAGCAACCTTCCGGTTACTAGGCAGACGATTATCCCACTAAGCAATCGAGGCGCCGGCTTAAGAGACTACATATCTATTACATTTATGGACAAATTGTAATCAAATTTAGAAAATAGATATAAAATGCGACAAGTAATTCATATTGACATTTGCCACAACTAACATGTTTCTATCTACTTCATATTGGATCTATTTCTATCAAATCTGAATGACGGATATAAAATTTTCATTATGCTTTTTTCTGATATTAACAGTTGTTATAATTAAAAAAATTTTCATTACATTTATGATCTGATTACGGTCAAATTTAAAAAGGGAGATGTAACATCAAAAGTAATACTGACAGCTCTCAATATTAGATTCTTAAATGGAATCTATAAACATATACTTAGAACTGCCTTGGAGGAACATATTTAACGTGAGGATATAATGTTATAGCAGACGAAGCCGTGCGTACAGTCTAATATTAATATAAATATTACAGAAACTAGAAATAATACAATAAAGTCAAAAATTCCAATAGATCAGTATGGGTAATTCATATATGAATTAAAATTTACAAAAAAAACGGCCAAGTGCAAGTTTGACTTGCACAATTAGTGTTCCGTTCCGTGATTGCTGAAGTATTCTATGAAATTTAGTCACACATTCATCTTCAATATAAGAATTACCAAGAATATATAAAAAGCGAGACATCTTTGTAGTAAAAGTTTAAAACTTAAATATTTGTTTAATTATAAACCAACAAAATAAAATTATTCTGTCTCGGTACCTATTCGTTGGTCACCAGTCATTGTGATATACACCGAAAACGTATTGATATTTCGTAGCTTTTAGTCTCGGTTGTATTCCCCAGTTTCCAAACCTTCACCATATTGTGAAGGCAAATAGTTTTTTATACCAGTACGTAATGTCTTCGTGATAATTTTCGATCAATTTACCTTTTATTTAGAGTGTTCTAAAATTTTTTCAAAATTTTTTGATCAGTGCTTTTCGAGATAGGTTAGGGCGACAGCGATTTTTTGATCATTTTTTAAAAATAATACTAAGAAAAGTGTGCCCATCATATATATTTTTGAACTCGTATTTTTACAAGCTTTCATTTGACACCCCATTCGATGACCTTAGAAAAAAAATTGTTCACTTCCTCCTTCAAGCTAATCCCCTAAATCTAAAGGGTTTTACTTTCAAAGTAAATGAAGCTATCAATATTTGTGCCAAATTTCAATTTTCTATGTTTCGGAGAAAATCGAGTGTGACAGACGGACACCGAAGTGATCCCATAAGTGTTCCGTATGGAACACTAAAAAATAAATATTTACCCAAAATTAGTAGTTTTTTCGGTTAATAATGTCGATTTTGCTAAGAGATGGCGTTACTAATACATTTGTTGGTATAGACTAGTGACATCTATGGCGTTTTGGAAGGTAAACATACACCATCAAAAGCCAGTTCGTTATTAATAGTCATTTTGTGAAAAACATAGTTCTTCATAGCTTTGAGTATGTGGTGTTTCGTACCAGAAAAAGACGTTTTGCGGGGAAGTTTAATAACCTTCTTTCATTTGAAGAAAATGGCTGCTGAAAGTTATCGATTGTTGTTTGAAGCTTATGGTGAACATACTCCAGTTTAAAAAACTTGGATAGATCCAGACCAGCCTTCAACATCACAACCAGTCCTCAATATAGAGGGAAAGAAAGCTTTGCTGTGTATTTGGTTGGGTAGTAGAGGAGCTGTGTATTGCGAACTGCTGAAACCTGGTGAAACGATTTCTGGCGATCGATACCGACAACAATTGATAAAGTTGAACCGAGCACTGAAGGAAAAACGGCCAGAATACGCCCAAAGAGACGATAAAGTCATTTTTCAACATGACCATGCTCGGCCCCATGTTGCAAAATGTGTTAAAAACTATTTGGAAAACATCGAATGGGACGTTCTGCCTCACCCACCGTATTCACCAGACTTAGCCCCTTCAGACTACCACTTATTTCGATCGATGCATCACGGACCTTCAGAACAACACCTATATTCTTACGAAGAAGTGAAAATTTGGCTTGATGAATGGTTGGCCTCAAAAGATGAAAAGATCTTCTGGTGCGGTGACAGAAAAATGAGAAAAAGTCATAGCTAACGATGGCCAATACTTTGATTATTAAGGTAATTCATTTTGTGATGGAAATAAACTCTTAAATGTTACGAAAAAATCGACATTATTAACCGAAACACCTATTAACTATGCACCTATCTGCATAGCCCGACCGAACGCTACTTGAATTTGTATTATAAAATACACGATTTCTTTCTAGTGTCAACTTCATAAGAAATTTTAAATGGGAAAGAATCACTAATACCACAGTAAACATATTACAGTAGCGAAACTGAGCTCCAATTTGGTGACGAGATTTTGACGGCGCGTGCGTCGACGGGTCCTTTTTCAAAATGGCCGCTCAGTGTTTACATCCGATCTCGGAATGTGTCTTTGGAAATGTATTGTCCATCGTTTGTAAGTGAAGAGAATCGAAAAGGTTGAGAAACAATTTATATAATCATGGGGAAAGGAGGTTATTGTTGTGCCGTTGAGATTTGAAATATTCCATATCATTATTTTCGCAAATTATTTGCTCGAGCATTTTTTTATGCTCTAAAATTTGCAAATAAGAAATTTCTAACTCAATCAGGGCGCGTTAAGACTTATTCTAAATCATAACTAAATTTAATTATGCTTTATTTGCATCACATGTAATCATCAACAGTATTATCTGTCAAAGTTTAAGTTGCTGCATTAATGATTTTTTTTTTGCAGTTTCTCTGTTTTTAGTTGAAACAATGATTTCATAGAAATCATGATATGCGATTAAAGTTGTTGGAGTTGTTGATTATTTTAATAAACCTCTATTGCTTGCTTTCACAAGACAACTTTTCACTATCTTAAATGCATTTTTGAAAAATACATATGCATGAAACAATATTATCATTACTAATGTACATTTTGTTTAGGCGTATTTGCTCAAGAGATGGCCTTCCAGGGAACCTTGATTCATTTAATAAAACGTTCATATTGGTAGAGTGATTTGGTCATTAAAGCTTGAAATTTATTTCTAAACTTAGTTTGGCTGGTTATTTAAAAATCCTGACGTGATTGCTCAATTCTGACCTCGGATTCGGTTTCAGCGCCCAAAATACATATAGGTATAGCGATCTGTTCGGTAGTGAAAAACTTTTTTCGTGTGCCTATGTAATTTTTTAAGATTAATAAATAATCCTCCAAATTCTGCTTTTTAGAAAGATTTATTTTAGTGTAAACTAGTATTCAGTTATTTAAAATTATTTATATTTGTGTAAATTATAAATAAAACATTGTTTTTTCTAAAAGGTGTATTCTCAAAAGGCTTCTAGTTTTCAATAACTTCATCTGTATTAATTGTTTAACACACCTTTTCTAATAATAAACCTGATAAATTTAACACTGTTTAATTGCATGTATAATTAATACTCTGAAAGTGACTTTTTTTCTATTTTTTTTCTATAAATTACATTGCTCCTTTTTCATGTCAATCTTTCAAAAGTTTCTGTGAATATATTGTAAGGAATACAGAACCTATAACAACATATTAATTATTTTCAAATTTTTATTTTCTTATAAGCTGGGTTTGAAAGTTTAAATATTAAGTGTCGTGTTGAGATCACAAAACACTGAGGAATGGGATTATTGAAATAACTGATATAAATCAATTCTTGAATCAAATATGCTATTAAAATAAGAAAAATTTTAATGTGATTCCAAAGAAACTTTTGTAATATGATTTTGTCAGATGATGTGTGCCAGAGGGTAAAATATTCTGAAAATAAGTTCGTTAAATGGACAGTACACTTAATCGAAGTCTATTTTGATGGTAATTATGGTTACTATTAAAATTTTGAAGATTTAGTTACCTGTTATTAATATTCCCCTTATAAAGAACTTATTTCTATTGTTGTATACCTATACTATAAATTAAATATAGTTATTTTCCTTTTAAACTGTAATTGACAATACTCAGTATATATGAGTCAATCATTTCTCCTAATGAAGCTAATATTGTTAGCGAAACGCGAGTGCAAAAATAAAGTGTTTGGTGTAATGGTGATATATACTGAGTAGCGTCAGTGTGCCAAAGATTCCAGATTCCCTACATAGTTGTAATTGACAAGTCAGCTTGGTCATAACTAAGTATTGTATGTAAATATAATTAGGAAATTACTGTACTGACTCTTTGATCTAAATATTAATTCATTGTAAATAAAAGCAACCATTAATTACGTTATCAAAAAGCAATACGGATGACAGAACACAAAAAGGTATAGAACCTCTAAGAATCATTCACATAGAAAATAGAGGTCTATACGTATACGTTCATAATTCATTAATAATATTATATTAACCTTTCTCGAAGTTACACAATATAGTTTTGTAGTTTAAGAAAAAATAAGTACCAAAAAAGTAGATACAGTGTTTTTTAATTAACAAGAGATCTATCACACCAAACAACACAACACTGCTTAGAAAAAATGCTCTTATTTTAAAAGATGTTGACATCTTAGTAATGACAATATGTTTTTATTTCACGGTACAAGAAAAATAGCATTAGGTATTACGTATGTTAAAATTAAATTAATTTAGTCCTTAAAAAAAACATCTTTAATCACAAATTTACTTGAAAAATGATGTAAATAAAACTTTAACCTCAAACAGTGACGTTTAACTTTGATAGACTTTTGAATTTTTGAATAAGGTTATTAAAAACTGAAGTTGAATAAGAAGAATTCCATCAAATACCTTCCTATCAAGTTTTTCACCTGTATTCATTTCTTTTCTAACAAAGTGCTCCATTCTTTTTGTTTTTTTTTTTATATTACTCATGCTGCATTAACTTTTATATTACTCATGCTGTATTAAATAACAAATCAAAAATTTTCAAACCTTTCTATATCCATGATTTTGAATGATAAAAACTTTGCACAACTTTATTTGTATCTCAAATCTCGCGCTGGTCCACTTTTAACATGGCGGACTGCCACGTGACCTTCTGAAACGAACCAGATTTTCCTATGCGGTTATCCTCGAGTTTCGCTACTGTATAGTGTGTTTACTGTGCTAATACCTTAAGAATGCCATCTAACAAAATCTTTTCAGAGAAATTGAATCGAAAATACAACTGGTTTCTAACATTTTGCTTGTTTCGCAAATCAAGCATGAATCTGCATTTAAAGAAGGAATTATTGTCGTACTGTTCTTGTATTTTTTTTAAAACATGTGGAGAAAGCGGTTCGTTTTAGTAAAGACTAAGGAATATATAACTAACTTCTTAGTCTATGGTTTCCGTCTGTGGAAATGTGTGCGTGTGTGTAAAAAAATATAATTGTTTGAGGAAATATTTTCTAAAATATTATTTAAGAAAATTAAACTTATCCATTCATCTTGTTAGTAGCTATTTCATTACTATTTCCTTTTTATAATTTTTTTGTGTTGATAGTCATAATGCGATTATAGTTTCTAACATAATGACAAAATAATTCCCAAGGTGTTTCATAATATTAAAAAAAAGTTCTTCATCTAAACAGAGATAATAACTGTAACGCAACAGATATTTTTTCACCTTGTATTCCGGCTTTTATTAAATCAGAGCCAAAACATGATAAAATACAGATTTACGTTTAATAGTTCAAATTAAGTAATCCCATTCATTTTAACTGTCGCTACCTTGAATTTTATAACTTATCTGGTATCTTTGTTATGTTATAAATTTAGATATATTATAATATCCATACATAAAGTAAGTACAGAATTAAAAAGTACGTCAAAAATAATTTTTGATAACGACCCTATCTATTTAATTGAGTATACGTATGTTTGCAAATCTGAAAACTTTGACCGGTCTCAGTAAGCAACAAATTAATTAGCATATAAACATCTTACGTAATGTGATTTATTTTATATTTCCTATATTAAAATATATTAATTTATTTTAGGTTTAAGCTAACTTTTTAATTGTTCTAAAAAAATTCTTTGATTTGCTTGAAAAGGCAGTTAATTCGTAAATTTTGAATGTACTTTAAAATTACTGGGAAATTTTATCGATGTGTCTTCTGCTAGCCGAAAAAATTCATTTTTAAAAAATTAATATATTTTTTTGTATATATTTATTTGAGAGATTAATAAAAATTAATTTAGTCTATCAAGTAAGAACGTGTCCGCGATAATTCATTTTTGGTAAATGCGATTCTAGTGATTCAACAAAAAATGGGTAGAGGGAACCTTTGTCTACGACGTATGTTAGTAAAAGTATCAGTCGATTCCGAACTTTCACCAAAATCGCGTAAAATCCAAAATTAGTCACTTGTTTGCGCGTCCGTTCGAAGCAGTCTTTCTTTGTTCCTATCCAAAGGAGCCTAAAATGACACATTTCGCGGCCGCCAAATATATCAAAAAGTTGGCGTCGTTTGTGTAGAAATGGGTAAATCATTTTAAGGAGACGAAAAATGTCGACGACTTGCCAAAACGTGGCTCGGTAGGCAAGCCACTCCAAAAGTCAAAAAACGAATCGTGTCCTTGTTTTCACGGGACCCGAAATTGACGCTGCGTCAAGGAACGGCAAAATTTAGAAAATAGGGTTTGACTGTATCCCTTGAAACCACTCGACCACATCTTCATGCTCATGATGTCAAATTCCGAAGCACGTTGAAGAAACCTTTACTGGGCGAAAATAACGTCGCGAAGCGGCTCGCTTGGGTCCACGATAAGATACTAGAGTGGTCCTCACAATTGCCGGACGCCATCCCTATTGAAAACGTTTGGTTCCTTATAAAGAGAAAACTCAGAGGAAAAGACTCTGAGGACTTTGATTCAGTTGTCTCGCAAGGTTCGAAAAATTTGCAGAATATGCAGAAAATCTCGTCGAAAGCATGCCTCGAAGATGCCAGGCAATTATTGATGCAGAAGGCGATTGGACAACTTACTAAGGTAATTGCGCCGTGGTTAGCACACCAAATTGATGGCAAAAAATGTTCTCGAAACACATTTTTTCAAGAATAAGAGCGGTCACGTTCTTACTTGACAGACTGTATATATACTTGCCATGTTTTCGACTACTTCAGCTCAATGTTCTGGCAGATTTTTATTACCTGTAATGTACCGATTTTGACCGATAATACTTGGCAATAGCATATTTTGATGACTCGTTAGTATCTCATATTTCTCTAGTAAGAAGCTCCTATAAGAAAAGGAACAAATGGTAGTCAAAAGGGAAGCGATTAACCAGTGACCTTTTACCTTAAAACTTGATGAAATAGCTCCATTTGTTGACAGTAAACCTGATGAAATGAATTACGCCTTTAAAGTTTCACACGACTCACATCATTACTTTCCTTGAGTGATGGTTATGGAGCCTCGTTTTTATCTAACAATTGAGATTGGATTTTAACGTAAAGCTGCCTTTTCTCATCTCTTGTCACAATTTGTGTCAAGAAATGGTGAATGGTTTTGACGTGGTAAAATAGAATCGCAAATAGTAACTTGCTGATTATATTTAGCCTACCTTACAGTCTGTCAAGTGAGAACGTGACCTCTCGTATTCTTAAAAAAAAAGTGTTTCGAGAACATTTTCTGCCATAAATTCTTTGGTGTGCTAACAACGGCGCAATTACCTTAATAAGTTGTCTAATCGCCCCCTGCATCAATAATCTCCTGGCATCTTCGTAGGATGCTGTCGACGAAATTCTCTGCAATGATTTCCAAATTTTTCGAATTTCGCGAGATAACTGAGCCAAAGTCCTCAGAGTATTTCCTCTAAGTTTCCTTTTTACAAGAAACCAAACCTTAGGGTTGGTGTCCGGTGATTGTGAGGGTCATTCTAATATCTTATCGGGGGCCCAAGTTAGTCGCTTCACGATGTGACTTTCGCCCAGCAAAGGTTTCTTCAACGTGCTTCGGAATTTGGCATCATGAGCACGAAAATGTTGTCGAATAGTCTTATGGGATACATTCAAACGCGATTTTCTTAATTTTACCGCTCCTTGACACAGCGTTAATTTCGGGTCCCGTGAAAACAAAGATACGATTCGTTTTTTTTCGACTTTCGGAGTGGCTTTGCCTACTGACCAACGTTTTGACAAATCGTCGACATATTTCGTCTCGTTAAAGCGATTTACCCACTTCTTCACAAATGATACCGACTTTTTAATATATTTAGCGGCTGCGGAATTTGTCATTTTAGGCCTCTTTGGATGGGAACAAAGAAAAACTGCCTCGAATCGACGCGCAAACGAGTGACTCATTTTGGATACTTTTACTAAAATGCTTCCTAGACAAAGGTTCCCTTTACCGATTTTTGTTAAATCGTATCTACCAAAAATGAATTATCGCGGACACGTTCTTTCCAAACACTTGAAATTTACTAAGCGAACATAATTCATTAAAAATGATTTTTCAGAGCAATTTAACGCTGTAGCAAGCTCTTGTTAAGTTAATTCCGGGTTTAGAGCCACGTCGGCTTATAGGACTTTATAATTAAAGTTGAATACATGTAGGGCCAGTTTGAACTATAATCAAACGTTTCCTTCAAGTAATATTCTAAACCATCTATGATACTTTTGATCGTCAATACAACAAATGTTCTTTACAATATTTGTTGATTTTTCCCCTGCTGGGATTTATAAAGTATGCACTACTCAGTGTGCCCATCACCCACCTTTTTATTGTTACCAGATTTTACAATTAAAACGAGTAGCTTGGTGCAGCAAAACTTGCTCACTACACTTCACCTTTTCTGTACTTACGTAAAATTTTTAGGTTATGTTATCCATAAATATGGAATACACTGAATTTGATATACCATATTACAGTTTTGACTCCGGCATGCAGCTTCGTGTTGCGACACTAAGGTTGCGCATTTCGCATTCTGATTATTCTTAAGTTAAAAAATAGAAAAAGATCATAGGAAGCTTGCTGAAAAAATGCTATGAGTTTGACATACCGGTCCAAAAGCATACCCGTATGAAATCCCGCTAGAACTAGGTATCCTCGGAAAGCCAGACTAAGAGTAATGTGTCTGTAACGGGGACCTTTCCTCGATAATTCGAAATCAAGCGTAGTCTAAGGCAAGGAAACGCTCTATTTTGTACCCTATTTAACTTTACCCTATAGCGTATAGTCAGGGCCCTTAACCTTAATCCTAGCAGGACACTGTTAAATAGAACAGAACAAGTATTAACTTATGTCGATGACCTCGATATCCTTAGTAGAAGAGAGTGAGAGCTAAAGGAAAGCTTTAAACAGCTAGAAGCAGAGTCTACGAAGGCTAGACTAACAGTGAACGTCTCAAAGACAAAGTATATGTTAATGACAAGAACGCAAGGCAATGGACCTGAAACCCTAGCCGTCGGAGATCACAATTTTGAAAATGTCTCTACATTCAAATACTTGGACTCTCTAATTTCCGAAAATAATGCAACTGGCCTAGAAATAAAAGAAAGATTAAAGCCAGGGAACAAGTCTTACTAGCGCTGACAACATCTATTATTGTAATTAAATCGTGACTACTCAGCTGAGAGTCTAAGAAACGCATTTATCACATGTTTCTCCGACCTGTGGTAACTTACGCCAGAGAGGCGTGGATTATGACTTCAAGCAATGATTTTCTTCTCAATTCGTGGGAAAGGAAGGTACTCTGGCCAATATATGGACCTGTCTGTAACCAAGGCGAGTGGCGCATAAAAACGAACGAGGAGTTGTACCAGCTATACAACGATCACTCGCTTGTCGCGGTAGTAAAAAGACTTGGGTATCTCAAGAGCATGGCAGACAATCGCGCTTGTAGGTAAAGCCAGAGGGAAGTCCTCTACGTGGGCGCCCATGCGAGAGATGAAAGGAGGATGTTGAGAAAGACCTCCGAGAACTGGGAGTTCGAGGCCGGAGGTGCCGTGTGGTGGATCGAGACGTGTGGCGAGGCCTTCTGCAGGAGGCCATGGCTCTTCAAGGGGCCGTAAGGCCGTTGGGTAAAGGCAAAGGTAAACAAATACAATAAGAAATAACAGCTGGGTCTGTGCGTCGAAGGACGAATGAAGATTTAAACTACACACGAGGTTAGTATTGGCTAATAACTGTTATCTTTGGTATCTTAATAGCATTCAGTACATCTGATAGTAACATAATCGAATATTCAAATAATCAAATAAATCAAATAATCAATTAATATAAATAGTATTTAAAACCTAGGTATGGAAGATCCAAAAATTTATTTGTTTCAGAAAAAGGTAAAGACTTGTACAATTCAAAACTCAATATTTCAAAAGTAATTTTTTACTTCCTTTATATTATTAAAAATAAATTATTCTTGAATCTCTTAAGCACCAGTACGCCCACGGTACTTACCAGGCTGTACGGTATAAGACCAAAAAAAATTGATTCTCATTTATGATAAAACTGATAAAAATTAATTTATTGTATTAATACTGTGTAAAATTCTAAAATTTTTTAGCCTAGACTTTTGCAGAAGAGTACTATAAACTTATTCTAACGAATTAGAAAGTGACAAGAATACTAACGAAATTAACACTACAATAAAATAGGTTCTGGTCTTTAGGTGCATATTTGTAACTGTAATGTAACAAATAAAACTGCACAAAACTACAATGGAATTCAGTGTAATCCAGATATAACACAAATCAAGATAACCACGTCTTGAGGGGTCAAATTATAAATGTTTGGGGGCGAAAATCATCAACACCGAGTCTGGCAACTGATGCCAACACAAATCTAGGAAAAAAGTACGTTCAAACATACTTTATACTCACTAAAAATACTCAATTTAATTAAAATATTTAAAACTCTTAGTTTAATAATATTTTATTTTTTATTTCGGAATATTAACAAAACAAGGTTTTTAAGAGTTTCAGAATGTTGAGTTTGAAGAGAAATACATTGAAAAAATATTATCCACTATTTTAATAAAAAGGATGAGAAACATAAATCTAAACATAAATCTTACAATTGTCAAAATAGAGATTTTTTGCCTATGTTTTAAAAATATGCCTCGTCTAGCCTTTTTTCCACTCAATGTACACGGCTCTGATTGGGCCATCAATTTCTATATTTGTGCCAAATTTCGACTTTCTATGTCAAATAGTCTCGGAGAAAATCAGATGTGA
The DNA here is from genome assembly GCA_019049505.1 of Pachyrhynchus sulphureomaculatus. Taxonomy (NCBI): domain Eukaryota; kingdom Metazoa; phylum Arthropoda; class Insecta; order Coleoptera; family Curculionidae; genus Pachyrhynchus; species Pachyrhynchus sulphureomaculatus. The sequence continues at coordinate 69,611,192 of CM032448.1, read as the reverse complement.
CAGACAGATAGACAAACACGGAAGTGATCCCATAAGTGTTCCATATGGAATACTAAAACCACTAAATCATTTTAGGGTATGGTTACGATGCTCCCCTGATAAAAAAACTTAAATATTGATTTATTAAATATTTTTGACTTTTGTTCTACGAGCAATAACATATAAAAATATCTGTGCTTTTTTGATACTCTCAATTTGAGCTTGCACCACCTTGGCATCTTGTTCTGAACACTGCAGACTTTCAAAAAAATACTGCTAAACTAGTGTGCATTTCAAAATTTTTTTTTCGGTTTCTGACTGCTATAAACACTCATATATGATTATCAGGTATCAATTTTGCAAACAAATGGTACCAAATTGGGGTGTGCATAAAGAAATAACAATCTTAAAGGACGCATGGTTACTACTGATACGTAACACTTCCGCTCTTAAAGTTGTATGGAACACGAGAATTTTTTGTTCCGCGGAATGTTTGCACACTTTAAAATGGTACGGAAGCTAACTGGAAGTTGAAAGATTCCGAGTCTATTGTTAAAACAGTTATTTCAAAATTTATAAAATGCATGTAATAAGATATAATGATAGTAATCAACCAAAATGTATATATTGTAAAACATGTTATATTAGAAGGGGGTTATGCTTTGATGCACAACAATTTAATATATATTATATTAGTAGGATTCAGTAGCATGAAATTTATCATTTCGTGTAAATTGGGCAATGTATTTGCTGAATGATTAATTTTGATGGCATCATTATTTGATTTAAATTTATCATATTATGGTTGAAAGCTTTTGATACATAAAGGATAAATGTGTGTACTCTAAATTTTAGGACCAGTATTTTTATATTTGAGATATCATGGATTAGACTGGGTTAAATTGGAATCAGGTTAGTCAAACAGCCAGTTAACTTAAAAAACATTTGCAAAATTTATGGCACGTGTTAAAAAATTAGAGAATCACTGAAAGACCCGTTTTTTTTATGGGTCTAGCACACGTGCTGCAGAGAAGTCCCTAAAGCGCTCCAGGAGCGGCACGTGTGCGGAAAAAGCGATTCACGTTGTTCTTGAATCGCTGTAAATTGTACTCGGTGGGAAACACAGCGCTGGGCAAATTATTCCAAAGGGATGACGTTCTCCATATAAAAGAGTGCTTGAAAAGCGTTATACGCGGAGTAATAAGCTGAACCTCATACGGATGTGAAGCACCAGCGCGACGTGTATTTCTAACATGCACCGCTTTGGGAGGAATTAAGCGGGCTACATCCTTTGAACACTTTCCATGAAAATACTTGTAGAACAGACTCAAGTCGCCAACCGTTCTTCGATGTTCCAGCGAATCAAGGCCGCCAGTCCATTCCGGGTCTCCAACCAGACGGACCATAGTTGGTCGAATTTGAGCTTTGTAAAGAGTTAAGAGTTGTTGTGAGGTGTAAAGCTTTCTGGTTCGAAATAATATTCCCAACTTTTGAGAAGCTCTCCTTGCTATGCCTGAAACATGCTCATGCCAGGACATATTTGCTCCCAAACTAACGCCCAACAAATTAAGCGACGATGCTAGGGGAATGGAATGCCCCGACATAACTATGTCGAGTTTAGCAACGTTAACTTTTTTAGAAAAATCTGCCGCCTGGGTTTTTGTAGCGTTAAATTCCACTTGGTTACTGTCACCCCAAGATAGAATTTCTTCCAGGTCTCTGTTAAGTTGAACGACCTCCTGCTGTCTGTGGATATTCGCCTGAGCAGCCGATGTCCGAGCGTTCAAGGTGAATGAAGAGACAAGCGTACTGTCATCTGCAAATCTGTAGATTGGATTCCCGGTCTTTTCCAGCAGATCGTTAATGTAAATGAGAAAGAGAGTAGGAGACAGTATGGAGCCCTGGGGCACACCCGCGTTGATAGTGAAGGTGTTAGAAAGAAATCCGTCGACCGCCACTCGTAAAGAACGCTCTCTGAGGAAACATGAGAGCCACAAACAGAACTTTTCAGACATACAATAAGAGCATAGCTTAACCAACAGCCCATCGTGCCAAACACGGTCGAATGCCCTGGATATGTCAAGAACAACCGCTCGAGATTCTCCAAAGTGTTCAATTGCGCTGTTCCAAACATGTGTTACATAAGTCAAAAGATCTCCTGTTGATCTATGTTTACGAAAACCATATTGGTGATCGCTAATAATATTGAATCGTTCAAGATATTTTAGAAGATGCTCATTGATAATCTTTTCCATTACTTTCGATATTATTGAAAGCAGCGCAACTGGTCGGTAGTTATTTGGCAAGGTCGTCTTGCCTTTTTTAGGTATCGGCTGAACCGTGGCACATTTCCAGCAGGACGGAAATATTCCCTTTCTGTAGGATAGGTTAAAAAGTCTACAGAAAACTGGTATTAGTTCCCTTGCATAGTTTTTGAGAACTATCGTCAGCCTTCTTGGTGTCTAGCTTCATTAAAATGCGTTTTATGATGCGCTGTCTGAAGACAACATCGGGCATCCTTGACTGCAATATAGGAATAGTAGGTGGTGTTTTTTCCTTGGAAATCGACAGTAGAATGTGAAGCAAAGAGTCCAGCCAGCAAGTTCGCTCTCTCAACAGGTGTAGTTGCAATGGAATTATCTGGTCGTGTGAGTGGTGGTATGGTGGATTTGGTAAAATTTTGACTAACTGCCTTAGCGACTGCCCAAAAGGACCTGGAATTGTTGGGACAAGCGAGAAGTTTGTTTCTAATTCGTTGATTGTGTGCCTCCTTGGTTTCGTCGATAATTCCCTTGCATCTATTCCGGGCACGAACTAAGGTGTTACGATTTATGGTGTTAGGATTTTCACGCCATTGTCGGTAGGCAATATGTTTAGGAGCAACAGCTTCTTTGCATTTTCGGTCAAACCAAGGCTTGCCGTTGGAGGACCATTTTATACTACTATACTATATACTTTATAAGCTGAAGGTGATCATGAAAGGTCCGTCTCGTGTGAGACAATATATGAGGGAGAAACTGAAAGACAAATATCCAGTAGAGAACTGCGATTAGTTGTATCAAGTTGTATTAACGTTTGAAGATTATTAGACATCTTACATGAAAGTAAAAAAAAATCTCTATGGTCTGCGGATATCAATGCAACTTATTCATTCTTTACTTTTAATCGTATCTAGTAATAGAAGATATTTTCCAAGGCTACACATATTTACATTAAGACGCGATCACACATCTAACCTGGCCTAAAAACTGGTTGACCGAATAGCATGCGTACGAATCGGTTAAAATTAAAAAAATTCCTTATTTCGTTGGCTTTGTCAAAATGTCATTGGAGGACAAATCTGATGTCATGATATGATAATTGTGGCTAATAGAGAAGGAAGTAAATAACACTAGATATATAAGAAACATTTATAAGAATTAGCTGAATATTTTCATTATGTATAATCACATATAACTTGTGATTAAAATGAAAGTAACAACACTGGTACGTGTCCAAAGCAGGTTTTACTACAAGACCACGTGCAATCATGGCGCACTGAAGGGTAGTAAGATAAATTTTTTGCATAAGACAGGGTTGCAATTCTGTCCGGTGTTTTCTGCTTGTCCCTACGCACTCCTGGAAGTCTCTTATGAATCATTGAATTGGCTTTAAATCATTTTATGAATGACATACTTTGTCTACTGGTAGAATGTTTTGGTAGTAGAATGTTTTTGGTCTTTTCATTGTTTTCTGGGTCTTTTATGAATGTGCAGAAGTTAAAAGTTATCGGGCCTAATTGTTGTTGTATTAATGTCCGAAGAACTTTATTGTATGCAGTTAACCTCTAGGCGCCACGATAACAAAGCATTTATTGGGTGATTGCAAAAGTTCGTGCCTGATTAGAAACCAAATTTAATACAACACATTTTCATGAAAAATAGTATTTATTAATCAATAATGTACTCTCCACCGTTTTCTATAACTGTCTCCCATCGTTTTAAAAGTTTTTGAATTTCTTCTTTGTAGAAACTGCGTGGTTTCTCTTCAGAGAAAGTCGTAAGGTAGTTTTTGACTTCTTCCATGGAATCAAATTTTTTGCCATTCAAACAGATGGAAATCTGAAGGGGCAAGGTCAGGGGAATATGGCGGGCGCTGAAGGATTTCCCATTTTAACTCCCTAAGTTTTTGCAGTGTCTGTTGAGCGATATGTGGCCTAGCGTTCTCATGTTGAAAGAGGTTGCCTTTTTGTTTTGCTTAGATTTCAACATTGACTTGGGTGAGTTGTCCACAGTACTTCTCCGCAGTTATCGTTTGGCCACGTGGAAGAAGCTCGTAAAAAATTATTCCTCTGCAATACCACCAGACACGTAAGAACACTTTCATTGGATGCAATTCAGCCTTAGCCATAGATTCTGCTCTTTCACTTCCATGCTTTCAGCTTCTTTTTCTTATTACGAGGCTGGTTTGAAAAGTCTGTGCAAAAATAAAAACTACTTATGTGTTTGGGGTAAACCTTTTTTATTTTTCGACATAGTCTCCTTTTAGGCTTATACACTTCGTCCAACGATGTTCTAGTTTGTTGATCCCTTCCGAATAATAGGATTTGTCCAAGTCTGCAAAATATTCATTAGTGTCTGCAATCACCTCCTCGTTTGAATAAAATCTTTGTCCCGCCAGCCATTTCTTCAAATTGAGGAACAAATAGTAGTCCGAGGGAGCCATGTCTGGAGAATAGGGGGGATGTGAAACGAGTTGGAATCCTATTTTCATTAATTTTGCGACCACAACTGCTGAGGTGTGTGCTGGTGCGTTGTCGTGATGGAAAAGGACTTTTTTGTGGGCCAATCGCGGGCGTTTTTCTTGCAGCTCGGTTTTCAAACGGTCCAATAACGATGAATAATATTCACCTGTAATAGTTTTACCCTTTTCCAGATAGTCGATGAGGATTATCCCTTGCGAATCCCAAAAGACAGTCGCCATAACCTTTCCGGCCGAAGGAACGGTCTTCGCCTTTTTTGGTGCAGATTCCCCCTTGGTAACACATTGTTTAGATTGTTGTTTGGTCTCAGGAGTATAGTAATGTATCCAGTGACGAAACGACGCTTAAAGTCTTCCGGATTCTTCTGGAACAGCTGCAAACCATTCTTGCAACACTTCACATGATTCCGTTTTTGGTCAAGCGTGAGCAATCGCGGCCCCCATCTTGCGGATAGCTTTCTCATGTCCAAATGTTTATGCAAAATATTATGTACCCGTTCAGTCGAGATGCCCACAGCACTAGCAATCTCACGCACCTTAACTCTTCTGTCATCCATCACCATATCATGGATTTGATCAATGATTTCTGGAGTCGTAACCTCCACAGGCCGTTCAGAACGTTCAGCGTCACTTGTGCGCATATGGCCAGTCCGAAAATTTTGAAACCACTTATAAACTATTCTAATCGAAGGTGCAGAGTCACCATAAGGTTTATCAAGCTTCTCTTTAGTCTCCTGAGGCGTTTTGCCTTTCATAAAGTAATGTTTAATCACCACACGAAGTTCTTTTTCGTCCATTTCTTGAAAATCACTCGACTTCCTTGATTCACACGAATGCCAAACACAAAGAAATAGACCAATATGGCTGAAACTTGGTGTGCGTTCATTCAAGAGATGCTACTAACTAAACATGGCCTCGATACGCGCCGGTGGTGCCATCTCTCGGACTTTGCACGGACTTTTCAAACCAACCTCGTATGTTGTTATACACAACCCATTTTTCATCTCCAGTTATGACTTGATCGATCCAAGAAAGGTTCGTTTTGTTGACGGGTGAGGAAAGAAATGGCTGGCTGTAACCGGCTTTCCTCTCCTGTTTTCTTTTATTGCAGCTTCATATGGTTGTCATTGTAGTCACTTACATTTTTATGAGATTTATTTCCCATATATTTTAATTGTGTGTTTTGTGCTGTATTTTTCATAAACGTTATTTTCATTATTGGAATCTTAAGACATGTTTTTTATAAAACTCATTTCCGGTCTTTTACCTTCGTTTTTCTCAGAACTTTATCAACGTTTCCAAGATAACACATTTAAGTCTTATCAATTAAAAATAAAGTAAAAAAATACATAATAAATTCTTATCTTACTATTTAGATGACAAGAGATTTATTTACGAGGGATGTTAGGTTTTAGATATGGACGTCATGATATAGTTATGAGGCAGAAGAAACTTTGACATGATACGTAGGAATTTCACAAAAGGCGAAGGCAGACCTGGTGATATTATTTTTGACACGCACACATTTGGAAGTGATTAAAAATATTAGTATAATTTATGCTTCTGGAACCTTTGGCCTTATTTAGATGTAACCATAAACTTGATCCTAGCTTACAACCCAGTCTTTTATTACACAGGGCAACAAAAAAATATTTTTGTTTCGGTGCCTAGGATTTTAGAGCTGATTTTAACTATATTCGAGACGCTAAATCTATACATGCAATCCGTTTTTCTATATCAGCTCTACTTATTTAGATACATCAACTTATCTACCAATGTGGTTTTTATTCAGTATATTCATTTATGAGAGTTCTAAAATTATTATATATTCATTAATGTAGGTAAAATGGTTTTATTGTCAGTCTGTAATTGAGTAAATTCCAGGTAAATCTATAAATAGTGGAACCATTGCCTATCAGGTACCTGAACTGACCCTTTTAATCACCTAACTCGGGTAAGTCTCGTCAGTTTGTGCGTTCTTACTAATGAGAGTAGATCGAATTCGGCGTGTTATTTTATGTTAAGAAAAGAGTGTTTTTGTGTTATTGAACAGAATTAAAATGAGTTCAGGTTCCAGTTCAAGAAGAAGTTGTGTAAATCAACCTGATGTGTTTTGCTATATATGCGGAGAATACATGTTTCAACAAAACAGACAAACTATTACTGACTTTGTAAAGCGAGCGTATCTTGGATACTTTGGAGTTAAGCTTGGTGATCAGGACAAAACGTGGGCCCCGCATCTCGTATGTAAAACTTGTACAGAGCATTTACGGCAGTGGACTACCGGGAAAAGAAAATGTCTAAAATTCGGCGTACCAATGGTTTGGAGAGAACCAAAAAACCACTTCAATGATTGTTATTTCTGTTTAGTAAATACTAATGGAATCAATCGAAATAACCGCAGTAAGTGGACTTATCCCAATTTAGACTCGGCAATACGCCCTATCCCGCACTCAGATGAAATACCGATTCCAACATTTCATCAGCTACCACATATCTCTGATGACGAATATTTTCCCTCTGATCGCTCTTCTGATGCTAATAAAAGTTCTGATGCTAATGAAACTAACAGTGACTATGAGGGGACGTCATCAGTTCCTCAACGCTTCAATCAAAATGAATTAAATGATCTCACCAGGGATCTCAATTTATCGAAAAAAGCTTCTAGGTTGAACGACAAAAATTTACTGGAACAAGGAACCAAAATTACCTTTTACCGTATAAGAGAAAAAGATCTGCTACCATTCTTTTCTCAAGAAGACAATCTTGTATTTTGTCACGAAATTAGGGGACTCATGAAAGAAATGGGACTTTCTGAATATATTCCAGATGATTGGCGCCTATTTATTGACAGTTCAAAGCGAAGTTTAAAATGTGTCCTTCTACATAATGGGAATAAATATGGTTCAATACCACTAGCTCACTCAACGAAACTGAAAGAAGAATATAATACCATAGCTTTGGTCTTGCAGAAGATAAAGTATTACGAACATCAATGGATGATTTGTGTAGACTTAAAAATGGTAAACTTTCTTCTTGGGCAGCAAAGTGGTTACACGAAATATCCGTGTTTCTTGTGCCTCTGGGATAGTAGGGACAAAACACACCACTGGGTTAGAAAAGATTGGCCTCAGAGAGAAAACATGGACGTTGGGGAAAAGAATGTCATTAACGACGCTTTGGTTGAAAGAGAAAAAAATCATACTTCCTCCGTTACATATAAAGTTGGGCTTAATGAAGCAATTTGTAAAGGCTCTTGATAAGAATGGGTCTTGTTTTGCATATATAGGGGTAAAAATGCATCAGTTGAGCACAGAAAAAACTCAAAACAGGGATATTTGATGGCCCACAAATAAGACAATTAATTAAGGATCCTGCCTTCATAAATTCAATGAATCAAGTTGAACGAGAAGCTTGGACATCATTTGTTGCAGTTGTAGAAAATTTTCTAGGCAAACATAAAGCTCAAAACTATGTTGAAATGGTTAACAAGATGCTTAATAGTTTCAAATCCTTAGGGTGCAATATGAGTATTAAAATACACTATTTACACAGCCACTTAGACCGTTTTCCAGAAAATTTAGGAGACATGAGTGAGGAACAAGGTGAAAGATTTCACCAAGATATTAAAGTTATGGAGGACCGCTACCAAGGAAGATGGGACATGCACATGATGGCAGATTACTGCTGGAGTTTAAAAAGGGACTGTTTAAAAAAACATTCAAGAATGTCGCGGAAAAGAAGCTTTCCAAGTGTTGAGTGACTATTTCATTTCTTCAATGTTTTTTTTTTGTTTGTAAGTACGACATAATATTGTATTTTGTATAACTAAAATAAAAATTTCGTATCTACTTTTGTTTACTACACTTACGGATTTGAGTTACAATAATGTAACTTATATTTCTCTAAAATTGTATATCTTAAAAATTTGAGCTCCTAGGTACAAATGAATACGTTATTTGAATTCAGGACATCAAATTGATATAGAATCAGCTCAAAAAACCTCGACACCAAAAACAGCTGTTCCCCTGTGTTATCTAATATCATATTTCAGAATGGATGAAAAAATAAACCATGACAAATGAGTCACTGTGAGAAGTAGACGAGGTAGCTATGAATATTTTGTGTTATACATATGTCTCTTTCAAAGTTCTTGGAGTCGAGGAACCGGACAATCATATTTTTTTATTATTCTAAATTTTTAACTGAAAAAGTATATAGATTACTAGATAAAATTAACATACTTTCCTAAAAAAATCATTTTCATTATGAGCATATTTTGTTGTTTTTGGTTAGGAAAAAGAAATGAAAGTTTAATTAATTTTAGTTAGATATAAAAAATGTAAAGGTATTGGGACAAGATGAGAATTTGTGCTTTTCAGAGAAAAAATATTCTATATATTACATATTTAAGTATACTTTACAAAGAACCTATTCTAATTTAGCTCGCAGTTAGGAGCAACATTAGAAGGCTCTTATAGAAAACAAGAAGGGAACATTAAAGACTCTTAGGAAGGGGCGGTTTTTCTAATAGGAGCCACAGAGGAAAGGGAGAGGTTTCCGGAGTTGAATTTAATAACTTTTTTTTTCTAGAACATGAACGCAAATACAAAAAATGATGAAAAGATCTTGGACCACCTTATTTACAGTGTCGAAATATCATATTCTGTTTCCTCAAATAAGTTATTTTTCAACTACGGTAACTAATTGGAATACGACATAAAACTGAAATGTACTAATAATTAATTAAAACCTGAAAAAATTACATTTTGGTTTGTAGTCAGTGACGTGGCCAGATCTAAAGGATACGGGGGGGGGGGGGGGGGGGGGGGCAGATGTTAGGGAAAAAGAACACATCTAATAAGGCTGATAGAGATGCCTTCTTCTCGACCTATAGGTATGGGAAGATATATAACCACTTGCGTCTTAGCAAAGCCACTTCTCTGAATTTATGATAAAATCTGATTTTGTGAGTCTTTCTATTTGGTAATCTTAAAAAAAATTCATGTTTCGTCGAAATTGTTCCCGCTTTAAAAATTTGAGCGTCATGGTGGAGTCACAAGTATAAGATTAAAATTTATGGAGGCGCTATATTAATCGTATTACTAGGAAATGTTTCGATATCGTTTACGTAAAAATGTACATAATTTCAGAATGATAACACATAATTAGATATACTATACTTTTGATGCAAAATATAGCTTTTAAACAAGATTTTTATATCCCAAGCAGAAAGTTCCCTTTTCGAATTTTGTCATAAACAAAACTGTCTTCATTAATTGTACAGCAGCATACTAAACAAAATTTTTTGTGCAAAACTAGGGCTTTGCATCGTAGAATTTCAATACCACTAATAGCCTGTGATATGCGTTTCAAATTCAAGCTACGCAATAGTTACTTCAACAATATAATCGTTTCTTATTGAACAATAAAATAATATATAGAGATATACAGTTTCCAAGCCTCGGTATATTTACATGATAACGCGATCCATCATCTGACATTATATCAATACTGGTTGACTGCATCGGCTAGTATTGAATCAGTCATATCTACAGTATTGTCAGACGTTCAAACTTTATGATTCCTAGATTCACCCACCGGCTTGCACCATATCATTAAATGTCAAGCTTAATAGAGAAGAGAATAAATAAAATTTATCACTAGCATCTGAATATTTTTTAAATTTGTATTTTAAAGTTATACATAATCATATATAACCAGGTATTAAAATTAATAAATAAATATAAGTGAAAACAATCTTACGGTATCCAAAGCTACTTGTACTGCAAAACAGCTGGTGTTGCCACAGACGTAAAATAAAGTAAGTTTATATCGTTGGGACACGTTAAACGTCGAACAGGGTTGCAATTCGACCCGTTGTTTTCTACCTGACCCTGACTTGTTGAAATTTTAAATGGATGGACTGTATGAATGACAAGATTTATCTTTTCCAACGAATTAACAAATTACTGGTACCATCATTAGGTGAAGTTTTGGCTTTGTATCAGCTGCTCTTTCTATTAACTCAAATATGGCACCCGAGTGTCTCAAAATCAGCAATTAGCTGATGACGTATATCAAAATATTTAAGAATACGATAAAAAAAAGGTATAAAAATAAATAAATAAATTATCAAAAGTAAAATATAAAAACGAATAAATAGACTCCACGGTTAAAATTAAACGCAATAATATAAATAAATACAAACAAACAAAACTGGCATTTTCCCAATAGGTCAGACAAAGCGGACACACACAAAAGGAACTACATATATTGTATCTTAAAACTTTTCTATATTTTCTTTTCAAAATTCCGACCGTTCATATCTTTTAAATTCATAGTGAAAAAAATAAGAGCGGTCTGATATAAAATAACCGGCTAAATACAATTCGGACTTGCGCAATTAGTGTTCCGTACGTTGATTGCTTTTAAAATAAAAATTTTTGTTATTGAGGTATACAATGATCAATGGCTTCACAAAACACGCCCCAAATGTGTTTTCAACAAAGTTTTTTTCCGATCTTTACTGAAAACTGATGACTTTGGAATTTTTGTTTTTTTATATACCAGACAAAATATTCAAGGTAATGCACTCGTGATAATTTTCGTTCAATCTACACCCTGTGGAGAATATCCCAGAATTTTTTCAAAATTTTTTGTTTTGTACTTTTCGAGATAAGGGTGGGACAGCGATTTTTCGCAATTTTTTAAAAATAATACAAACAGAAGTGTGCGCAAGTATCACATTATATATATTTTTGATTCGTATTGTTACAAGCTTTCATTTGACACCCCACTCGATGACCTGGCAATTTTTTTTTCACTTTCGATTTCACCCCCCCAAAATAACCCCTTAAGACAAAAACTTTCAAAACTACACGGCTTTGATGAGGCCATTAATTCCTATATTAAAGCCAAATTTCAACTTTCTATGTCAAACAGTTTCGGAGAAAATCGGGTGTGACAGACAGACACCGAAGTGATCTTATAAGTGTTCCGTACGGAACGCTAAAAACCTCTGAAATGTATGAATAATACAAAGAGAAGTGTGCGCAAGTATTACATTATATATATTTTTGAATTCGTGTTTTTACAACCTTTCATTTGACACCCCACTCGGTGAACTAGTATTTTTTTTTTTACTTTCGAATTCACCCCTCAAAACTAACCTCTTAAGTCAAAATTTAACTTTCAAAGCTACACTGCTCTGATGAGGCCATCAATTCCTATATTAGTGCCAAATTTCAACTTTCTATGGCAAACAGTCTCGGAGAAAATCGGGTGTGACAGACAGACCCCGAAGTGATTTTATAACTGTTCCGTAACGAACACTAAAAAACCTCTGAAATGTGATAATATTTTTTTCAAACAGATAACTTACTACAGAAGCGTGTATTAATTATTGTGTTTCCGTTGTTATATTATAATGTTACCGTTAAGTAAGGTAAGTAACTTGTTAGCATAATTGTCCGAGCAAATCATTTGAAATGTGGCCTTTTTAGATTCTCCATGTATAGCTACCGCAGCCACGCCATTCCAGCAGATACGTGATGAAACCTTCACAGGTTCCATAACCATATAGGCCGAAAGAATTCTGTACTTTTTGAATACGATTTTCATTATTTATATTCAGGCAAGGACAATAAATATGATTATAGTAGTTAAAAAACCATATATAAATAAGTAAATATACATTAGTGTGTAAACATTGAAGTAGACCGGAAAGTCGCTCGTGTCGATGTACAGGCTAAGGTCTTAGGGCGGTTGGCACATATAAGTTAAATAGGTATGTCAACAAAAAAAACTATAAAGCGACCAAAATAGTCTATTTGTGCATGCGAAAGTTTCTACATCCAACAACTTCTAGAAATTTTAACAGATTGGTGGTTTTAAGTCAATCCACGTGTGACATCAGAAGTGTCATAAATACTATATATAACCACACTTCTTTTAGTGATACTTACTAACCTAAGGATACTTCGTGAAATAAGTGCTTATTAATTTGTTGCTATTTGTTTGTAACTTATTGATTATATATATATATATATATATATATATATATATATATATATATATATATATATATATATATATATATATATATAATATATATATATATATATATATATATATATATATATATATATATATATATATATATATATATATATATATTACAGGGTAATCTCTAAATCGCTACAGGAGAGACGCGTACGCGGAAAAAAGAGATTCACGGTATTAATTCGCTATATATATATATATATATATATATATATATATATATATATATATATATATATATATAACGGGTGTTTTTTTATAGAGGTATAGAACTTTGAAATGGAATAAAACAAAGATGAATTTTTTAAATTGACATGAAATTTACTTTATTCGAAAGATAATCCTCTGGCATTATAATTTCAATATGACTTCTGGCATATGACCGCCACGGCTGGCTCGGACGTAGTCTAATCTGGAGGTCCAACTTTCGATGACTTTTTCCAACATTTGTGGCCGTATATCGGCAATAACGCGGCGAATGTTGTCCTCCAAGTGATCAATCGTTTCGGGCTTATCGGCGTAGACTAGCGACTTCACATATCCCCACAGAAAAGAGTCTAGCGGCGTTAAATCGCACGATCTTGGAGGCCAATTCACGGGTCCGAAACGTGAAACTATGCGGTTACCAAACGTTTCCTTCAATAAATCAATTGTGGCACGAGCTGTGTGACATGTTGCGCCGTCTTGTTGAAACCACAGCTCCTGCACATCATGGTTGTTCAATTGATGAACGAAAAAGTCAGTAATCATGGCTCTATAGCGGTCACCATTGACTGTAACGTTCTGACCAGCATCGTTTTTAAAGAAGTACGGACCAATGATTCCACCAGCCCATAAGCACACCAAACAGTCAGTTTTTCTGGATGTAACGGTGTCTCAACATACACATGAGGATTATCATCACTCCAAATACGGCAGTTTTGTTTATTGACGTATCCATTCAAACAAAAGTGAGCTTCATCGCTAAACAAAATTCGCTAATGAAAATCGGGATCAACGGTAATCTTGTTTTGGGCCCATTCACCGAATCTACGCCTTGCTAGGTGATCGTGTGGCTTCAATTGTTGCACGAGTTGGATTTTGTAAGCACGCAAACCAAGATCTTTCCGCAAAATCTTCCATAAAGTGGATGGACACATATCCAATTCCTGTGCATGATGGCGGATAGACTGATTCCGGTCTTCCTCTACGCTACGCTCTACAGCAGCAATGACTTATTCTGTACGCACTGTACGACGTCTCTGTGGATGCGTATTATCATTTAGAGTAAACTTGGTGCGAAAACGTTCCATAGTTAATCGAATTAATTGCTCTGATGGACGATTATGTTGACCGTAAAATGGACGTAGTGCGCGATACGTATTTCGAACAGAACCATGATTTTCAAAATAAATTTGCACAATTTGGAAGCGTTGTTCAGGCGTCAGTCTATTCATGTTGAAATCCCAAACCAAACTAAACATAAATCACTTGACAGCTGACAAAATGGCCGCCAGTTAAAAAAGTGTTGCCAACTTAAAGTTTTATACCTCTATAAAAAGCACCCTTTACATATACATATACATATACATATATATATATATATATATATATATATATATATATATATATATATATATATATATATATATATACATATATATATATATATATATATATATATATATATATATATATATATATATATATATATATATATATATATATATACATACATACATACATACATACATATATATATATATATATATATATACATACATACATACATATATATATATATATATATATATATATATATATATATATATATATATATATATATATATATATATATTGTAACATTGGAACTTGCCCGCACGTTGTGGTGTCCTTTTTGTAGCCTATGAAAAGGTGTTTAATTGCGCCCCACGTAGACTGCGTCTTTTTGTACGGTGTTAACTCGCCCGCTTTTTGCGGTGTCTTTTTTGTACCCTGTGAAAATTGTTTTTTCCCACGCTTGGGCGCAATTTTCTTGCAACCTCTTTTTAATTTCTGATAATGAATTGAGTGAATCCTGATTTTAAAAGAACTAGAGAAATTAATCACACACTAGCTCAGTTTTCCTTGGTAGAGAGATATGGGTAAGAGATAATTTTTGTACGTCTTTTTGGAATTATTTTTTTATTTTTAAAAAACCTCAGCTGTACGACTTTTGGGCACCATTCATTTTAAAATAGAAAGGATCTAACTTCAGCTAAAAAAATGAAAAAATACTGAAAGGGTGTACAGTTGTTAAATAAAAAAACAGTTTGGTACAGCCGTCATTATCCTGAAAAGTAAGATAGGTATTCAGTGAGACACTAGCTTTAATCAACAAAAAGAAAATTTATTCATGATTTTAAAATAAAAGTTCTAACCTTTGCGGTTTTAAGGATTACAAAAAAAATTCTAGCCTAACAGGTAGTTATTATTATTAGAGTCCCTAAATCAGACATTTTACTTCTAAAACCTGACTACACCCGAAATCGAAGAATCGTGATTTTCACTTCACGTTTTGTCAGTTCAAATTGCTGTAAAAACACTTATTTGCGGGAATAGGTCTATTGATGAATGTTCTGGTAACTTACGGTTTTCATATGGGCTTCTAGGCCTTCGATGGAACACAAAACCGATTTCACACTTTTGAGAAGAGCCTACTTTGGCTACCCCATGTAGAAAACACTCAGAGCCCACTACGGCTTTACGTTAAAAAAACCTCGTGCTTTACTTGGCTCTCGTAAATATTGTCATGAGCCTCTACTGCGGCTCGGTCGAAGTAAGCCTGGCTGCGGCTCGGTGATAGTCAGCCTTCACGGCGGCTTGGTGGAAATTAGCCGAGATTCCTGTCCTCCGGACCCTTAAATAAGCCGTGGGCACTCTCTCGGTAATATGGCTACGCCGGAACCAAAACTCCGGATACAAATATTTGACCAATCCCGGCGTACCACAAATTCGATGGATTCGGTCGGCAACCCGCACTGCACACTGTACCACGCGGCTAGAAAATTCCAGAGTAATACACTGCTCGATACAAAAATGGAAAGAAGTACATTATTAAGAGAAAAATCAGTAACATTATATGGTCTTAAAATCTAGGAAAAAATGAATGTTACAATATATATGTTCTTTCAGATTTTAAGGGGCGGGAAGGACAAATGAATGACAAGCGCGTTTTTGAGGACAAGACAACTAGAGGCGAAGCTACTTATAGAAAGGGGGACGAATCCCCTTCAAGAAAAAAAAACATTAGTTGCCCTAGAACTTTAAAAACTTACACCCAGATACATTAATACATATTATAAAACAAAGTCCCCCGCCTCGTCTCTCTGTCTGTACGTGATTTTCTCAGTAACTACTTAACGGATTTTATTTTGGTTTTCACTCATGGATGTTTCACGAGGAAGGTTAAGGTGTAAAATTTGTGGATATTTTTTCTAAATTAACCAACCTATGATGACGAATGTCGAATGAAGTTGGAAAAAAACAATCGAGATATTATCGCGTAGGCTGCGTAAATAGTTAGACATATGTGAAAACAATGTAAGGCAATATTGGTCGCCTCAAATAGTTCTACAAAAAAGTCCGCGAAAGCAGATGTCTATCAACAAAGGTTAACCCAAATTATCGAAGTAAAAATATTAAAAATAGACGTGTTAAAATACTTCAATTAAAGACAGTAAATTAGGTAGGAAAATATAAATCCTTATTAAATTAAACGCGTTCTTTATATTGTACATTTAACGAAGATAAAAACTATCTTTAAATTGTAACATTTGGACGAATAGTTTAAATTTTTCAAGGGTGTTTCTGAACTCGCGCCTGTAATATTGCTAGATAATTTAAGTTCACCAAAATTATGATGTTCTGTTGCGAAATCCCATGTATTTTCTTATGGCTCTCAAATTTTATGTGTCATTTTTGGACCCACTTAGGTGTATAAGCGCACGCGCAAGGGCGAGACAGTGTTGCCAACTCTGCGTGAAGCAGTAGTTTCTCGGCCGTCGAAGGTACTGCTAATGTGTGATGCAGTTAGGTTAGATGTTAAAAGGGCGTTATGAGACAGTGTTACCAACTCTATGTGAAGTAGTATTTTTTCGGCTGAAGATGTTCATCGTCGTCGAAGTGTATTATGTGTCTGGTGATGGTTGTAGGTCAAACGAGCGTTAATAAAAATAACGATGAGGAGTTGGTTGAGCAAAAGGTCCCTATTATGGTGAGGAAGGGTATGCTAGACTCGATTAAAAAGTTTTTATTATGACAGTGAGGTTTATTGTTAGAATTATCTTGGGTTATTTTTAGCGTGTAATGGGGGTAGGTTAGACGTGAAAAAGGCGTTAATGAAGTCACTAGTTTTTTTTTGGCAAAAAGTTGTTCAAAAAAGCATTAGAGACGGTTACTGGTTGTTTTTTGATGAAAAGGTTGTTGAAAAAGCATTAAAAGAGGGTTGATGTGTGCGTGTGTAGAAATAAAGAAGGCATTAATGAAGTTAGTGGGGTTGTTTTTTGATATAAAGTTGATGAAAGAGGCCTAATATGAAGTGTCTTTTATTAACAAAGGTTGTCAAAAAGGTCTAATATGGGTTATTTTTTTGTTAAAAAGTAGTTGAGCAAGGCCTTATACGGATCAAAATGTCGTTATCTGTTTTTTTTTCGTTTAATAGATGTTACATCTAATTATTAGGTAAGCATAACTTCTTAAAATGATTTTAATAAACTTTTCCAAGAACAATATATTGAGTTTTTCATTTGTATGCTGCACAAACCCAGGGCTGATAATACTGATTTCATTTGTCTGATGCACAAACCAAGGACTGATAATAAATTTGTATATTGTAATATATACATATATATTTATTTATTTATTTATTTATTTATTTATTTATTTATTTATTTATATATATATATATATATATATATATATATATATATATATATATATATATATATATATATATATATATATATAGGCTGAAAAGTTTTTAGTCTAGCTACTTAAAATACATTTTTTTTGCAAAATTCGACTTTATTCATCAATATGGGCTCCTTCAAGAGCGATACAATCAGTCTAACGCTTGTCTAACATTTCGATACCTTTCTTGTAGAAGAATTTGCCTTCAAAATAGGTTTCAGTTTCTGCAATAACTTCTTCACTGGAGCCAAATCTCTTTCCCGCGAGAGTTTTTTGAGGTCTGCCAATAGTTGCTGGGGGCCAAATCTGCCAAATACAGTAGATGAGGAAGCAATTCGAACTTCAATTTTGCCATCGTAACCATTGACTTGTGACACGGTACATTGTCTTGATGAAAGAACACTTTTTCTTGTTCATTTGGGGCCGTTTCTTTGCGATTTCTACCTTCAAATGCACCAGTAACTTTATATAATATTCGCTATGGATGGTTTTTCCCTTCTCAGCATAGTCGATGAAAATTATTTCATGCGCATCCCAAAATACAGAGGCCAAAACCTTCCCAGCCGACTGTTGTGTCTTTGGTCGCTTCGGGCGGCTTTCGCCGGCAGCTGCACACTCAGCTGACTGCCGATTTGATTCCGGTGTGCAGTGATGGATCAATACTTCATTCATTGTCACATATCGCAGAAAAAAATCCTTTTTACTGCGCTTAAACAGGTCCAAACAGGGCTCAGAATCATCAACACGTTGTTGTTTTTAGTTAACTGTGAGTAAACGCGGTACCCATTTCGAATAGAGCTTTCTCATGTCCAAATGTTCATGCAAAATATGACCAACACGTTCTTTTGATATCTTTAGGGTATCAGCTATCTCACGCATGACTTTACGGTCATCCAAAACAATTTTTTTTAATGTTTTTCGGTGTAACCACCTCATTTGGGAGTCTAGAGTGTTCAGCATCATTTGTATCTGTACGACCGCGTTTAAATTCAGCATACCAGAAAATGATGAACGATTTTCCAGGGGCAGTGTCCCCGCAACACTTATCAAGCCATTGCTTTGCTTGAACGGTATTTTTTTCCATCAAAAAATAGTGTTTAATCAACCCACGAAATTCGATTTTTTCCATTGTTTTGAAAATATCAAAAGTAGCGTCACTAAAACCACTGTAACTAGTAAACTAATCGTCGAAATGTCATAAAATCTTGACACGTATCCTTTGAAGGTTGGTACTTCCTAAAAATCATATGGATTTTTTAAAAAGGGCGACATCTATGTATCAGACCAAAACCTTTTCAGCCTACTACTACTACTATATATATATATATATATATATATATATATATATATATATATATATATATATATATATATATACATAAATAATTTATTAGTTAAGCATAATTTTTTAAAATAATTGGTATGCTGTACAAACCAAGGACTGATAATTCTGTGGTTAAAAAAAATTATAAATGTAATATTTATTTCCAGTGGGATTTTTATGATTGTTATATTATGGGTGCGTTGTATTTTTTTTCTAAATTTACAATGCATACATCTCTTTTTTGTACCGAGAGGGAAATCCCAATATAATTTAAATTTGTTAGATAAATAAACAAGATATTTCTTAGGTACTTCTACTTATTTTCCATATTAAAATTTTAATATAATAATAATTAAAACCAGTTTGGTACGTTATTATGAAAGGTATGCCATAAAAAAAATTGAATTTTGAAATATTCACAGCTAAAAAAAGACACACTAATAAAAAACTTTATTGTATATGAAACTATAATCCTTTGAAAGTTATTCATCTTAATGTGAATTGTTACGTTGCCCTCACCCTCCTAAGCGAGTGAAAAACTAATGGCTCACCACTCGGGTGTCGTTCCTGTGTTCGCTGGCATTTATCATATTACCGGATACATTGTCTTAATTGTTCTGGGAAGGATTGTTACTATAAGCTTTAGTTTAAATATGTATTACCATGAAAAGTCCCTCGGCGTGAAATCAGGGCTATGCGAGTGCCAATTTATGTCACATTCTTGGAAAATCAATCTACTCGGAAAAATTTTTTGAATGAGATTGTTTGAAGTATGTGATATTACTCTACCTTGCTGAAATCACATTCTCTGGTTACAACCATTAATATTTTGTAAAGCAAATGTGAATTGTATATCATTCTGAATTAACAGTTGTGAGGTTTCGGTCATCCTTAAAGAAGTACCCCTCCTGCTCGTTGAGTTCCGGTAATAAGAAACTGCACTCTTTTCTTTACAGTGTTGTAAAATGGTGTCCCTTTTAATTACAAAGTTATTTAATACTTAAGTTCCTTAAAATGTTCAATTTTGTTCATTTCTCTTATTTTATTCTTATATACTTATATATCTTATTTATATATATATATATATATATATATATATATATATATATATATATATATATATATATATATTATATACTTATATATCTTAACGACTTAGAACGCCTAATGAAACCTTTCTCTTTAAAAAATCCCACAATCAAATCTTAGGCTTGATTCTCGATGGTATCAAAATAAAAAAGAAAAAATAATGTGCATTTTTTTACCGAGGTTTTGAAAACAAAAAAAGTATTCGAATGCAAAAATGGGTACCACCCGGTATTACCAGATTCAAACTATTGTTATAAGGATGCTTCCAAGTAACGTTACAAATCAGGTCTTAAATAATTACAAATATAACGTTACGAGGGCTACCTTTTAAGTTTTTACAAAAACAGTAAAAGAAAAAAAATTTTTGGTACAAATCATTTTATTGTTTCTAAAATACGAGGATTGCGTAAAAAAATAAAGTTCCCACATTTTTTTCAGGTGTAAGGCATTTTTATTTGAACTGAAAAATACATCATTGGAAAGCTTAATTTCTTAGCTATTTTTCAACATAATCTCCAGATTCTTCCACGCATTTTTGTTGACGACTAATCCACTTTTGGAATCCCGCTTCAAAGAAGTCCGCCGCCAGTCCGTGGAGGAATTTGGTGACCGCTTCCTGCACTTCTTCATCAGTCTCGAAAAACGTTGTCAACCCAAGTGTTGCTTTAATTTTGCAAACAAGTGGAAGTCACTCGGTGCAAGATCAGGGCTGTAGGGAGCATGTTCAACGAGATCCCAGCCAAAATTGTCGATTAAATCCTTGGTTTGGCGAGAGACGTGCGGGCGCGCATTGTCGTGGTGCAGTCTAACGCCTTTTGTCAGTCTTCCTCTCCCGGGATTTTGGTTGGCTCTTCTGAGTTTTTTCAAGGTCTCACAATAATTTTTCAAATTTATTGTGATCCCTCGAGGCATAAACTCAACAAGCAGGCCACCCTTACGGTCCCAAAAGACCGTAACCATCACTTTCCCTGCAGACTTCTTCGGTTTAGGCGATCCGGTATGGCGCCATTGTCGCGATTGTTGTTTTGTTCCCGGGGTGACGTAATGACACCACGTTTCATCCCCGGTAACAATGGAGTCTAAGAAATCTTCGGTATTCTCGGCGCATTCTCCAAGAAACTCCTGGGCACACTTGACGCAATCGGCTTTGTGGGTTTCTGAAAGTATGTGCGGGACCTACCGCGCACACACCTTGTGATAACGTAACCTTTCAGTCAAAATCGTGTGGATTGTTTTTTTTTCACAAACCTCAGGAACCCGGGCAGCCAGTTCCCGAATCGTTATCCTCCTATCCTCGAGCACAATCTTCGACACAACTTCGTCGGAGATCGATGGCCTTCCGCTTCTTTGCTCATCGTGGATGTCTGTGCGTCTTTCGGAGAACTCCCTACACCATTTGCGGACGTGTTGAACGCTGATACAAGCTTCCCCATAAACTTCACACAACTGCCTATGAATATCAACCGGTGGTAACTTTTTAGCGTGCAAAAATCGAATTACCGCACGAACTTCGCACCTAGCGGTGACGGCGATCGAGGGTTCCATCGCGGATGGCTGTCAGGCCGGCACTGAACGTCGCAGCGAGTTCTACCAAGGCGGGATCTAGAGTGGGGGAATCAGCGCACACGGCGGTGTTGCCGGATTTTACCTAGCATCTCGCGCGGCGAGTTTACAGCGTTGGGAACCTTATTTCTTACACAACCCTCGTATTTACCTTTAAGATTTTACACGTTTGTATGCCTTCGAACCAATTCTCCCTTTTGAAGTTGGTACCTCAAAAACATGGTTTTAGAAGGATTCAACAGCTTCTTGACGTGATGAACATCGCTGTCCACGCATTTTTTTTTTTATATCCGGGAACAAAAAGAAGTCGTTAGGCGATAAATTAAGTGAATACGGGTAATGAGACATTAATTGGATGTTTCTCTCCGTCAAATAATCAATTGTCACACGTGTTGTGTGAAAGCAGGCATTGTAATGATGAAGAATGACGTTGTCGGTTGTTTCTCCTCATTTTCTCGATGACTACTGGCAAACAAATTTATATATACCGTTCAGCATTAACTGTACTTGGATCCTTTAAAGCAACGGTTGCAACATGTATAACCAAAGAAACAAGCGATCATTTTCTCGGGAGTGCTTCGCGAACGAACCGCTTTTGTTGGATTCGGTTCATCTTGGAACACCCAAGCAGTTGATTATTGCTTAATTTCCGGCTCGTACGAATATATCCAAGTTTCATCTCCTGTTACGAAGTTGTATACGGATTTTGTATGTCCTCGGTCGAATTTTTTGAGCATTTCCTTACACCAATTGACACGAGCTTGTTTTTGAGTTTCGGTCAAATTATGCGGAATCTATCCGGAACAGATCTTTTCCACAGCTGAATGTTCGTGCAAAATTGAATGTACTGCAGTCTTCGATATGCCTAAGCATGCCTTTACCGCAGGGTAAGTCACATGCCTATCCTCTTCAATCATGTTGCGCACAGCATCGATGGTTTTTTGGAACAACAACCAATTTTGGTCGACCTTCACGAAATTCATAGCTGACGGAAGCACGACCATGACGAAATTATGCAAATCAATTGTTAACAGTCTTTTTTGATGGTGATTCATTACCAAAACCATCAAGTGAAATTTCCATTTGTTCACAAAACTGTTTTTTTAACGCTCATTGTAAACAAACTATTCGGCCAATTTCTGAGCTGCCACTGTTTTAACAATAACGAATGTCAAATTTTACAACAATGGTAATGCCACATCTTAATAGCGCCATCTAGTTGTCGTTTGTAAAAACTTAAAAGGCGACCCTCGTAGCATGCAACAATGAATAAATATTTTTTATAGGAGAACAATCCTATAACATTAAAAATTAATTTTATTAATGTAGAATTTCTACAACATTGTAATCAAGTAATTCAAAAAATTATTATAAAGTAGACGCTATTAAATAAGTGGAACATTTACAGGTGGTTCCTTTATACTTAAGAATTCATTTATATTTTTATTTATCAGCACTTAAAATAAGTTTTAAATGGTAAAAGTACTTTATTTCTACATATACAGAAAAATATGGCGTATGTTTACTACGATTATTTTACAATCACTTTTCATCAATTCACCATTTCGGATTTGAAGCAGCTGCCTGATATTGACATTTTGTTGACGTAGTTTGACTATTTCATTACATCTTAATTTATTGATGAGATAGATAATAAACATTTATATAATATACCATAACTATTATATTTAACTTCCAATCAAAAAATCTATTCTATAGTATAAATAGTCAAAATTATATTATATCTAACCAAAAGTATTTGACTCATCATAATTATCTTAATACTCATTTTAAACCTAAGTTCTAAAAAAACATTTTCTGATCGTGAAAAAATGTAGACCTTTTGAGTGTGGCTTTGACCCTAAAAATTCAGCTGGCATACCATTTTCTTTACGATTTTTTTTAATTGCAGTAATTTTTACTATTTTTGATGTAGAATTAACCCTTCTACTTCCAATAATCTTAATCTATTTTACTATTACAGCAAGAACTTTTATTTTAATTTTTTTAATCGGACTACCATGACGTCACTGTAATAAACACTAACTGTATCCGAATATATTTAAAGTATATCATGATGGGTGGGTCATGACCCACCACGTTATTTTCAATTTATTAAAAAAATGTCATAAGGCTGAAATATATGACTAATAACTGCATCACCTATTTAAGTTAATATTTATCGAAAGTGAAGCAAACAATAAGAAGAATTAGCGGCACGTAAACGTTGGTAACGATTGCATAATCCAATGAATTAAAAACTGATATTTTTTTGTTAATGGTAAAAATATGACAGTAGTTATAATCGTGGGAGCGACTATAACGTTTTTAAAAAACAACTTGAATTGAATTCTAAAAACTTTTATTTTTTTCGGTTCTCAACGGAAACGTTTTGAGACACTTGATACAACAGACACACTCACTCTGCTATTGTTCGTTACATATATTTATAAACTTTATTTGCTGATATTGCAGAATGGTGTGGTTAGATAAAGGAAATCTTATGTTGCACATTTATGTATACTTTCATTATATTATCAGGATGTAATTCCTCCCGACCTAGTTGAAAATTTAACCTGTAGGTTACTTTTTCATAAAGTCAAACTCGATTGCATCATCGGAATTTGTATTATTATTTTTAATTATTATTTTTTTAGATTTCCTCAATCTTTTTACAATATATCTGGAAATGATTATTATTAAAATCGATACAGTTAATATATAGGTAATGGTTATCCATACACTATTATATCTTATAGCTACATCAGAAGATATATTTTCTAAATGTCTTTTTTGGTCAATCAATTCTTTCTTGATTTCATCGTTCACTTTTAGGTTTATATTATTTAAGTCTATATCGTGGGGGTTGAAATAGGGTTGATGTATTGCTTCTTGGTTCCATTGGATCTTCGGTAGAGGGATCTCTTCATAATTCAGTTTTACTTCATTATAAGATTTTAAAATTATATTATTTATTTGAATTTGACAGTTACTAGGTAATTCAATTAAATAAGAACCGTTTATTGGTTTATTTTTTTCTAGTTTTTGACAATTTATTCTAATAAGTTCTTCTTTAGCAGTAGTAACTAACCATTTGTTATTTGAAATTTGAGTTATTTGATTTTTAATTATTTTAATTTGAAAGGGGTGACACTGCGTTATATTGTCTTTATATTTTAAAAGTTGCACGGTACAGGGTAGCTCTTCATTGGTGGCTTCACTTCCGCTTTTTTCACAGAGGTATTCATTTGGCTGCATTTCTTCACATTTTCTTTCTTGATATTGGTAATTATTAGTACTCAAAGCAAGGTAGGGTTTTAGAGGGATGTTAATCATATAAGTATGGTTGATAGGGATTGGTACTGGATATAAATGAAAATATTGATACATTTCATCGTCCACCAGTGGTATCTCTAATAAAAATATTATTTTATTTTTGTTAGCGTAACTCTTTATTTTTATAATTTTTTCTAAAAATAAAATATTTTGGAGAGAGTTTTCGAAAGGTAGTTTCTCAGTTGTTAATTGAGTTTTTAAGTTATTTATCTCTATTAGTAATTCATTAGGGTCTACTATAGAGTTATGTAAGGTATTCAATTTTGAAAATGTTATGGCAATCTCTATCTTATTAAGAACGTCGTAAATCACTTGAAAGAGTGTGAATAATTGATTTAAGCAAGTAATTATTCTATTATACTGTCGATCATTAATTTTCTCAAGTGACATTTCTTTTAATGTTTGTTCTACCTGTATTATGCGTGATTTCAAAATTAATTGGTTGTGCGTTAGATTTGATATCATTTTTTGAAAGTTATCGATCGTTTTATCTAAGATAGATATTCGATTTATCGCATCTATTTTAAGTTCATTACCTTGTACCTGTAGGGTTTCAATTCTTTGTTTATTGATTCGGCATCATACTGGTCCATGTTACCGGTTATGCTTTTTATAAATGTACCGAGAGGGTTGAAAATTCCTCGTTTAACTTTTTGAACTCTGTTATAAGGTAATATTTGAGTTATTAATTTTCTAATTTGGTTCTCAATAACATTTACCGTAACTAGGGAATTATAATATTCCTTTTGGTATTCACTTCTGTTTTTCAGTGCTGTCAGCATATATTTGGATTGTTCTTGAAGAGATTCAAACTCTGTAATTAAGGGTTGTATATTGTATTCCTGTACAAAGGTCCAATAATTTGTCATTATTCTTGCTATTCCCATTTTATATGGTAAGATTCCTGGGTAATTATTTAGTTCATAAAGTTTTACATCGTTGGCTCTGGTGTAGAGGGTTGTGAGGGTGTACCAATATCTACAACAATGGGTTTCATTTTAGTTTCATTGATGTGAATGGTTTCCTTTATTTTCGTTTTTGGGTTTTCTATTTCGAGTTTATTCCTTTCTAAAATTTTGGTTATTATATATGGTCCTGAAAATTTGTTTTTTACTTTACTAGACCGTTGGTCTATCTTTTTGTAAATTTGCATTCCAATTTTTGGTTTTGTCTCAGTTTTCTTATCGTTCTGTTTTATAATTGCCTTCTCTTTTTTTGATTGAGATTTTTCTTTTATTTTTTCGAATAATATTTGGGTGTTATTTTTATGGTTGTGCAAATATTCCGTATATACGTGAGAGTGTATTAAATTCATAGGGTCTCTTGAATTTGTATGTCCTAATACTAATTCTTGCGGGGTAAAGTTTGTATCTGAATGGATGGTGTTGTTATACGCCACTATAGCATATGGCATTAAATTTGTAATGTCCGTTTGAGCGTCTTTCTCTCTTAAGATTCTAATATGTTCAATTATAGTGCTATGCAAGCGTTCTACGGGTGAATTGGATTCGTGGTGATAGGGGGTTGTAAAATGTATATCGATGTCGTGCGTCTTAAGTAGGTTTTCTACGACTTCGTTTTTAAATTCGGTCCCGTTGTCTGCTATTACTTTCTTGGGGATTCCCATAAATGAAAAGAAACGTACTAATTGGTCACTGCACGATATTGCGTCTCCTAAATAAGGTAAAGCTTGTCCAAATTTTGAAAATTTGTCCATAATTGTTAAGAATTTGTCTTTTCCAATCTTTAAGGTATCAATATGAATAATTTCAAATGGTTTACTCGGTGTTTCTGTTATTATAAGAGGTTGTTTAATTGGTTTCCTATTATATTTTGTGCGTTGACAAGTTTCACAATTATTGATGTATTCGGTGACATCCGTTTTTAATGATTTCCAATAATGATTGGTTTTTAGGAATTTTATAGTTTCTTCTATACCTCGATGATTTGTTTTTCCTTCGTGCTTATATTGTATAAGTAGTTTTCTTTCGTTTTCTTCTACATTATTAATGAGTTTTGTGCATTCTATTAGTTTGTAGTTTCGAAAGTTGTTAATCATAGCCTTATTGATTAAGGGTCTTAACTCTTTTGATAAGAAGTATACATGAGTTGTTTTGTCGTTTAAATACTCTTTTAAAATTGAATTATTTTTTCTAGGGACATTGGTAAGATTGCTCTTATGATTTTGTTGCCATCAAATGTTTCTCTGTCAATTTTACTATAGTCGGTATATGGTGATTTTTCCAAAATTATTTGATTCTTCTTATTGTTAATTATTTCGTCTAAGAGTGTTAGACTACTGTCGTTATTTTCCGCGTTTGTGGTATGAACTGTATTAATAGGTTTTCGTTCTTTATACGGGGGTAAAATTTGTATATCCGAAATTATGTTTATTTTGCCTTTCTTCTTTTCTGTACCAGTTATAATTGTTTTCGTATCAGTAATAGTCGTGTCTTTTGATTTTTTGCCAGTCATGATTTTAGCTTCTTTTGGGTTCTCAAGTTCTGCGATTACTTTTTGTACTTCCTCTTCAGAAATTTTAGTTGGGTCGTAATTATCTGATAAGAATTCTGAAATCTCTTGGTCTATATTTCCTGGATAATTAATTAAAGATTCATTCTCTATGGCATTTATTGGAATTCCCCCCCCCCCCCCCCCTGACAATGCGTCTGCGTTAGTATTTTGTTTTCCTTTTTTATAAATAATCTCATAGTCATACTCTTCTAGTTTTAATCTCCATCTCACTAATTTGCTATTTGGTTCTTTCAAATTGAATAACCACACTAAGGGTCTATGATCTGTATATATTTTGAATTTCCTTCCGTATAGGTATGGCCTAAAATATTTACATGCCCATACTATACTTAAAAGTTCTTTCTCTATTGTCGAATATTTCTGTTCTGTGTCATTTAATGTTCTAGAAGCATAAGCTATAGGATTGTCGTTTGGAGGGTTGTCTTGAGATAAAACTGCTCCAAGGGCTATATTTGATGCGTCCGTCGTTAATACGAATGGCTTTTCGAAATCGGGGTATTTTAATATTGGTGAGTTTATTAATAACTTTTTCAAATGTTCGAATGCTTTAATAAATTCTGGGGAGTGATTAACTTTAGATCCTTTTTTTAAACATTTTGTAAGGGGTTTAGAAATTTTAGCAAAATCTTTAATGAATTTTCGGTAGTAACCTGCCAGTCCTAAGAATGATTTTATTTTCTTTTTGCGTCCTGGGGATTGGGAACTTTCTTACTGCTTCAATTTTTTCTGGATTTGGTTTGATACATTTATTCGTGACTTGATGTCCTAAGTATGCTATTTCTCTATGTAAAAACTCGCTTTTATCTAGTTGTACCTTTAAATTTGCTTCTCTTAGTCTTTCAAATATTCTTTTTAATCTATCTGTGTGTTCTTGTAAAGATGTCGAAAATATAATTATGTCGTCAAGATAAACAAAACATACTTCATTCTGTAATCCTCGTAATACGTTGTTCATAATTTTTTGGAATGTTGCGGGGGCATTTTTAAGTCCAAAGGGCATTCGCTTAAACTCGTAATGTCCTATATCTGTAGAAAATGCTGTTTTTGGTGTATCGTTAGGATCCATTTCTACTTGGTGATAGCCATTAGCTAAGTCCAATGTACTGAAATATTGTGCTTTTCCGAGTTTGTCTAATATGTCATTGATCTGGGGAATGGGAAATTGTTGATTTATAGTTTTTTCATTCAATTTTCTGTAATCTATCACAATTCTCCATTTGCGCACGCCTGATGCATCCATTTTCTTCGGCACTATCCATATTGGGCTACTCCAAGGTGAAGTTGACTCTTGGATGATTCCATTTCTTAGCATTTCAGAAATTTGCCTTTTTACTTCTGTTTTATGTATATGGGGATATCTATATGTCTTAGTGAAAAGAGGTGTTTCATCTTTCAACTTAATTTGATGTTTAACTTTGTTGGTAAAGGTTAAGGGTGTATTTTTGCAATAAAATATGTCTCTATACTCGTAACATAATTTTCTCATTGCGTCGTACTCTTCCTGATTACAATGGTCTAATCTCAAATTTTTCAGATTTTGTTTTCTCAAAATATCAATTTTTTGATCTTCCTCGTAGTTTTCTTCTACAAAATTTAATTCTGTTTCTTCGAATTTTTCTATCTCAAAGGGTTCGAATATTATGATCTTCATAGGGTTTTCGCTAGGATTAATAATTGTTGTTAGAGCATGATGGTTCTCTATCTTTACAATAGCTTCAGGTATTTCTGCTTTTCCTAATTTTTCGTAATTTAAAATTCCTATTCCATTCTTTTTATTTACTGGAATTTTTATTATTTGTTGCGTTCTCGGGGGAATAATAAATTCACATGGTTTTGTTCTTTTTGGATTTTTGTTAAAATACAAGGGTAGATTTGCATTTATAGATTCTAATCTGGATTCTCTTAAATTTATTTGTGCATTTATATGGGTTAAAAAAGTCTATGCCTAATAATCCATCATAGTTTGGGGAAAAATCGAATAAGTAAAATTTATGATAATCTGGACAATTGAAAGAGGGAAATATTGGAATATTCATAATTTCGTTATGACTAGAAATTGCGTAAGCTGTCTTTACAGTAAAAAATTCATTTTCAATAAAATCGGGAAATATTTCGTAAGCTAATTCTGGTTTAATGAAACTTTTGCCACTTCCTGTATCAATTAAAAAGTATGCGTTTAATTCTGGTAGGTAAATCACTGGTAATTGGTTATCCGAATTTGTATTTAGTATTATCAACTCGTCTGTATTGATTCCTGGCTTAAATGAAAATTTTCATCAGATGGGGCATTAAGAAATTCGTTTTCATACTCGTATTGCATTTCGTTATAATCGTTGCTATAATCGTGATTATATTCGTTCGGGTCGAAATCGATAGGTTCCGTATTATTTATGTCAAAATCTGTGGGTTCTATACTATTTGGGTCAAAATTTGTGGGTTCTATATTATTTGTTCGTTCAATCATTTGATTGTACAATTCCTCTGCAATGAATTTTCTTTGGGGTTGACTTCGATGTAAGACTGCATTTCCTGATGACATATCCATCGGTTGGGGTTGATTTGATCTAACTATGGAAGATGTTGCTTGTCTTTTTATTCCACGGTAGAATGGTTGTTGAAAATTATTATTTCTCTGCGAGAAATTATTCTGTCTAGTAGGATATAAAGGTAAATTTGGCCTTATCATGCGATTTTGTGGATTTTGGAAATTTTGTGGTCTTTGAATATTTGGGGTTTGAACATTTCTCTGGGGGTTATATCGGAATTGACCGTATCCTAGAAATTGATAGGGGTTATTGTTTGGTCTGTTTATATATGGAATGTTCTGGGGTCTTGGATTGTGATTTGTCGGTGTATTTTGACTTATTGGGATATTTTGACTCGTTGAGGTATTTTGATTGATTTTATTTATTAAGTTACCTCGATTTTTATATTGGATAAAGTTTTCTTCTTCTTGAGCGAAGCTCATTGCTTGTTCAAGTGATAAGGGATTTTTTAATCTTACTACTAGTTGCATATTATATGGTAGGTTATTTATATAAGCTTTCAGAATTAAGCTGCTATATTCTTGAATTTTTAGAATTTTTATATTACGGGCTATATTTTCCATGTTGATTTTTGCAAATAGTAAGCTACGTGCATCCTGTAATCTTATTCCGAATTGTTTAATAGATTCATTTTTTTTTCGATTTTGAAAGTTATGATATCCTGTATTATACAATCAATCGAACGTCTATCTGAGAATGTTTCGATTATCGCGTTCTTTACTAAATCCCAGTTATTTAATTCGACACGGGAAGCAATCAAATCTGCTGTTCTTCCGTTTAATTTTGACAAAATGGTATCGAATAGACACACATTTATTGGGGCATTTGGATCTTCTCTATCTATATGGTTGGTTAAGAAATTGTCACAGGCATTTATGAATCTGGTAATCAATTTGGTATTTCCGTCAAATGAGGGGATATTATCTGCTTGGTAACGGATTAAATTGTAATTAGGGTTTGCCATTATTTTCAAAATAAAATTTCAAAAATTTCAAAAAAATAAAATTCAAAAATATGGTAAAAATATAAAAATATGTAAAAGTTACACCTTAAAATTAAATTGCCTTAAAACTATATTTTCTTACAACTAAGTTGCTCGAATCTTTTGAATTTTACTGCGTAATATTCAAAAATTTCTTGCTTTCAGTCGAAATTTTCTCTGCTTTTTCTGTTTGAAATCTCACTGCGTGAGTTTGTCAAATTTCCCACTGCGTGGTTTTTCTTAAAAAGAAAAGAAAACTTGGTCTGTTGTCTTTCTCACTGCGTGAGCTTGTTTTGAAAAAGAAACTCACTGCGTGAGCAAAACTGCTGAAAAATTGTTTGAAAAGAGAAAAATTTGCTTTTTTCCACTGCGTGGATTCACTGGTTGATTCTGAAAAATGTCAATTGAATTTTCACTTACAGAAGGAGAATCTGCGGGTTCATGCCTTGCTGCTGTGATTTTCTTGTTTCTTTCTTCTTGTGATTTCTTGTTTCTTTGTGATTTCTTTGTTTCTTTGTTTCTTCTTCCAAAAGGATGAACGCTGTTCGTCCCTGGATACCACTATGACTCTTGAGCGATGCTTGTCTCGTTGAGCCGCACCAATAAGAACTTTTCGTTGCCCTGATTTTTGTCTCTCGAGCGATGCTTGTCTCGTTGAAACCAATCAATAGGAACTTTTCGTACTCTGGTCTGGAGGGCTGAGATCTGTCTCTTTTTTGTTTTCCGCTGTTTTCGCTGATCGTTGAAACGAACCAGAATCTTGTTTTTGCGCGATGCAATTTTTTTTGATTCTGTTGAAAAAAAACTTTCTGCTTTGCGCCGTTGACTCTGTCGAAATTTCTTTCCGCTCTGGTCAGTTGAAGACTCTGTCGAAATTTCCTTCCGCACTGCGCCAGTTATAATCGTGGGAGCGACTATAACGTTTTTAAAAAACAACTTGAATTGAATTCTAAAAACTTTTATTTTTTTTCGGTTCTCAACGGAAACGTTTTGAGACACTTGATACAACAGACACACTCACTCTGCTATTGTTCGTTACATATATTTATAAACTTTATTTGCTGATATTGCAGAATGGTGTGGTTAGATAAAGGAAATCTTATGTTGCACATTTATGTATACTTTCATTATATTATCAGGATGTAATTCAGTGAAAAGGCTTGTCCGTTTAAAAATTATTTTGTGTCGACAGATTTGTTAAAATTATACTCGTCAAAATATATTAAAATCAGTGGCGTAGTCAGCTTCTAGGCGGGGAAAAGGAATGTAGACACCTAAGGGCGTTCTTTTAAAAGCAAAAACAGAACACTAAAAGCGGCGTTAGCGGCAAACAGGGGAGCATCAAACAGTAATTGGGGAGAGAAACCCCTTAATGAAAAAATGGCTCTCTTGCACTATTTTAAAAGCCTAGACCCCCTCAACACAAAAAACTAAAAATCGATCGCCTATACCTATATTAGAACATTAATAACTTGGCACTCAATTTAAAAATCGATGACCTGAGGATCAATATTTTTCACAAAAGATAACTTTCAATAAGAAAATAATTCCATTTTTAAAGGGTGTAGTTTTTACATCCATAGCGGTTGGGGCATATACTCCGCTCGCCCCCCTTTGGCTACGCTACAGATTGAAATGTATCAGTGCATTGTCAGTGTACCCACTGGCAAGCCGTTACAATTTTGTTGGTCTAAGTGGGTACAGTTTAGACTGTGGCGTAATTAAAGGGAGGCCGAGGGCATATACTCCAATAAAAGCTCTGCCTTTAGTATATTTTTTTCCTTAACGAAAGGTCCTTTGTGTGCTTATGCCCTCGCACACCTTGGAGCTAGTTACACCACTAAGTGTAAAGCAGATTATAGTACGATTAGCTTATAGTTGGGGATTAAATGAGATTAAATTATTAGTTTTTTTTTTTAAATATAAATAAAAAACTTACCAGTGACCCTGTACTCATCCGTTTTGATTTGATATTTGAACATTCATGATAATATGTCGGTGGATTGAACAACATTAATGGATATGGTTCGTAGCCTAAAATAAATAAAATTATGTCAGTATGACAGTTTTATTTAAGTAGAAGGAAACAGGAGATAAAACATTGACGTTTTTTATAAAATTATTTTTGTTCTATTTATGTTCTTAATCATTAAAGTGGCTTTTGTTCATTTAAAAAAAAAATAACTTACGAATTGAACCCATTCATCATAACATTTAAGTCAGTTTTTAGAAACATCTAGCCCTTGTAACATATGAGTAAAAAATTGTCGAAATATACTGGTTTGTATTTTATAGGCCATTAAAATATATATTATACGTTTGAGTAAAAGTTTAACTTTTAACTATACAGGGTGAAGCAAAAGATATGATCAATAATTTAGGATCAAGTAAACTGGGGCAAAATAAGGTCAGAAGTCCCTATGAAATTTTGTCCTATATCCTTTTATTACCGAGCTGTAGCCCTCTAATGTGAACTGGCGACTGAAATTTGAAATTTAGGTACTGTTCTAAAATATATACACTGATTCGAACGATGATACTAAAACTGTAGATATTTTAAGGGACTTTAAAAGTTACGAGCTAACGAAAAAAGGAACCTATTGAACCTGACTGAATGAGTCGTTTTAGAGATAAACTGATTTAAAAAAAAAACCGGTCAAGTGCACGTCGGACTTGCGCAGTTAGTGTTCCGTACGGTGCTTTCAAACTAAAAAATTTTGTTACTCTAAATGAGTTTTCAATAAAGTTTGTTTCCGACCTTTATGGAAAATTTATGACCTTGATTTTTTTTTAATATACCAGATAAATTATCAAAGGTAATGTACTCGTGATAATTTTGGTTCAATCTATACCTTGTAGAGAATTTTTTCAAGATAAGAAGGGAAGACACCAATTGTCGGAATTTTTAAAAAAAATAATATAAAGAAAAATCTGTGCAAGTACTTCATCATATATATTTTTGAACTCGTGTTTTTACAAGCTTTCATTTGACACCCCATTGGATGACCTGGTAAAAGATTTTTTTTTGACTTTCGATTTCACCCCCTAAAACTAACCCCTTAAGTCAGAATTTAACTTTCAAAACTACACAGCCCTGATTAGGCCATCAATTCCTATATTTGTGCCAAATTTCAACTTTCTATGTCAAATAGTATCGGAGAAAATCGGGTGTGACAGACGGATACACATCGAAGTAATCTTATAAGTGTTCCGTATGGAACACTAGTACCATGCACGGCAAAAAACGCACATTATTACACAAAACGTTTTATTAATCCCGTTTAATCATTTTTTTTATGATTAATGTTAGTTATGTTTCTTTTTACTAATTATAATTCTTTAGTAAAAAAAAACATCACCAACAGTGATCATAAATTAATTTATCTCGAAAATGACTCATTCAATCATGTACAATAGGGACCTTGTTTCGTTAAATAAAAAAATTTTCTCTCTTTATAATTTGACATAGAAAAATACAGATTTCAATGTATAAAAAAGGAAGGTCTACTTTTCCCCACCATTCCCTACTTTTGAAGTCCCTGCTAAAATGTCCACAATTTTAATATCACGGTTCAAATCAGTACATGCAGCTTAAGACAGTACTTAAATTTGAAGTTTCAATCTACAACGGTTTCGCAAATAGTGAATAAAAACGATATTCCTGGTATCTCATTTGCGGGACTGTAGCTCGGTAATGAGAGGACATAGGACAAAATTTTATATGAACTTCTGACCTTATTTTGACCCAATCTATTTGATTTTTAATCGTTGATCATATTTTTCGGGACACCCTGCATAAGGAACTTGTTTAACATATTACAAAACCGACAATTTAAAAAAATTGATTTAATGTGTAACCTCAACTTGGTTTTAATAACTTATTATGTTCTCTCTCAAACCGTCGAGGATTTTTTATCCACGTTACGAATTTTTTATTAAAAACTTAAGCTTTCGGGTTCTTAGTAAGAATCATGATATTATAGTAACAGAAATATCATTACCACGTACCATCATAAAATTAAGATAATTAAATTATCAGAACTAAGTTTTTTCTGACACGTTACGTAAGAAGCAATTGTAAGTCCGCTACTAGACTAAAGAATTATCGCCAGTAATTTTTTTACAAACTACATACATCATTTCACATGTAATATATTGTTAAATAGCCAATGGAATTATCCATAAATTGCTATATTTCGAAAATAATTGACTTCGACTAATTAATATTTTAGTTATTAGTTTTAATGGTGACTAATTTATTATTATTACAATACACAGGACCACAAAAATATTTTTCCATGTGCCAAAGACTAGGTCGTGTTTTACGTTTTTGAGGCTGTGAAAACGAATTCAGTTTTAGTTTAGCTCAATCACCTCTAATTTTTTCGCTAACCTCAAAAAATGTCATTTTAGAGGTTTTAAAGAGAGGTATAACCACAATACAAGGGGGGGAAACGTGGATCTGATGTACCAGATGACCAAGACTACATGCCTATGAGTTAGTAGGTTTCCATAAACTCAAAACCATCCAACCCCATAAGTTCAAACCACCACGAACCAAAGTATGAATGCATGTATAACCATGGAACTTGAGGGTAATGTGGAACTTATGAATCAGATTACATGGCAAGTGAGCCAAACCAGCAGACTCATATAACCCCATAACCTCATAACGCCATAGCCCTCTAACCCTATACCCTTGAATATAATAACCCAATAGCCCTATAACTGCAAAACCCTCGGCGTGCAGACCCCTATAACCCCATAACCCTAGGCGTGCAGACTTCTATATAACCTCAAATTCCTTGGCTTGCAGACTCATATAACCTGAAAACCCCATAACCCCATACCCTTGAACCGAATAACCCACTAGTCACATAACCCTGGGCGTGCAGACTTCCATATAACCAAGTGAGCAGACCTCCAATAACTACGCAATATCGAGGACAAGAGAGCGAAAGATATAGATATACATACATAAATAATATAAAAAGAATAGCGCAAATCATGGATAACGGATGAGACATAGGAAGTTATTAACAAAAGAAAAGAAATTCTGAAATAATCAAAAGGAAGTAATATTCAATGCGTTTTCAGCCTCCGTATCCAACTTATATGCAGATGGCGAAACAACAGTTAAAGTTAATAACGTTACATCCAAACCATTTAAACCATCGCAAAAAAGAAGTCAAACTGGGATGTGTCCTGTCGCCTATTCTATTTAATATTTATGGGGAACATATAATAAGAAAGGCCCTGCAAGGATGAGAAGGTGGCGTTTTGGTAGGAGGTAAAAAGATTAGTAACTGTAAGCGATACGCTGACGACACCACGATATTTACGACTACTGAAAAAGAAATGTCAGAACTCCTTAACAGAATAGAAAAAGAGAGTGAATCTGTAGGTCTTTACATCAACAAGGCAAACACAAAAATCATGGTAATTGACAGAACTGAACAACTGACCCATACCGGAGACCTGTCCCGCCCGGAAGTAGTTCAAGAGTTTGTATACTTAGGATCACTGCTGATCGATGGGGGTGGATGTATAAAGGAAATAAAAAGAAGAGTGCAGATGACCAAATCAGCAATGAATAGACTTAAAAGAGTCTGGTAAGACCGGAACATTACAAATCAGACAAAAATGAGACTTGTAAGGAGTTTAATTTTCAGCATCTTCCTTTATGGATCCGAATCATAGACAATTCGTGTTGCAGAAAGGCAGAAGATAGACGCCCTTGAAATGTGATGTTGGCGACGAATGCTTCGCATCCCTTGGACAGCCAAATAAACAAATCGATCCTCGAACAGCTAAATATTGAAACAAGATTGTTCATCGTTTATTACCAGAGAATTCTTGGATACTTTGGTCACATAGCAAGCAGAGATCCGAACAATTTGGAGAGGCTGATGATGACTGGAAAGGTGGACGGGAAGAGAAAACATGGCCTAACCTAAACTAACAGTTGAGTCGATCAGATAAAATCAGTAATGGGTCTTAGAGTGACTGATGCCCCGAGGTAAGCAGGAAATAGAGACAGATGGCGAGAACTGGTTGCTAAAACGACTAGAAACTTTCAAGATGGACACGACCTTCAGTAATCAAGCATACGATATTAATATCTCTCTTACAGTTATTTGATGACTTTTCTTGTCTCAATCTCTCCCAGTATTTTTAGTGGT
Source organism: Pachyrhynchus sulphureomaculatus (assembly GCA_019049505.1). Classification (NCBI taxonomy): domain Eukaryota; kingdom Metazoa; phylum Arthropoda; class Insecta; order Coleoptera; family Curculionidae; genus Pachyrhynchus; species Pachyrhynchus sulphureomaculatus. Next base: position 69,573,923 of record CM032448.1, on the reverse strand, counting down.
AGGTTTAGTTAATTTTAGATTACGATTGAGTTTAGGTTTAGAATTAGTTTTTAGTTTCGTTCTCAACAATCGGTAAAAATGTCACCTTTCCCTAAAAAACATTGTTTGCCGACAATATATACTCAAGTCGTGAAGAAAAAAAATTAATGATCACATTTGTAATATCTATAAAGAATGTTTCGAGACTACAATAGGTAAACTGAATTACTCATGGACAAAGAAAGTTCTTCTTGTAAAATCAGTACTGAACGATGGAAAAAGGGAGAAAAAAGATGCGAAGCCATTTGTGCCTCCTATGCTCTGGCGACAACCTGAAAATCATAATATAAACTGCTATTTTTGCAGATGTGGTACAGCTGGGATTAATAGCAGAAATAGAAAATCATGGCTGTATCCCAAACTGAATTCAGTAACATTTCCTTTGCCTATTTTGGGAAGAGAGTCAGTGTTTGAAGAAAATCAGGATGATTTTCTAGATACCGACGAAATTGACAACGATATGGATGATCGTTGGGATGAACATGATATGGAACTAAACATGAATGATAGCATCAGCAGTGGAGAATCAGATCCCCGCATAGAGAATTTTTCAATCAAGGAAAATTGAGCAATCTTATAAGAGATTTAAGACTCTCTAAAGAGCTTCTCTGTTGAAACAAAGTGCTGCTTAGCTCCAAAAGTCACTTTCTGTCGGGAATGAGATAAGCCTTTCCGTACATATTTCTTGGCAGAAAATGAATTAGTGTATTGTAAAGATATACAGAGTTTGATTGGTGAATACAAAAGTATTTCCTACGGAGCTGAAGACTGGTGGTTATTTATAGATTCATCAACAAGGAGTTTCAAAGCCGTGCTCCTTCCTAGCAGGAATATTTATGCCTCTATTCCAGTGCTCATTCAACGACTCTGGCAGAGACTTACGAGAATCTTGATTTTTTATTAATCAACTTAAAGTATAGTCAGCATAAATAAGAATTAGCTGGAGATCTCAAAATTATGAAGATCATACTAGGCCAGCAATCTGGTAATACCAAACACCCACGTTTCGTATGTGAGTGGGATAGCTGTGCAAGTGGAGAACACTACGTTAAGAAGAACTGGCCAGTGAGGCAAATTTTCACATCAGGGTTACAAAGTGCTTTTCCCTCCCTTACACATCAAGCTCGGACTCATGATTGAACAATTTGTGAAAGCTATTAAAGTCAAGGATACCAGAGCTTTTATATATCTTTTCACAAAATTTCCCTAACTGGGCTGAAAAGTTTTTGGTCTGACACATAGATGTCACCCTTTTCAAAAAATCCATATGATTTTTAGGCAATACCAACTTTCAAACGTCAAATTTCTTGACATTTCGATGATTAGTTTACAAGTTACAGTGGTTTTAGTGACACTACTTTTGATATTTTCGAAACAATGAAAAAAAAAGAATTTCGTGTGTTGATTAAACACTGTTTTTTGATGGGAAAAAATACCGTTCAAGCAAAGCAATGGCTTGATAAGTGTTACGGGGACTCTACTCCTGAAAAATCACTCATCATTTTCTGGTATGCTGAATTTAAACTCGGTCGTATAGATACAAATGATGCTGAACGCTCTGCATGCAAATGAGGTGGTTACACCGGAAAACATCAAAAAAATCCACAAAATTGTTTTGGATAACAGTAAAGTTAAATTGCGTGAGATAGCCGATACCACAAAGATATCGATAGAAGGTTATGGTCATATTTTGCATGAACATTTGAGCATGAGAAAGCTCTGTTCGAAATGGGTACTGCATTTATTCACAGTAGACTAAAAACAACAACGTGTTGATGATTCTGAGCGCTGTTTGGACCTGTTTAAGCGCAATAAAAAGGATTTTTTCATGCGATATGCGACAATGGAGGAAACATGGATCCACCACTACACACCGGAATTAAATCGGCAGTCAGCTAAGTGGACAGCAGCCGGTGAAAGCCGCCCGAAGCAATCAAACACACAACAGTCGTATGGGAAGGTTTTGGCCTCTGCATTTTGGGATGCGCATGGAATAATTTTAAACGACTATGCTGAGAAGGGAAAAACCATCAATAGCAAATATTATATAAAGTTATTGGTGCATTAGAAGGCAGAAATCGCAAAGAAACGGCCCCAAATGAATACGAACAAGTGCTCTCTCACCAAGATAATGCACCGTGTCACAAGTCAGTGGCTACGATGGCAAAATTGCACGAATTGAAGTTCGAATTGCTTTTTCATCCACCGTATTCTCCAGATTTGGGCCCCAGCAACTATTATCTATTCCCAGACCTCAAAAAAATGGTTGCGGGAAAGAAATTTGGCTCCAGTAAAGAAGTTATCGCCGAAACTGAGGCCTATTTTGAAGGCAAAGATAAATCCTTCTACAAGAAAGGTATAGAGATGTTGAAGGAGACTATGTTGATGAATAAAGTGGAATTTTGAAAAAAAAAAAATGTGTGTTTTAAGTAGATAGACCAAAAAATTTTCAGCCTACGTGTTATAAAATTAAACTGAATATTTAAAATAAAATACAAAGTAAGAAAAACATGGAATTACAACGGAAAATATATTTAGAAATAATAAAAATTCAAATGTGAACTAAAAACTATAAAAAACGTAAATTTAAAAAGTTATCTTGCAGAAATTATTTTTGCACTCGACCCGCGTTTCCTTAACCATGTTAGCTTCATCAGGAGCAATGATTGACTAAAGCTAAACTACAAATCTACCCTATTTATACTTAGCCTAACCCTTGAATTACTCAAGCGGAGCTAATGACATAGGCAAGGCCATCAGTTCCGGTCAAGTAACCAGTAGAGGGGACTATAAGGAATAGGCCCTCTGTCTTTATTTAAACTACTTTTACATTTTATAATTTCCATACTTTTGTATGGGTTCAACAATCTCCTATCAGATACACTTTTAATTAATCTTAGATTATCTAATGTTACAGTATGATCAGCTTCAAGGGCATGTTCGGTAATGCTAAGCTAGACTTTTCTGTTCTCCTGTATTTTAAGTGTGCTAAATGTTCTTTAAATCGTGTTTTAATTGACCTTTTAGTTTGCCCAACATACTTTGTGTCACAATCATTACAACTAATTTCATAAATTCCACTTTTCTCACAATTAGAAATCTTATCTTTGGGATTTTCTAAGATATTCCTCAGATTGTCTGATGACTTATAGACTAAGGTGAGGCCTACCTTATTAAATACCTTATAGAGTCCCTTGCTATATTTCGGATTATATGGTATGGAGACATACTTGGTCTTATTTTCTTCGCGTGTAAAAAAGGTAGAATTCTGAATATTAAACCTAAACTTATGTCTGTTTATTAGCTTATTTACTAAGTCATCGTCATAACCATTAACTCTAGTTATATTTCTAATACGATTCCTTTCTTTATTAAAGTTTACTCTATTCAGAGGGAAAGTGACCAAACGATGAACTAAAAGATGTAATGAGGCTAATTTATGTTGTTTGCAATGAAATGAATCATTAGGAATATATCTATCTGTTACTGTGTCCCATAAATATTGTAGAAAATCATTTATCTCAATCCTTTACACGAAATGAAATTCGCATCTTAAACAAAGGTCTTAACTTTGCAGTACCCTCTCCTAGAAATAATTTATCAGAAATAGTTGCTCACATTGAAAGTTTCATTAGTACACTTCCAGAAAATAGTAAATCATTTGTTAGGGAAGCATGTCGCAATCCAATATCGAAAAACATGGTTAACAACACAAATTCTAATTCACGAAAAAACATAAAAGTAGTTAAAGGATTGAAAAAGAAAGATGTCTTCTACTTAAAAGCGGATAAAGGAAATAAGGTTGTTATATTGGATAAGAAAGATTACTTTGAACGCATAGATAATCTTATCAAATCTGGCCCTTATGAAAAGGTAATAAGAAATCCATTACCGAGAATGATATCAGAGGTTAAAAATTCTTTAAAAAAATGTAAGAACCTTGTCTCCGATTCGCTAAAATTTAAATTAAATGTGAGTAATTCGACCATACCAAAATTGTATTGATTACCCAAAATTCACAAACCTGGAAAAGCAATGCGACCCATTGTTTCATCGGTCGGATCACCCAAATATTTAATATCCAAATGGTTATCAAGAAAAGAAGAATTCATTAATAAAACAAAAAATCTAGTTCTTAATGAAGGTGAAGTCTTAATTTCTTTTGATGTTAGTTCTTTGTTCCCAAGTGTGCCAATTCCACAAACTTTACAATATCTCGAAGAATTACTTAGAATGAATGACTTTGAAGACGAAATTATTCGTGAATACTTAACATTATCTAAACTTTGTATGGAACAAAATTATTTCCAATATAACAATCAATTTTATATTCAGAAAGAAGGAACAGCTATGGGTAATTGCTTATCATTACCTTTCATAGCCAATTTATTCATGACTAAGTTTCAAATCGAAGCCAGTTAAGAATTCGAATATGCTATAGGTATGTGGATGATATTTTCGCGATTTTTGATACCAAGAAAGCAGATATTGAGGATTTTGTTTCTAAATTAAATGATTCCATTAAATTCACTTACGAAGTTGAGAATAAAGGACAATTGCCTTTTCTAGATATTTTAATTATTAAAAATAATGATAGATTAGAATTTGTTATCTACAGGAAGGACACAGTAACAGATAGATATATTCTTAATGATTCATTTCATTGCAAACAACATAAATTAGCCTCATTACATTTTTTTAGTTCATCGTTTGGTCACTTTCCCTCTGAACAGAATAAACTTTAATGAAGAAAGGAATCGTATTAGAAATATAACTACAGTTAATGGTTATGACGATGACTTAGTAAATAAGCTAATAAATAGACATAAGTTTAGGTTTAATATTCAGAATTCCACCTTTTTTACACGCGAAGAAAATGACACTAAGTATGTGTCCATACCATATAATCCGAAATATAGCAAGGGATTCAATAAGGTATTTAATAAGGTAGGCCTCACCTTAGTATATAAGTAATCAGACAATCTGAGGAATATCTTAGGAAATCCCAAATTTAAGATTCCTAATTGTGAGAAAAGTGGAATTTATGAAATTATTTGTAATGATTATGACAAAAAGTATGTTGGGCAAACTAAAAGGTCAATTAAAACACGATTTAAAGAACATTTAGCACACTTAAAATATAGTAGAACACAAAAGCTTAGCATTGCCGAACATGCCCTTGAAGCTGATCATACTGTAATATTAGATAATCTAAGATTAATAAAAAATGTATCTGATAGAAGATTTTTAAACGCATACGAAAGTATGGAAATCATAAAATTTAAAAGTAGTTTAAATAAAGACAGAGGGCCTATTCCTTATAGTCCCCTCTACTGGTTACTTGGCCGGAACTGATGGCCTTGCCTATGTCATTAGTTCCGCTTGAGTAATTCAAGGGTTAGGCTAACTATAAATAGGGTAGATTTGTAGTTTAGCTTTAGTCAATCATCGCTCCTGATGAAGCTAACATGGTTAGCGAAACGCGCGTCGAGCGCAAAAATAAAGTGTTTGGTGTAGTGGTGATATATACTGAGTAGTGCCACTATTTTAACAATAACAAATGTCAAATTTTACAATAATGGTAATGTCACATCTCAATCGCTCCATCTAGTGGTCGTTTGTAAAAACTTAAAAGGCGGCCCTTGTATTTATGTTTAAATAAATATTCCAAATCTACACATAAAATAAATAACTGTGAAATACATACATTGTGAAATACACTGCCTCTTATAAAACATTTATCAACGTGTCAATATTTATTTATATAAAAAATGTTTTATTTACCCAAAGATAAAAATAAGTAAAAAAGACTTACTTAATATTAAAATACTTAAAAAATATTACTGTACGGAATAATTTTTTTTGTTAGAACGCATTTTTTTAAATTTCGGTTTAAAACTCGCAAAGGGCATCTACGCCGTACCGCATCCTATAAATACATACTGTATAGATTTAGAAATTAGGGGACTCACGTATAGTTCAGGCTACTTGACCTCTTTGGCCAAATAAGCCAAATCCCCTCATTTGACAAATTTCAACGATCTGAGCAGAAGGACAACCAAATTACATATTTCCATCCATCCACTATGGGGCTACAATGTTAATTACGAGTATATAGGACTGGATAAGTACAGTTTAGGCCACTTGACCAATTTTTTTAACAGATCCAGAGGAGTCAAATGGGACAAAAATTATATGACTTACACTAGTAGACGAGCTATGGGGGAGTCAAACTTTCAATGTTAAGTATCTGAGAAATATGCATAGAACTTAATTTAGGTAAATTTATTTTATCTTGTCCATCCTATTAGGATTATGTTAATTCAGACTAGTTAATGTTAGTTTATGACATGTCCTTCCTACTGACATGGGGGTGAAAAGTCCGGAGAGATGGAAGCGCAAACAAAAAAAAAAACCATACGATTTTCAATTAGTGTCACCTCTAGGTAGATAGAAAATTCGTATAAAATTTTCATGACAATTTATCTAATGGTTTGCGAGTTACCGTTATTTGAGTGACGCTACTTTTGATTTTTGTAAAACGATGGAACAAAAAGAATTTCGTGTCTTGATTAAACATTGCTTTTTGATGGGAAAAAGTACAGCCAGAACCCAAAAATAATCTACTAGGTTCCGGACGTCCAAATGAGGCAATTACTCCAAAAAAAAACACAAAAAAATCCACCATATTGTTCCATCAATTGACCGAAAAGTGAACGTGCGAGAGATAGCTGACATAATGAAGATATCAACAGAACGCGTGAGGCTTATGTTGCATGAATATTTGCATATGAAAAAGCTAGCAGTGACTCTAAGATGTCGGGACCAAAGAATGAACATAATTTTCGTGTACGCACCAAACGACAATAAGTTAAAACAAGAAAAAAAAGAGTTCTACCAACAACTACAAAGCACAATAAATTCGCTATCGCAAAACGAATAAATGATAATCCTTGGAGACTTTAATGCTCGCATTGGTAGCGGAACAAACAAAGATTTAATGAAATAGTAGTTATTGATAATGGCCAACTAATGACACAGGAACGAACTAACGACGAACTAAGAATGAACAACACTTTCTTCTATAATATATATAAAATGCAACGTCTCTCTGTCTGTCTGTCTGTCCGTTAGTGCGCTTATCACTGGAGAACCACTTATCCGATTTACTTACTTTTTTTTTTAAAAACATACATATGTTCTCTGGTCAGGTTATAGGCTATATTTTATTACGATAGGTAGCATAAGGAATGAGCAGTGATGATAATAATAATGAAGTCGGAAAAAAGTTTGCCACTAGCGCGTTCCCATGCAATACACAGCCTAAACCATTAAATATGAAACAATATTATGTAGCAGAGAATATATTTAATCTATAATACGTGTATATATATATATATATATATATATATATATATATATATATATATATATATATATAATACACTGTCTCTCGGTCTGTCTCTCTGTCCATTAGTGCGTTTATCACGCGAGAACCACTTATCCGATTTACGTGTCTTTTTTTTTAAATTCATACATATATTCTTTGGCCAGGTTATATAATAATAATAATCTATATCTATAATATATATAAAATTATAAAATCCAACGTCTTTCTGTCCGCCTGTCTGTCCGTTAGTGCGCTTATCCCTCGAGAACCACTTATCCAATTTACGTGATTTTTTAAATTCATACATATGTTCTCTGACCAGGTTATAGATATATATTTTATTACATCTATAATATATATAAAATTCAACGTATCTCTGTCTGTCTGTCTGTCCATTAGTGCGCTTATCACTGGAGAACCACTTATCCAGTTTACATACTTTTTTTTTTAAAACATATATATGTTCTCTGACCAGGTTATGGACTATATTTTATTACGATAGGTAGCATAAGGAATGAGCAGTGACGATAATAGTGAATGAAGTCGGAAAAAAGTTTGCCGTTAGCGCGTTCCCTTGCAATACACAGCCTAAACCATTAAATATGGAACAATATTATGTAGCAGAGAATATCTATAATCTATATTATATATAAAATGCAATGTCTCTCTGAATGTCTGTCTGTCCATTAGTGCGTTTATCACGCGAGAACCACTTATCCGATTTACATGTCTTTTTTTAAATTCATACATATATTCTTTGACCAGGTTATAAAACAATAATAATAATCTATATCTTTAATATATATAAAATGGAACGTCTCTTTGTCTGTGTGTGTGTCCGTTAGTACGCTTATCACTGGAGAACCACTTATCCGATTTACGTGTTTTTTTTTGAACATACATATGTTCTCTGGCCAGGTTATAGGCTATATTTTATTACGTTAGGTTACATAAGGAATAAGCAATGACGATAATAGTGAATCAAATCGGAAAAAAGTTTACCGCTAGCTCGTTCTCTTGCAATACACTGCTTAAACGACTAAATATGGAACAATATCATGTAGCAAAGGATATCTATAATATATATAAAATGCAACGTCTCTCTGTCTGTTTGTCCGTTTGTGCGCTTATCACTGGAGAACCACTTATCCGATTTACGTGCTTTTTTTTTAAACATGCTAAAGCATTAAATATGAAACAATATCATGTTGCAAAGAATATAATATATATAAAATGCAACGTCTCTCTGTCTGTCTGTCTGTCCGTTAGTGCGCTTATCACTTGAGCGAGAGAGCAGAGATAAGCCTAGATAATGGAAATTATGTGGAGATGATGGGAGATAAGAAGAAATAATGGAAGCTAAGGGGAAATAATGGCAGATCTTTTATTACGTTAGGAATTACATAAGGAATAAGCAGTGACGATAGTAGTGAATCAAGTCCACGCGAGCGGAGCCGCGGGCCCGGCTAGTTAATTATAAACACCAATACAAGATCACATTTGAAAACACAAGAGGTCATAATTCAATGACAGGCTATACAGTGACCAATAGACGCATACACCAGTAACGTTGGCAGTTACCATCAACTAATACTTGGAAAAATTAAATTAAAATTCCAACCAGAAAAAATGAGAAAACCATAAATATTGCAAGAAACAGTTAACGTAGAGTCCTTATGGGACAACTTAGTTAGAACGTTATATCAAAATAGACTTAAGAAAAAGCTAGAAAGAACTTTTATAGATAAAGAGACGACATCAATAATAAATAGGCGAAGCTAAAAGCAAATATAAAAGAAGCAGTATTGGAGTTTCTCGGCACCCAAATCGTAAACGGAACTAAGAACCAACAACTTGGTTCTGTAAGGAAATGAAAGAGAAATTTCAAGAAAAAAAGAAAGCTTTCTTAAAATACCGAGCATCAAAGACTTAAACTGATTAGTGAGGGAAATCATTTTAAATTGTGATCGGCGATAGTTTTCATAAATTTACGTTCCTTTTAGATATATCATATTTTTTTTAAAGTTTTTTTTTGCTATATTCTTCACAGTTATTTACATATATTCATTTAAAAAGATTAAGTTTCATTTCTGTCGTCAGCAAGAGGCAACCAAGGTGCATAACATTGCTTCATGTCCAAAGGACACGAAGAAACGTCTTTATAACCACAATCTTTGCCACCATCCAAATGTCTGTTACCATGATATATTTAATTTCCACCCATGAAGGCAATGACTATTTTCCGTCCGAACGGAAAATTGAAGACTAAATAACCGGTCAAGTGCAAGTTGAACTTGCGCAATTAGTGTTCCGTACGTTGGTTGCTTCAGAAATAAAAAATTTTGTTACGGAGGTGTAAAATGATTAGTGACTTCACAAAACTCACCCCAAATGAGTTTTCAACAAAGTTTGTTTCCGATCTTTACTGAAAACTTGAAACTTGAAATTTTTGTTCTTTTTTTATATACCAGATAAAAACTATTAAAGGTAATGCACTCGTGATAATTTTCGTTCCATCTACATCCCGTGACGAATATCCCAAAATTTTTTCAAAATTCTTGGGTCAGTACTTTTTGAGATAGAGGGAGTGGACAGCGATTTTTCGCGATTTTTTCAAAATAATACAAAGAAAAGTGTGCGCGTGTAAGACATTACCATATATATATATATTTTTGAACTCGTGTTTTTACAAGCTTTCATTTGACACCCCACTCAATGACCTAGTAAAAAAATTTTTTTCACTTCCGATTTCACCCCCCAAAACTAACCCCTTAAGTCAAAATTTAACTTTCAAAACTACACGGCTCTGATGAGCCCATCAATTTCTATATTAGTACAAATTTCGACTTTCTACGTCAAATAGTTTCGGAGACAATCGGGTGTGACAGAAGGACAGACAGACAGACAGATACCGAAGTGATCTTATAAGTGTGTTCCGTACGGAACACTAAAAATATTATTGTTTCAGCTTTTGAAAATGTCAACAATAAAGACCAAAAACCAAAAATCTTCTACTAAAAAAAAAATTATAGTTTTTTGAACTACCCCGTCTTTTTATCGTTCACTTTCCAGCTTCAATAGGGATTAATCCTTTGTGTCAGTCAATGTTGTTTAAGTGCGAAAACATACATTTGTATTTCATGGTACTTTTTAGACAAAGCGGTAGCGCCAAAAGCTTATTATATTTCTACAACTAATATCTATATATCAACAACTTGTCTAGACAACAGCATTCTTCCTAACCGATTGTCCATCCTAATACTAACCGAGGTCGCTGTTAGTGAACTTCGACGATCACCTTCAGCGACCTGTAATGTATGTACATTACACAGGGTACATTTTATCTACGATCCCTTAAATAAAAAAAATATTTTTAAGCTTAGCTTAGCTTCGAGCGTCCAAGGGTATTTTTTATATCGTTCACCTCCCCGCCTGAGTATGGATTTTACCCTTTTTCATATCCTGAGGATATCGGTGGGGATGTCATAATACCCGTCAACGTTGTCCAAGTGCCGGAACATACATTTTTCTATTTCACGGCATCTTTTTAGACAACGCAGTAGTGCTGCCATGGACGTTATTGTATTTCTGCAAACAACCACTACCTATGTACGTGGTCAGGCCATATATGTTATACTTAAATAAAAATATACCGACTGCGACCTGCGGGGATTAGAACCAGAGACCTTCTGCATCTCAAGCAAATACTATGCCATAGACCAGGGGCCGCCATAAAATATTATATTGGATTGTTAATAATTCAAATTTAAAGATTAGTCTTCCTACTTTGTAATTAATATCAGTTATATAATGTCCTCATTACACCACTAGTGATATAATTAGGTCATTACACCCCTAATAGTGTAACGGAGTACACAATGTAAACAGTGAAATATAAGTGACAATATATTCTTATCTACTAGACTATAGATAAAGTTACTTACTATTAACGTAGTAAATTCCATTTGAATCGACAAAACCGTTTGGGAACATGAACTGAGATTCATAATCCAAATCTGAAAATAAAAAATTACTTAAACTGATAATTTAAAAAAAGATAATTATATTTTTGGGATAAAGTTACATATTTCTGAAAAAAAGGTAAAGTATATGAAGCAAAAAGCAAGAATTTTAATATAAATAAGTACAAGTTCTCACATACAATGTTAAAGTTTAAAAGGTTTAGATGAAAAAATAAATCATAACAGAAAACTGACATACCGCAGAATGACATTAGGAGAAGCAAATTACAGTTCTAACATGAAAAGAAAAAAAAATTGGAAACAAAAAGTCATAAGCTGCATAAGTCAGGCTGCTCTAAGATATATACAACAAAACTGGTCGGAACTTAACACATTTTCATTAATTGGGGACGACGATATGAAAGACTTCAATAACTACTATAACTATATGAGGAAAAATTGCACCTATGGAACGAGCCTAGAGATACTTGTCCTCTCGGAAACCCAGAATAGCAACTTTCATATCTTCTCAAAACAACGAAGATCAAGAGATACAAAAATAACTTTTCGGGACAAGCCAACAATAATAAGCACAAGAAAAACACACCGAAACTATTTACCTTCTCCTAACAGGCAACCCAATGTCGGGACACTTTGAGCTTCTGACACCACAAAACACTAAAAACATCCCAAACAACAGTAGATCAATAAAAGAAGCATCGGGCGAGCGACGTAACGGTCGAGGACGTCGCGGGAAATGGCAGCTCGACCAAAACGATGAAGACCGGGCAACTGACAATGGACCTGCCAAAAGTGTTGTGCCGGCGAGTAAGTCGACACCCACCAAGGCGGGAAAATCAAGGCAACGCATGAGTTATACTACAGGAACAAACGAACACACCATGCGTTGCTTTGATAAAAGCACAAGTCCTGACAAAGAAACCACTGAGAAGGGAATCACTCGCCGCCTAGACCCACCACCATCAATCCCAAACGCAACCGACGAAGTATTTAATCAAAAACTCCCGCAACGACAAAGAAATCCCAACAGCACAAAACCAAAATTCAAACGGCAAATAAGAATAGAAAACCAAATCAACAACATCAGGAGATATCTAGGACACCTTACCCAGTTTATCAACGGGTTTTGTGTCCAAACGAGTCACGCAGAGTATAAACAAGATCAAGTCCGGGTCTCCCAACAGAACACTGCCAGAAATCCTGGATACTCTGAAACAAAAATTATCCGTATATGCCGCAAGACTTCGTAGATACAAGGAACCAAACGAGAGGAAAGATACCAACAACCTCTTCCGAAGAAGCCAAACACAGTTCTACCGGAAAACTATGCACAGTAAACAGACAGCAGTGACCGAACCACCAAACAAACAAAAACTCACAGATCATTGGAAAAGTATCTGGTCAGAACCCAAACTACCCAATAATAACACCCCCTGGATCAAAGCCAAAGAAGGCAAAGATAAACATGTGACAGAACAGGAAAATTCCACATTAACTACTGTGGGACCAAAGAGCATGATGAGGCGCCTGGATGCAAGAAGTTCCGGAGGTAGAATGGACCCCCGTTCGGATCTCCTGGTGGGGGCTGGTTCGGAGGCGTCGACTTGCAGACATCATAATTTTAAGATAGATTTTTGCAACATACGAGGTATAAACTCGAACATAAATTCAGTGCATCAACACCTGCAATCAGATAAACCTCATGTACTCGCTCTATGTGAAACCAAGGTCAGTCCATCGACCAGCACGGTCAACTATCTTTATCCTGGGTACGACTTCTATTCCCGATTTAGGCGTAACTTTGGAATCTGTCTTTTTGTCAGAAGCGACCTCTCTTGTCAACGAGAAGAAGCTCTGGAGCCCCCAAACTTTGATGTTATGTGGTTAAAAATAACGACTCAACAAACCACAAGGTTCATCTGTATCCTGTATCGACCACCAAGTGATACCAATTTTCGAACACTTTTCGCTTCTCTTGCGGACACCATCCTGGGCGACTTTAATGTCAACAATATCAACTGGCTCAAATATTCAAATACTACCGACGAACAAGGTCGTGAAGCTGAATCATTCTCAATCAGTTATGGCTTAACTCAGCTTATTGACGAACCAACACGGATCCCTGATCGAGACGGGGAGTTCGCCAGTCTTCTTGATCTGTTTTTAACCACCAATCCGGAGATTTACACGGTCACCGTAAATCCGCCGTTAGGTTCTTCCGACCATAAACTGCTTTCGACATCGAGTATCCTGCCAATCAGTGACAGAGAGGCGCCTAGGCCGCGCAAGATTTGGCACTACAAATCTGCTAAATGGGAAGATCTCATGGAATACTTTCGAACTTTCCCTTGGATGGACGTTTGTTTTCGATCCGATAACCCATCTGACTGCGCCAGGGAGGTCTCCGATGTTATTTTGGCTGGTATGGAAGCTTACATCCCTTTTTCGAAGAAATGCTCCTCCAACGGCAAGCCTTGGTTCGACCGAAAATGCAAAGAAGCTGTTGCTTCTAAACATATTGCCTACCGACAATGGCGTAAAAATCCTAACACCTTAAATCGAAACATCTTTGTTCATGCCCGGAACAGATGCAAGGGAATTATCGACGAAACCAAGGAGGCACACAATCAACGAATTAGAAACAAACTTCTCGCTTGTCCCAACAATTCCAGGTCCTTTTGGGCAGTCGCTAGGGCAGTTAGTCAAAATTTTACCAAATCCACCATACCACCACTCACACGGCCAGATAATTCCATTGCAACCACACCTGTTCAGAGAGCGAACTTGTTGGCTGAACTCTTTGCTTCACATTCTACTGTCGATTTCCAAGGAAAAACACCACCTACTATTCCCATATTGCAGTCAAGGATGCCCGATGTTGTCTTCAGACAGCGCATCATAAAGCGTATTTTAATGAAGCTAGACACCAAGAAGGCTTCTGGAGCTGACGGAATACCTGCCATAGTTCTTAAAAACTGTGCAAGGGAACTAACACCAGTTTTCTGTAGACTTTTCAACCTATCCTACAGAAAGGGAATATTTCCTTCCTGCTGGAAATGTGCTACAGTTCAGCCGATACCTAAAAAAGGTAAGAAGACCTTGCCAAATAACTACCGACCAGTTGCACTGCTTTCAATAATATCGAAAGTCATGGAAAAAGGTTATCAATGAGCATCTTCTAAAATATCTTGAACGATTCAATATTATTAGCGATCACCAATATGGGTTTCGTAAACATAGATCAACAGGAGATCTTCTGACTTATGTAACACATGTTTGGAACAACGCAATTGAACACTTTGGAGAATCTCGAGCGGTTGCTCTTGACATATCCAAGGCATTCGACCGTGTTTGGCACGATGGACTGTTGGCTAAGTTGCGCTCTTATGGTATGTCTGAAAGGTTCTGTTTGTGGCTCTCATGTTTCCTCAGAGAGCGTTCTTTACGAGTGGCGGTCGACGGATTTCTTTCTAACACCCTCACTATCAACGCCGGTGTGCCCCAGGGCTCCATACTGTCTCCTACTCTCTTTCTCATTTACATTAACGATCTGCTGGAAAAGACCGGGAATCCAATCTATAGCTTTGCAGATGACAGTACGCTTGTCTCTTCATGCACCTTGAACGCTCGGACATCGGCAGCTCAGGCGAATATCCGCAGACAGCAGGAGGTCGTTCAACTTAACAAAGACCTGGAAGAAATTCTATCTTGGGGTGACAGTAACCAAGTGGAATTTAACGCGGCAAAAACCCAAGCGGCAGTTTTTTTCTAAAAAAGTTAACGTTGCTGAACCCGACATAGTTATGTCGGGGCACTCCATTCCCCTAGCATCGTCGCTCAATTTGTTGGGCGTTAGTTTGGGAGCAAATATGTCTTGGCATGAACATGTTGCAGGCATAGCAAGGAGAGCTTCTCAAAAGTTGGGAATATTATTTAGAACCAGAAAGCTTTACACCCCACAGCAACTGTTAATTCTTTACAAAGCCCAAATTCGACCAACTATGGAATACTGCTCCCACGTTTGGGGCTCCGCTCCCAAACATACACTGCATTTGTTGGATTCTGTTCAGAGAAGAGCGGTCCGTCTGATTGGGGACCGGAATTGACCGGCGGCCTTGATTCGCTGGAACGTCGAAGAGCGGTTGGCGACTTGAGTCTGTTCTACAAGTATTTTCATGGAAAGTGTTCGAAGGATGTAGCCCGCTTAATTCCTCCCAAAGCGGTGCATGTTAGAAATACACGTCGCGCTGGTGCTTCGCATCAGTATGAGGTTCAGCTTGTTACTCCGCGTACGACGCTTTTCAAGCAATCTTTTATATGGAGAACGTCATCCCTTTGGAATAATTTGCCCAGCGCTGTGTTTCCCACCGAGTACAATTTACAGCGATTCAAGAACAACGTAAATCGCTTTTTCCGCACTCGTGCCGCTCCTGGAGCGCTTTAGGGACTTCCCTGCAGCACGTGTGCTAGACCAATAAAAAAAAAAAAAAAAAAAAAAATTGTCAAAAGGTAATAATTCTGACCTGAGATCAAAGTTTTGACGGAAAAGTTAGATTTTAAGATAAAAGATTAAGCTTCTGAGATGATACAGGCATAAAGTCTCAGAATTCTGAGATGAATATCAAGATAACACGAGAAAATTGCGAGTGAAAAAAAAATTCTATAATAATGACACGGTATCAGTGATCTTAAAATAGGTTTCGGGGATTGTGAAACCTTACCTGTGGATTGATGGTCAGGAGTTCCATTTTCGGTGGAATTTCCCGTAGAAACTGTAGAATTACCCGTAGACGTCTGAGTGTGATAAGTTTTCGGTTTGTTCAAGTAACCCTTCTTAAATAAAACATCTTGCCTAGGAGTTGTGATTCGCGTGTATTCATCTGAAACAAAGTAATTTATCTTATTGTATATGAAAGTTTTTTACAATTATCAAATTATTATGTTCCAAGTTAAAATAATAACCAATAAAGTGCTAACCAAATGGTAAGATAAGAAGTGTATGAATAGCGATATGTCTGGTTGTCTACTCTTGTACTATATAGGTATTTGAGCAGCATGTACGAGGTGTATTCGAAAAGTAAGGACCTTTTGGTCATAAAAAAATATGTATTCGTTAGAAAAAGTTTTTATTGACGGTTTTAGTTTCCTACAAATCTACTTCACTTTTTCACATAATCGCCGTTCACTTCTAAGCACTTTTCGTAACGTTGCACCAGCTTTTTTAATCCCTCTGCACTGAAGTTCTCCGCCTGGGAATTGCACACAATTTGTGATATCCGAGCTTTTCCGTAACAATCGTGTAAATAGTGGTGCGTCCAACAAGAGGAAATTCATCAGCCAGCGCACTAATCGTAAATTATCGATCAGATCGCAGTTTTTGGCCTAGTTGTTGAACGATTTCATCGGTCTGGATACTTGAGCTTGCCACTTCGCTCTTCCTCCCTACATTTGTGCGGCAATTTTTGATGTCTTGACATCATTGTCTAACCTTTCCTTTACTCATTACTGTAGGTCCAAAAACTAGGCACAACTCTCGATAAATTTGAGCAGCTGATGATCCTTTTGCACACAAAAATCGAATCACAGCATGCACTTCGCAACTGGTAGGAGTAACGATTTTTGCAGATATTGTTGTTTGCATTCACCGATAGGCAAACGACTACTGCATCAAAACAATAACTTCTGTGGCTTTGGGAACAATCAATAGATAGCACTGCGTCTGTACAACTTTATTCAGACCCGCCAATATTTAAATATAAGCAAACGGTCTTTACTTTTCGAATGGGCCTCGTATATAATTTATGAACGTTTTTATAGTGCGTGAAGAATTTTTCATCACACATACATATACTTTTCATAGCAGCTGTAGAAATAAAGTATCTTCTGCCTTTGCTTCGACTTTCCTGATGAACAGGTAAATTGTTAAAAATAAAAGTGTCCTAATCCTAGTTTTCTAACTGTAGCTGTAAGTTTTATTAAGAATGACCAAAAATGCATATAATTAATACCGTATAATTTGCGAGTGTATACTCATTAACACAACAAAACAAAACAAAAATACACCCTGTACTTTCGGTTTATATCCATTTTCCACGTTTTTTTAGAAGGCTAATAATGTTAAAGTGTTTTTCCCCTTGAATATTAAAAACCCAACATCTGAAAGTAGGACATATTTCCAGTGTTTTTCCAGGACTTTCCGTAATACTATAAAAAGCAAATATCGACCAGTATGAAAATATTCTTAGGGACAAAAAGGACAGAAATTTCTGAACGAATTTGAAGAATACGATTTTACAAGGGTGAATCAAATATAAACGAGACTTTCTGTATTGAGCGCTTAGTATCGTTTGGAACGCGCCGCCGCTTTTAGCAATGTTGGTTGGGTTTGTTTTGAGTGGGGAGAACGATCAGATGGCCTCGCCAGGTGTATTTAGTAGTACAGCTCACGATGTCAAAGCGAGACGTGTACACTTCGATTGCGCAACGCGTAATTATTAAATTTTTTACTCGTGAAGGCGTGAAACCGACGGCATAGTTCGGGGATCAAACACTGTCAAGGTCTCGTGTGTTCGTCTGGCATGAGAAGTTCATGGGAGGTCGTGAAAAGGTCGAACATGAGAGTCATGATCGTCGTCCACGTACGAGCATTACCGAGAAAACATTCGCATCATTCGTAACCTTATTGAGGGCGACCGACGTTTGACGGTTTCCGAAATGTCCTCTGAAATCAGAATACTTATGAATGCACTCAAGCCATTATTACAAAGGACCTAGGATTCCGTAAAGTGTCTGCCCGATGGGTGCCTCGTCTTTTGACTGCAGGACAGAAATTGGCACGTTTAGCAGATCTGTAAGCGACTTTCAGCACGGTTTGCGAAAGAAGGGGACGTATTTTAAATTGCATCGTAACCTGTGATGAAACTTGGCTCCACCACTATACGCCGAAGTCAAAACAAGCCAGTATGGAGTGGCGAAAGAAGGATGAGGCAGCCCCAGTGAAAGCCAAGACTCGGCCGTCAGCTGGCAAGGTGCTTGCAACTGTTTTCTTTGACCGGCGTGGCGTTTTGCACATTGACTTTTTGCACGAACGTGGCTCCATCAATGCGGCGTACTACTACAACCTTTTGGATGAGGTTAAACTTGCTTATCGCCACAAAAGATGTGACCAACCGATAAAAGACGTGATTCTTCTCTATGACAACGCTCCACCCCACAATGCAACTCTCACTCGCGTAAAATTGGAGAAAATGAGTTGAACAACACTTGATCACAGCCCTGACATATCGCCCTGCGATTTTTATCTCTCAAAGAAGCGCTGGGAGGCCAACAATTTGATGACGACAACGTGGTGGAGGGCTTCGTGCACAATTGGTTACTGACACAGCCCCCTTCCTCGTAAGACGACGGTATCAAAAAGCTTCCGATACGCTGGGAAAAGTACATTTCCAAAGCAGGAGATTATGTTGAAAAATGATATGGTTGGTTTATGTGTTATAGTAATAAAAAAAAATAAACAAATCTCGTTTATATTTGATCCACCCTCGTAACTTTAGTTTTTAAAAAAATTAATTTATTAGTAAATATAGCCAGCAGTAGAATAATTTTTTATATAGCTTTGCTCAGCTGATACTAACTCACCTGACTCCCTTCAACAATGGCATGTATCCCCAACCAATACTTTAATTTTTATAATATAAAACAAAAAACCTTGAACTAACCTAAACTGATTAATCAAGACCCAGAAGTGAACCTACTAAATGAATTTTTGTTCCGACTGCCGATGAAATAGTAAAAAGCTTACCATCTCAAACAACTAAAGTAAATGATCTCCCAGAGAAAAAATTGCTTCCTTTGTTTAGGTTGAAGGAAATCATTTTCAACAAATTAATAAATTCAAAAATAAGAGCACTCTTGAACATTTCGGTATATCCATGAAACTATTAAAAACCTTTAAAAATATTATTATTTAGCCTCTAATTACTTCAATCAATGAAGTTATTCCCTTAGGCAAGTCTTCTGATATTATAAAAATAACCAGAGTAATTCCCATTCACAAGGATGGGGAGGCATGCCCTAATAATGACAGGCCTATTTCGATAGTACCGATCATTTAGAAAATGATCGATTCTGTTTTGAAAACCTAATTAACTGATCACTTCGAAACCCATAATATATTCTACACTCACCCATATGGTTTTAAAGCTAATAAATCCACGGACACTGTTATTAATTGTCTACTATCCGGTGTTGTTGAGGGTCAGAAGGAGGAAGTGCCTTTATCTGTGCAACTTTTTGCGACATATCCAAGGGATTAAATCGTATATCCCACGAAACACTTTTTAAAAAACTTAAAGACTATAACTGCGACTATTCTTAATCTTATCAAATTGTTGCCAGTACGTATCATGCGATGATAAGAATGAAAAACTTTACCATACACAATGATGTGATCCAGGGCTCTGTTCAAGGTTCAACTTTACTTTCTTATATACATTAACGATCTTATTAATACTGCCTCTCATTCCAACTTGACCGTATTTGCAGATAACATCACACTTCTTACATCGTGTCTCAGTATAAAAGTTACTCTGGATAATTAACAAACTACTCTCAACCAAATCAAAGAATGGTTAATCGAAAACCCTTTTCCACAACAAAACGGTCAATATATTCTTTCCGGAACTAACTTCAGTTTCCTGTAGAGTTTTCGATCCCCACAGGAAGGGCGTATCTACTTCCTGCTGGAAAAGCTTTACAGTTCAGCCGATGCCCAAGAAAGGTAAGAAGACCTTGCCATATAACTACAAGCCAATCGCACTGCTTTCAATAATATCAAAAGTATCAATCAGCATCTTCCAAAATATCTTGAAGGATTGAGTATTATTAGTGAACATCAATATTGCTTTCGTACGCCAAGATCAACAGGACATCTTCTAATTTATGTAATACATGTTTGGAACAGCGCAAGTGAACACTTTGTAGAATCTCGAACGGTTGCACTTGATATATCCAAGGCATTCGACCGTGTTTGGCATGATAAATTTTTGGCTAAGCTCGTATGGTGTGTCTGAAAGCTTCTGTTTATAGCTCTCGTGTTTCCTCAGAGAGAGTTCTTTACTGCTACAATATTATGCAAGAGAAGCAATAATAGTACTGAGATTGGTTCATCTTTTTATCGTTACTAGCTCAGCTGATGAGTCGTGATACGGCTAAACGTGTCCCGAAATGGATTGACAGATATGATGAGTAGTAAATAATTGCACGACGTTGTTCGTGGGATAAAACCAAATTTATTTATTTCTCAGTTTATATGAAATTTCATTACAAGTAATAAGATACAATCAGTTATATTCAGATTTAAAAAATAAGACAGATTAACTAACTAAAGTTAAATACTGAAATAAAATATTTATTGTCATTGACGATTAATAGACCATGAGGGCGATATTTTGACTCGGTTAACCGTCTGTCTAGTTGTTCATTCTATCAGGCGAGTCGAATAAAAAGCCTTTAAAGTTAATTTTGTGCCCCCCCGTGCCCTGGAAGGCACAGGTAAGTCTCAAAATGCTACATCCAAAATGGACTGTCGTATAACCACTTGAATCAAGTACCACAACATTTGTTGACACTAAAAAAGTCGAGCGTCCCAAAGGGAGGACACCGCCGAGACCGGACCCAGCTTTAAGGCCTGAAAAAACGTTGGGTTTTTTAAATGGAATAACGACCGTCTTTGGCTGGAAAAAGCGGGTCCAGCTTCGTAAACAAATATTATGGTACTTGATTCAAGTCAGTCTATTTTTGGATATAGCATTTTGGGCCTTATTTAGACATTCCAGGGCACGGAGGAGGCAAAATCAACGTTAAAAGCTTTTATTCGACTCGACCGATAGAATGAATAACTAGGCAGATGGTTAGTCGACAGATCAAAACTTCCGTAGATACCGAGTTGCGTTCCGCCTAATGGCGTAAATATTTTGACCTACCTTTCATCGGAGTTGCGGTAATCGACAAATCGGCAGGTAGGTAGGGTTAAATTATCAAATATTATTAATTCTTAAATATTATTACATTAAATTAGGGTTAACCTAAATTAGATAAAATTATAAAACGTAAGTGCATGTTTAAAATTTACTAGTTTACGTTTAAACTCTTTCAAGTCAACATTGTCTTATTACAGAGGATGTTGAGCGAGAAAGGCAAAACTTTGATCCTATTGGAAAATTACAAATTTCGACCATATCGCCGTTTAAAATCGACGGAAGAGAGGTGCTGGGTCTGCACAAACAAGAACTGCACTGCGAAAGTTTTTACCAGACGACATATTTTCACGACAAACTGGCAATCATCAAAATCAACATGATAATGAACAAGTACTGAATCGCCACAAATTAACAATGCAGTGAAGAAGTGAGTCAAATAGGAACATTATAACGAAAGACCAAGAAAGATGATTCGGCGGGAGATGGCTGCAGATCCGAATGTGCTGAACACTTTCATCGATTCCGATATGACAAGAATAGGGAAGAATTTGAACCGAGGTAGATTGTAGTGCTATCCAAAGTTGCCAAAGTCCCGAGAGGAAGTTCATGAATATCTCAGTTCAATTTCGGTCGAAACCGCCAGGCATGAAGATTTCCTGATATTTAATGATGTCCAGGTTGGTGTGATATTTTCCCGTAAAAGTAATTTAGAATTCATGTGCGGGGTCGGAAACTGTGATGGTGGACGCTACATTTGAATTTTGTGAGAAGTTTTTTCTACAATTGTTTACTATTCTGGCATATATCAATGGCCGCTATATTCCCTTGGTGATTAGCCTATTGCACGACAAGAAGGAAACTTCGTATTCTTTGGTATTCTCTGCGGTAAAGTCCAAATGCCAACAATTAGGATGTGTCTTCTCGCCTACAAAGGTCATGTCAGATTTTAAATGCGCTATTCACGGTGAGGTTTCAACCGAATTTCCATTGATAACGCTTGTGGGATGCAGATTCCATTTAGGACAATCCTGGTGGAGAAAAATTCAGAATCTAGGATTAACTAGAGAATACAAAGATAAAAACTCTCGCATTGGAAAATGGCTTCACCACATGTTCGGGTTAACTTTTCTCCCTGCCGATCACGTGGGAGATGTTTTCGTCCAATTATTAGAAAATCAGCCAGTCCACCCACAAGTAACATTGTTTGCTGACTACATAGTTGAAAAAACTACATCGATGATAGTGCTCTTTTCCCTACAACCCTTTGGGCCGTGCTTGACGCCAGCGTTTGGAGAACTAATAACGGGATTGAGGTTTTTCATTCAAAATTTGCAAAGGATAGTCGTTCGCCTCATCTGAATTTTCATGGATTTTAAAAGGTCATCGAGGGTTTCCAGATTGAAACATACGCGAAAATCAATGCTGTACCAACCAGTGCACCAAAGTGTTCGACTAATAGGTACAATTCAGCATTTTTAGAAAATAAGATAATTCAATATCAATCAAGAAATTGATGCTGTAACATTTGTCAAATGCATGTCTTACAAATATAGTAATTACTGAAATATATCTTTTGCTTTAATTTTCACACATAACTTGCATACTTATAGCTCTATACCTGCCTGTGACGGACCGCAACTCGGTCGTCAATTTTGGATTCGAAAAAGGTCTGTACCGCAACTCGGAACTTTTTATTGCCTTTCATCGACCCTTACCTCCGTATCGACCAAAATTTCAGGTCGTCCTCTTGGTCTAAAAAAGTTATTAAAATTTTGAGAGGCATCTCCAGACTAATTTATTAATTATTGATTCGACTACATATTTTTTATGTGTGTTTCAATATCAAATCAATTATTTGACAATTTGTACAGTTATTAATAATTAAATATAAAAGATTGTCAATTGGGATATTATTAACGACAGTATAATATGTGTGTTGTGTACGTACATATGTATACCCCAATTTTTTCCGTCATGAAACACCAATTACGTCCTATCTATCATGCGCGCATCACTTTGCTGCACGAAACGAGAAACTTTATTTGACATGCTACATACGTATGTATTCAGGAGATTTTTTTATTACATGTTATTATGAAACAAATATAACCGGCATCAAACAAAAAAGATATCGAAAATGATACCGTTTCACTTTGAGTGATGTAAAAGGTTAACGTTAGCAAACACAGTTACAAACTTTTTATTAAATATTTAAATTTTAGGTAAAGAAAATTCTACTACTACAAAATTTCTTCTTGGTTCGTCTGTTTTAAGCCTCTTGTGACGTAGAGGTCTTTTTATTTCTGGTTTTTCATCTTTTACCCATCTTGGCCAACTATTAGTTGGCATCCTTCTTAAGTGCTTCCTCCAATATTGGCTTGATCCTCCAAACAACGGACGTTGTCTTGGATCTTGAACTCTTCTTGTCGTCACATCAAGTAGTTGTGCTTCATACCTGGTCTCTCAGGGTTATTCCTTTGATAGTGCGTAGTGTTTTCATTTCTGTAGCTCTCATGAGGGTTTTTGTTTTAGATGTTTCCGCTCTTGTTTCTGCTCCATACATTAGAACCGATCTTACCACGGTTCTATATATACACACTTTGCTTTCCGTAGACATGTAGGCATTTTTCGATATCAATTCCCTCAAACTCACACGGCCAGATAATTCTATTGCAACGACACCTGTTGAGAAAGCGAACTTGTTGGCTGAACTCTTTGCTTCACATTCAACTGTCGATTTCCAAGGAAAAACACCACCTACTATTCCCATAGTGCAGTCAAGGATGCCCGATGTTGTCTTCAGACAGCGTATCTTAAAGCGTATTCTGATGAAGCTAGACACCAAAAAGGCTTCTGGCACTAACGGAATACGTGCCATAGTTCTTAAAATCTGTGCGAGGGAACTAACACCAGTTTTCTGTAGACTTTTCAACCTATCCTACAGAAAGGGATAGCTAAAAAAGGCAAGAAGACCTTGCCAAATAACTACCGACCAATCGCACTGCTTTCAATAATATCGAAAGTCATGGAAAAGGCTATCAATCAGCATCTTCTAAAATATCTTGAAGGATTCAACATTATTAGCGATCACCAATATTGTTTCGCAAAAATAGATCAACAGGAGATATTCTGACTTATATAACACATGTTTGGAACAATGCAATTGAACACTTTGGAGAATCTCGAGCAGTTGCTCTTGACATATCCCAGGCATTCGACCGTGTTTGGCACGATGGGCTGTTGGCTAAGCTACGTTCTTATGGTATGTCGGAAAACTTCTGTTTGTGGCTCTCATGTTTCCTCAGAGAGCGTTCTTTACGACTATCAACGTCGGTGTACCCCAAGGCTCCATACTGTCTCCTACTCTCTTTCTCATTTACATTAACGATCTGCTGGAAAAGACCAAGAATCCAATCTACAGCTTTGCAGATGACAGTACACTTATCTCTTCATTCACTTTGAACGCTCGGACATCGGCTACTCAGACGAAGATCCGCAGACAGCAGGAAGTCATTCAACTTAACAAAGACCTGAAAGAAATTCTATCTTGGGGTGACAGTAACCAAGTGGAATTTAACGTTACAAAAACCCAGGCGGCAGTTTTTTCTAAAAAAGTTAACGTTGCTGAACCCGACATAGTTACGTCGGGGCACTCCATTCCTCTAACCTCGTCACTCAATTTGTTGGGCGTTAATTTGGGAGCAAATATGTCCTGGCATGAATATGTTGCAGGCATAGCAAGGAGAGCTTCTCAAAAGTTGGGAATATTATTTCGAACCAGAAAGCTTTACACTCCACAACAACTGTTAATTCTTTACAAAACTCAAATTCGACCAACTATGGAATACTGCTCCCATGTTTGGAGCTCCGCTCCCAAACATACACTGCATTTGTTGGATTCTATTCAGAAAAGAGCTGTTCGTCTGATTGGAGACCCGGAACTGCCGGTCGGCCTTGATTCGCTGGAACATCGAAGAAGCCTATTCTACAAATACTTTCATGGAAAGTGTTCGAAGGATGTGGCCTGCTTAATTCCTCCCAGAGCGGTGCATGTTAGAAGTACACGACGTGCTAATTCTTCACATCCGTATGAGGTTCAGCTTGTTACTCCTCGTACAACGCTTTTCAAAAAGTCTTTTATATGGAGAACATCACCCCTTTGGAATAATTTGCCCAGGACTGTGTACAGCGATTCAAGAACAACGTGAATCGCTTTCTCCGCACACGTGTCGCTCCTGTAGCGCTTTAGGGACTTCCCTGTAGCACGTGTGCTAGACCCATAAAAAAAAAACAACCAGTTATTCTTGAAGCTTTATTTGCCCGATTGAGTCGCTTTTGATATAAATTTTTTGAGCTGGATAACTGTATTCCCAGGTATGCGCAGTGCATGTTCTGTGTTATTGTTTTGTTGTAGACGGCTAATTTACATCTAATGGGGTCTTTAGCTATAACTATTGATTCTGTTTTTTCTACTGATATTCTCATGTACATGTTTTACTGTTATTTGGAAATGATGTATTAGTCGCCGTAAACCATCTTCATTTTCTGCTGTTAATATTGCATCATTAGCAAAGTAATGCTCAAGTATGGAGGTATTGGAATAGAAAAAGTCTTGACAACCTTACTTCAAGAGAGAATCTTAACCCGGAAAATCCCTAAAGAGTAGAGGAAAGGTATTTTTTGTTATAGGTCTAGCACACGTGCTACAGGGAAGTCCCTAAAGCGCTCCAGGAGCGGCATGTGTGTGGGGGAGCGGCATATGTGCCGGCGCATGGTGTGTTCGTTGGTTCCTGTGGTGCAACTCATGCGTTGCTTTGATTTTCCCGCCTTGGAGGGTGTCGGCTTACTCGCCGGAACAACACTTTTGGCAGGCCCATTTTCGGTTGCCCGGTCTTCATCGTTTTGGTCGAGCTGTCATTTCTCGCGAAGTCCTCGACCGTTACGTCGCTCGCCCCGATTACGTTCCCAATATTCAAAAAAGGAATTGAAAACTACCCCGGTAATTATAGAACCATTACCCTGCTAAGTAGCACTAGTGAATTACTAACCAAGATCATGACTTCACAAATAACAAAAAAGATCAAAATAAGCGAAGAACAGCAAGGATTTGGAGAAAATAGATCGACAGTGGATGATATATTTACAATCCGACCATTGATTAAAAAATCATTACATTCAAGCAACCTCTATTTCTGTGCTTAGTTAATCTAAAAAAAGCATTTGATGGGGTACAACTGGGAGACATGTTACAACTTTTACAAGATCATGATTTCAACAACTACATTAAAGTGATTGAACAGCTCAATAAAAACAATAGGACACATAAAGACACAGCAAGGACTAACTGAAGAAGTATCAATATCACTTGGAATTCGACAAAGCGATATCATAGGTCCAAGACTTTTTAATTTAATAATGGACAAAATAATAAAAAAAATTAATAAACTACTGTACCTAAATAAAATATTTTCTGGGACACTTTTATTTTGTAAATGACACTCAAATAATCCATTTCTCCTCAAAACCACTAAATAACTTGGAATTTGATATAAATAAAAGGTTAACTAAACAAATGAAATTTAATAATATATTTCTAGATGTGTGTGTAATTTTCTGTTTTTTTTTTACTTATTTTACTTACTATTTTTACTGTAATCGATACCTACGACCAATTTTAATACAATCCCAAAATTTTGATTTTTAATTTTTATTTAAGATATTACAACTATATATTATTCGAAACAGATACAAAACCAGTCTATTTATTCCAAAGCCACAAGGTATGGGATTTTGTCACAATACCTCTTGCAGTTTGTAATAAATAGATTTATTTTCACGCATGGTTACCACATTTTGAGATTCTATTAATATTGGTTCTAATAATGAACTATAGAAAAAATCAGTAAGATGTTATATTTTAAGAATAAGTTAAGCCAATATTTTTAATTTACTGTGTCAATCGTTTAATTTGCTAATTTTTCCTAATCCGGTATGTTGATCTTAGTTTTATTATAAATTGCTGTAGACTAACAAATTGTAAAAGATATTGGAAACTATACTGCTGAGCAAAAAAATCGACCCGAAACGTTTCTGCTTCATGTAACACCCATCCTTAAATTTAATTTTCAAACAGTGGTGTTATTCTTGGTATCATTAGAATGCTGATTTTCTATTCTTTCCAAAAATGCCAAAACATTTAGATTTCCAAAAAAATTTACCGATTAAAAATGTTTTTTAATAGAACCGTTTTTGCTCCCTCAGCAACGTACTCGTTGCGCTCTATTCAGCCCTATAAAAACACATGCAACTGCATTTTCCTATAATTTCTTTATCGGAACTTGAGCCCTCAACATCTCTGCTATACCTGCTTACTAATTACGTCATCAGAAAATGAATACCACCCCGGAAGAAACAAGTCATTGCCCTATTGCCAGATGGGCATAGCCAAAGTGTAGTCGCTGCACAACTGCACCTGAGCCAGTCAGCTGTCTCCAGAGTCTACAGACATTACCAAGAGATTGGCGCCTTTACATGGAGACCAGCATCAGGAAAAAGAAGGTGTACCTCGGAGCGAGACGACTGCTTCATTGTCAACACAACTCTAAGCAATCGTCACTTGACCGGCGTTGAGGTCCAACAGGAGCTCCGACAAGTTGGTGGTCACTAAACAGTCAGAGAAAGACTTAAAGAAGTTAACCTAACTCCGAAGAGACCAGCTAACAGACCCAAATTGACAGCAGCCCATCGACAAGCGCAACTCAGATTTGCCCGAGAACATGTCGACTGTACCTTAGAGCATTGGCGCTCCGTTTTATTCTCCAACGACTCCCGAATGTGCCTACATGGCAATGATGGAAGAAGATGAGTCTATAGAAGGTCTGGGGAGCGTCATGCGCAGTTTTGCATTACTGAAACGGTCGCCTACGGAGGAGTTTCTGTCATGGTGTGGTGACGCATCTTACTAAATACGAAAACTTGTTTGGTTTTCGTGACTGATGAGACTCGTAGCGGTGGATTAACTGCTCACCGGTACATCGAGGAGATCCTGCAGGAACACGTCGTTCCTTATGTTGGGTTTGTTGGCGATAGCTTCGAGCTAATGCACGACAATACGGGGACACATACGGTTGCATCGGTGCGGCAATACCTGGCGGAAGTGGCAATACCCACATTAGACTGGCTTGCGCGGAGTCCTGACCTCAAACCAATCGGGATCATCTCAAAAGAAAGGTTCGAGCCGGAAGTCCAGTCCGCGATTGCGGAAGAATGGGGGAGAATCGCACAGACAGTGGTGAAAAAGCTCATCCGCTCCATGAAAAACCGGCTGGAAGTAGTAATAAAAGCTAGAGGGGGTAAAACAAAATCTTAATTTTGGTTTTTATCAATAAATTTAGTTGTTAAGCTTAATATTTGTTTAAATTTTTTTTCTCTTACCCCTGTTTTCAATCTTGGTTCTCATTGTATCCCCTTTCAACCATTTTAATCAGTAAAAAGCATGAGGTGTGGTATGGAATTTGGTATCATTAGAAAGAGAATAGAATGGGCTTATGATACTAAAATCCAAAAATATATGAACACTAAATTCTAGGATCCGTGTTAAATGAAGCCAAATAGTTTGGGTAAAATTTTTTGCTCACCAGTGTATTTAATTTAGGCATGTGTGTGTCTTAGAGAAAAATTTGTTTAGAATATTACTTACAAAAGATTATTAAAAAAACTCAAAACAACACGTCTGGGTTGTCTGATTAACTAAAAAGTATGGAACAAGAATGTATTATTTTAGTGTACAGCTAACGGAACCCTTTCAATTTTTTTGCTTTTTTTTCATTTTTAGTAAATTCTAATAGTGTGCTTGCTGACCCAGCTGTTGTTATTAACCAATATGGCTATATAATTGTATTCTGCCTTGTAGCGATTAAATTGAAACGTGGTCGTACATCCACAAGATGACAAGCGCTCAGGACTACTAGATTGTGACAAAAATTCATAATAGCGTACTAAATGATCGCCAATCAAAGGTACGCGAGCTGCCTAGCAATTTGTTGGTTATTCCTTTCGGACCGTACATTTCAGGTTCGAGTCAATCAGATCATTTTCGAGGTCAGGCCCATTCGAGCCGGAGTCCCCCAATTCTCTCCCCCCATTTATTTAACATCTATAAGACCGACATTCCCAAGTCGGACCACACTTTTCTTTTCATGTAGGTCGATGACACCGCCATCACCGCCACCACCAAGTCGACCAGGATCATCACCAGCTGCCTTCAACGCCATCTTAACACGCTGGTCCCCTGGCTCGAACACTGGAGCATCTAGCTCAACCTAGCCAAGACCCAAGCCATCATGTTTTCAAAGGCCCGCAACTCACTTGCCTTGTACTATTATTAGGTAACCAGGCAATGTAGTAGTTTTTTTTGGTTAATTATATATACATATACATATATATATATATATATATATATATATATATATATATATATATATATATATATATTATATATATATATATATATATATATATATACATATATATAAAATACTCCTGATAAAATTTTGTACCTGTATTTTTTAATTTAAATTTAATAAGCTGATTTCTTCATTTATTTACGTTTAAGATTAGTTTTTAGTTATATCGAATTTCCTATAGTCTCTACCGACCACTGATTTTGAAAAATATGACGATCGCAATAATGCAGGGTTTTTGAACAAAAGTTCCTAATTATTAATCAGGTTAACAGCCAGATTGACGAAAAAGTTCTCAAACTTAAACCCAATCTACCTGCCATGGAATCTAAAAACCTCTAGTTGTTCGGTTCTAAAAGTTAAACCCAATCTAGCTGCCACGGAATCTATAACTTCTAGTTGTTCAGTTAATTTTCATTTTCGACATTGATGTTATAGTATGTGCATTATAAATGTCATCCAATAAACGGGGGAAGGAAAATATGATATAAAAGCCAAGAACATTCTTGGGACATGTATAAATATAAGTAATCTTTAGAATTTTAATACTTGAATTTTCTGGTCTTGTGCTGGACAGAGTGATAACTTTAGTTGACTTACTAGATTTTTTACCATTGCCAAATTAGGCCAGTTTTAAAAAATTAAACTTCTTTTTTTTTTTATGGGTCTAGCTCACGTGCTGCAGGGAAGTCCCTAAAGCGCTCCAGGAGCGGCACGAGTGCGGAAAAAGCGATTCACGTTGTTCTTGAATAGCTGTAAATTGTACTCGGTGGGAAACACAGCGCTGGGCAAATTATTCCAAAGCGATGACGTTTTCCATATAAAAGATTGCTTGAAAAGCGTCGTACGCGGAGTAACAAGCTGAACCTCATACGGATGCGAAGCACCAGCGCGACGTGTATTTCTAACATGCACCGCTTTGGGAGGAATTAAGCGGGCTACATCCTTCGAACACTTTCCATGAAAATACTTGTAGAACAGACTCAAGTCGCCAACCGTTCTTCGATGTTCCAGCGAATCAAGGCCGCCGGTCAATTCCGGGTCCCCAATCAGACGGACCGCTCTTCTCTGAACAGAATCCAACAAATGCAGTGTATGTTTGGGAGCGGACCCCAAACGTGGGAGCAGTATTCCATAGTTGGTCGAATTTGGGCTTTGTAAAGAATTAACAGTTGCTGTGGGGTGTAAAGCTTTCTGGTTCTAAATAATATTCCCTACTTTTGAGAAGCTCTCCTTGCTATGGTTACTGTCACCCCAAGATAGAATTTCTTCCAGGTCTTAAGTTGAACGACCTCCTGCTGTCTGCGGATATTCGCCTGAGCAGCCGATGTCCGAGCGTTCAAAGTGAATGAAGAGATAAGCGTACAGTCATTTGCAAAGCTGTAGATTGAATTTCCGGTCTTTTCCAGCAGATCGTTAATGTAAATGAGAAAGAGAGTAGGAGACAGTATGGAGCCCTGGGGCACACCGGCGTTGATAGTGAGGGTGTCAGGAAGAAATCCGTCGACCGCCACTCGTAAAGAACGCTCTCTGAGGAAACATGAGAGCCACAAACAGAACCTTTCAGATATACCATAAGAACGTAACTTAGCCAACAGTCCATCGTGCCAAACACGGTCGAATGTCTTGGATATGTCAAGAGCAACCGCTCGAGATTCTCCAAAGTGTTCAATTGCGTTGTTCCAAACATGTGTTACATAAGTCAGAAGATCTCCTGTTGATCTATGTTTACGAAAACCATATTGGTGATCGGTAATAATATTGAATCGTTCAAGATATTTTAGAAGATGCTCATTGGTAACCTTTTCCATGACTTTCGATATTATTGAAAGCAGTGCAACTGGTCGGTAGTTATTTGGTAAGGTCTTTTTACCTTTTTTAGGTATCGGCTGAACCGTGGCACATTTCCAGCAGGATGGAAATTTCTGTAGGATAGGTTAAAAAGTCTACAGAAAACTGGTGTTAGTTCCCTTCCACAGTTTTTGAGAACTATGGCAGGTATTCCGTCAGCGCCAGAAGCCTTCTTGGTGTCTAGCTTCATTAAAATACGTTTTATGATGCGCTGTCTGAAGACAACATCGGGCATCCTTGACTGCAATTTCGGAATAGTAGGTGGTGTTTTTCCTTGGAAATCGACAGTAGAATGTGAAGCAAAGAGTTCAGCCAACAAGTTCGCTCTCTCAACAGGTGTGGTTGCAATGGAATTATCTGGCCGTGTGAGTGGTGGTATGGTGGATTTGGTAAAATTTTGACTAACTGCCTTAGCGACTGCCCAAAAGGACCTGGAATTTTTGGGACAAGCGAGAAGTTTGTTTCTAATTCATTGATTGTGTGCCTCCTTGGTTTCGTCGATAATTCCCTTGCATCTGTTCCGGGCACGAACAAAGGTGTTACGATTTATGGTGTTAGGATTTACTTGCCATTGTCGGTAGGCAAGATGTTTAGAAGCAACAGCTTCTTTGCATTTTCGGTCGAAAAGGCTTGCCGTTCGAGGAGCATTTCTTCGAAAAAGGGATGTAAGCTTCCATACCAGCCAAAATAACATCGGAGACCTCCCTGGCGCAGTCAGATGGGTTATCGGATCGAAAACAAATGTCCATCGAAGGGAAAGTTCGAAAGTATTCCATGAGATCTTCCCATTTAGCAGATTTGTAGTGTCAAATTTTGCGCGGCCTAGGCGCCTCTCTGTCACTGATTGGCAGGATACTCGATGTCGAAAGCATCTTTATACTCATATAACGTGATCTTTTTTTTTTTAATTATTCATACTTTATCTGTATATGTTTTTTATTTATTGAAGATTTTGCTGATATAATTGCATGTGGTGATTCCAAGTTCTTCCGTAATTAAAACTACAGTAAATAACATAATTATAAAAATATACGAGTACGTAACCTTTTGATAGCCTTATTACACAAAGCGTTGTAATAAAAACAGAATTGCGTCAAACAAGAAAAGATTAGCTTTATTATAAACGTACAATATGGAGATACTGACACCTAAAAAATACCACATTGTAACGTAATAAAGGTACACTAAATATGAGGAATGCATAACCATTATTAATCATCAACATAATAAACTTGTTATCTTAAATATTAAAAGCATTCTTATAAAAATTTCTTATTATCATCTTATATCAAAAATGTAAAATTAATGATTTTATTTGCGTAAATTGGGAAAAATTGGATACCATAGCGATTATCTTTCTTTTTAGTGTTCCGTACGGAACACTTATAGACAGACTTCGGTGTCTGTCTGTATGTCCGTCTGTCTGTCTGTCTGCCTGTCTGTCACACCCAATTTTCTCCGAAACTATTTGTCATAGAAAGTTGAAATTTGGTAATAATATAGGAATTGATGTCCTCATCAGAGCCGTGTAGTTTTGAAAGTTAAATTTTGACTTAAGGGGTTAGTTTTGGAGGGTGAAATCGGAAGTGAAAAAAATTTTTTTTTACTAGGTCATCGAGTGTGGTGTCAAATGAAAGCTTGTGAAAACACGAGTAAAAAATATATATATAATATAATACCTGCGCACACCTTTTTGTTGTATTATTTTTAATAATCGCGAAAAATCGCTGTCCCCCCCACCTTATCTCGAAAAGTACTGATCAAAAAATTTTGAAAAAACTCTGGAATATTCTCCACAGGGTGTAGATTGAACGAAAATTATCACGAGTGCATTACTTTTAATAATTTATCTGGCATATAAAAAAAAAAAAATTTCAAGGTCATTAGTTTTCAGTAAAGATTGGAAACAAACTTTGTTGAAAACTCATTTGCGGTGTGTTTTGTGAAGTCACTGATCATATTATAACACCGTAACAGAGTTTTTTTTTTCATTTTCAAAGCAATCAACGTATGGAACACTAATTGTGCAAGTTCAACTTGTACTTGACCGGTTTTTTTATTATTTAACTAATCGCACTTTAGAGGTATCGTTAAGATGATCAATTTTACCTCTATTATTGTTTAAGATCGTAAACCTTCCAGAAATGCCCTAATATATCAACTTATTTAGGAAAATTTTGTTACTTCTTTCCAACATCTGTAGTACTCCATTTGCTGGATGGTAATATTTGTAGAATTTAAATTACTTGATAAATGCTAATAAATGACGGGTCAATAGATTTATCATGATCCTGCGATTGATACTATGAAGGTAGATTCAAAAGTCTTGTGAAAAACAAAGAAAATAACATTTTTTTACAAAAATTTATGATTTTTTTTATTTTTTTTTATGGGTCTAGCACACGTGCTGCAGGGAAGTCCCTAAAGCGCTCCAGGAGCGGCACGAGTGCGGAAAAAGCGATTCACGTTGTTCTTGAATCGCTGTAAATTGTACTCGGTGGGAAACACAGCGCTGGGCAAATTATTCCAAAGGGATGTCGTTCTCCATATAAAAGATTGCTTGAAAAGCGTTGTACGCGGAGTAACAAGCTGAACCTCATACGGATGCGAAGCACCAGCGCGACGTGTATTTCTAACATGCACCGCTTTGGGAGGAATTAAGCGGGCTACATCCTTCGAACACTTTCCATGAAAATACTTGTAGAACAGACTCAAGTCGCCAACCGCTCTGCGATGTTCCAGCGAGTCAAGGCCGCCGGTCAATTCCAGGTCCCCAATCAGACGGACCGCTCTTCTCTGAACAGAATCCAACAAGTGCAGTGTATGTTTGGGAGCGGAGCCCCAAACGTGGGAGCAGTATTCCATAGTTGGTCGAATTTGGGCTTTGTAAAGAATTAACAGTTGCTGTGGGGTGTAAAGCTTTCTGGTTCTAAATAATATTCCCAACTTTTGAGAAGCTCTCCTTGCTATGCCTGCAACATGCTCATGCCAAGACTTTCTATATTTTGATTAATTTTATGGCTGCAGAGTAAGCAACTGAGAGTCTTTAACATATTTATGAGTGACACTAACCGATACTGGTAATTAGAGACC
>CM032448.1:69369125-69534125 GCA_019049505.1 Pachyrhynchus sulphureomaculatus | reverse complement strand
GAAACCTGAATTTCTGCATCCATTTGTTGATTTTCAAAAAGCGTTTTGGAGTACTGGAAATTACGAAATTACTCCAAAATGCCAGAATAGATAGCCGCTAAACACAAACTTTAAAATATATAGGTATATACCAAAACGCTACTTCTACAACACAATTCAACAACGTCACAAAATCGATTAAGTTAGAAAAGGATATAAAACAAGGGGATACTTGATCGCTAAAAGGCACTCGAGGATGTGTTTGCAGGGCCGCATTGGCAAGGTAAGAAAATATCAGTGAATAGACAGAGATTGACGCGACTAAGATACGCAGATGAACTGGAATTGTAACAAAAGTCATCAAAAATCGGACTTAAAATAAACTTAGGAAAAAGTACATATACCGCGTAGGTTGAAAAGTTTTTGATCTAGCTACTTAAAACACATTTTTTTTGCAAAATTCGACTTTATTCATCAATATAGCCTCCTTCAAGAGCAAAACAATCAGTTCAATGCTTTTTTAACATTTCTATACCTTTCTTGATTTGTCTTTGCCCTTCAAAATAACTCTCAGCTTCGGCGATAATTTCCTCATTGAAGCCAAATCTCTTTCCCGCGAGCATTTTTTTGAGGTCTGCGAATAGATAATAGTCGCTGGGGGCCAAATCTGGAAATACGTTGGACGAGGAAGCAATTCGAACTTCAATTCATACGATTTTGCCATCGTAACCATTGACTTGTGACAAGGTGCATTGTGTTGATGAAAAAGCACTTTTTTCTTGTTGATTTGGGGCCGTTTCTTTGCGATTTCTGCCTTCAAACGCACCAATAACTTTATATAATATTCGTTATTGATGGTTTTTCCCTTCTCGGCATAGTCGATGGAAATTGTTCCACGCGCATCGCAAAATACAGAGGCCAAAACCTTCTCAGCCGATTGTTGTGTCTTTGGTCGCTTCGGGCGGCTTTCGCCGGCTGCTGTCCATTCTGATGTTTAGTGGTGGATCCATGTTTTATCCATTGTCACATATCGCCTGAACAGGTCCAAATAGCGCTCAGAATCATCAGAACGTTGTTGTTTTTGGTCCACTGTGAGCAAATGCGGTACTCATTTCCAACAGAGCTTTCTCATACCCAAATGTTCATGCAAAATATGACCAATAAGTTCTTTTGATAACTTCAGGGTGTCAGCTGTCTCACGCAATTTCACTTTACGATCATCCAAACCAATTTTGTGGGTTTTTTTTTTTTTGATGTTTTCCGGTGTGACCACCTCATATAGGCGTCCAGAGCGTTCAGCATCATTTGTATTTGTACGACCGCGGTTAAAATCAGCATGCCAGTAAGTGATTTTCCAGGGGCAGAGTCCCCCCAACACTTATCAAGCTATTGCTTTGCTTGAACGGTATTTTTTCCTATCCAAAAACGCACAAAATTCGATTTTTTCCATTGTTTTGAAAATATCAAAAGTAGCGTCACTAAAACCATTGTAACTTATAAACTAATCGTCGAAATGTCATGAAATTTTGACACATATCATTTGAAGGTTGGTACTTCCTAAATTTTTTGAAAAGGGTGACATCTATGTGTCAGACCAAAAACTTTTCAGCCTACGTGTTATTCGTAAGAAGCTAATTAATACAAAACGTATCAAATCATGTTTAATTCGGACATATAATATTGTTGGGCTAAGAAAACCAAACACAAGAGATACTTAGAATGGAAATATTACCATGGCTAATATTGGGAAAGCTAAAGAACAGAATGATAAATAAAAATATCCCCATGCGTCAACGTTCTCCTCTGATCAATGTATACTCGTTGTATTAGACTATAGTTTTAAAATAATAATAGTAATATAAAGAGCTATGGAAAGATACATGCTCGGAGTAAGAAAGATAAAGGAAAACGGAGAGCCGCACTAAAATGGGGATTCACTGGACATGTTGCAAGGTGCAATATGTCACCCGGATACGGATTATCCTTTTTGGATGGATATCGGCGACGATGTTATATTATCCGTCAACTTCGTCCAAATTCAGCAACTTACATTTGTATTTCACGGAACCTTTTAGTCAACGCGGACGTTATTACATTTCTGCAACAATTACTACCCATGTATGTGGTCAAGACAAATATATTTAAATAAATAAGTATATTATCCTGTCGGGATTGAACCCGGGGCCGTTATTACAGTATGCCAGCATGAGAACGATGGAGCTAGGGTCGCCATATACTGTAGTAACAATCATCAGGAGGGAGATTCAGAGGTAGTAATGCACTGGACCTTTTTTTTTTATGGGTCTAGCACACGTGCTACAGGGAAATCCCTAAAGCGCTACAGGAGCGACACGTGTGCGGAGAAAGCGATTCACGTTGTTCTTGAATCGCTGTAGATTGTACTCGATGGGAAACACAGTCCTGGGCAAACTATTCCAAAGGTATGATGTTCTCCATATAAAAGACTGCTTGAAAAGCGTTGTACGAGGAGTAACAAGCTGAACCTCATACGAATGTAAAGTATTAGCGCGACATGTACTCCTAACATGCACCGCTCTTGGAGGAATTAAGCGGGCCACATCCTTCGAACACTTTCCATGAAAGTACTTGTAGAATAGGCTCAAGTCGCCAACCGTTCTTCGATGTTCCAGCGAATCAAGGCCGTCGGTCAGTTCCGGGTGTCCAATCAGACGAACAGCTCTTCTCTGGATAGAATCCAACAAATGCAGTGTATGTTTGGGAGCGGAGCTCCAAACATGGGAGCAGTATTCCATAGTTGGTCGAATTTGAACTTTGTAAAGAATTAACAGTTGTTGTGGAGTGTAAAGCTTTCTGGTTCGAAACAATATTCCCAACTTTTGAGAAGCTCTCCTTGCTATGCCTGCAACATGTTCATGCCAGGACATATTTGCTCCCAAATTAACGCCTAACAGATTGAGTGACGATGTTAGAGGGATGGAGTGCCCCGACATAACTATGTCGGGTTCTGCAACGTTAACTTTTTTAGAAAAAATTGCCGCCTGGGTTTTTGTAGCGTTAAATTCCACTTGGTTACTGTCACCCCAAGATAGAATTTCTTCCAGGTCTTTGTTAAGTTGAATGACTTCCTGCTGTCTGCGGATATTCGTCTGAGTAGTCGATGTCCGAGCATTCAAAGTGAATGAAGAGATAAGTGTACTGTCATCTGCAAAGCTGTAGATTGCATTCTCGGTCTTTTCCAGAAGATCGTTAATATAAATAAGGAAGAGAGTAGGAGATAGTATGGAATCTTGGGGCACACCGGCGTTGATAGTGAAGGTGTTAGAAAGAAATCCGTCGACTGCCACTCGTAAAGAACGCTCTCTGAGGAAACATGGGAGCCACAAACAGAACTTTTCAGACATACCATAAGAACGTAACTTAGCCAACAGCCCATCGTGCCAAACACGGTCAAATGCCTTGGACATGTCAAGAGCAACCGCTCGAGATTCTCCAAAGTGTTCAATTGCGTTGTTCCAAACCGACCGACGATATTAAGGGGATAGTGGCATTATAGTGGATACGAGAGGCAAATAACCAATACAACTTGAGACGAAGAAGGGA
Source organism: Pachyrhynchus sulphureomaculatus (assembly GCA_019049505.1). NCBI lineage: Eukaryota > Metazoa > Arthropoda > Insecta > Coleoptera > Curculionidae > Pachyrhynchus > Pachyrhynchus sulphureomaculatus. Next base: position 69,530,564 of record CM032448.1, on the reverse strand, counting down.
GGCCTATGTCAAGACTGCTGATGTGGATGTTCCAATTTTCACCGTAAAAAGAAATTATTATCGCCGTTGTAACTTTGCAAGGTCTGAAGGATATTCCTCTCTTTTGATTTTAAGATTTGGTGAGACATACTTATCAATTATTAAAATTGGATAATCATATATGCTTAAGGACACAATTACATTTGCTATTTATTATCATAATTGCCATCGTGACGAAACATTTGTAAAAACTAGAACGATTCGTGCGTAAAAAGTGTCGAGACATCTATTTACTCTACAATCTAATTATAAGTGTCAGGTATTAAGCACTTAATTACTATAAAAACATTGAAAAAGTGATAATTGCTATCTATAGTTATTTTTGTAGCATTCAAAGATTCATTTATTACTTATGTCCTTATTAATGTAACTAATCTAATTTCAAAATTTCACAAACAAAAATAAGTATTGACATGCTTAAGACATTTGTGGTTGTTAGAAACGAACCGTTTTTTTTTTTTTAAATTTTTACTTTATTAGAATTATTCGTATGCCATGATAATCGTTTTAACAACACTGTGACTTCTTTAAATTACTTAGTTACAAAATGTTTGAAGAAGATATGTTATTGTGGAAACGATTATTATGGTATATGTTTCTTTTCGATTAATTTAGAATATATTTCCAACACGTATCAGCTAATTCCACAGAATATCTCCGATTGCCTAACTTTTGTATATGTAAGACCTGTAGATGTAGGACATTACTGATTTTTATAAGTATTTATCAGACCGATATTGGGGTTTTCGACTGCACTAAAAAAGATCAATATACAGATATTTTCTATCAGAAAAAAAGGAAAATCTTTATAGTGTAGGCTCGCAACTTCTTTTCAGATCATTGAAAATGCATTATTCTATGTAATTCCTATCCATATTCAATTTAATCCACTTTACGTTCATCTTAATCTAGAAAATTACAACTAACAGGGAATCCTATAAGAATGGAACTGTAGGACGTTACAACATGCCTTAACCTCTCTCCAAGCAAACCTCTCGGCAATTTCTTACACATAAAATCCGAAATATATATATATATATATATATATATATATATATATATATATATATATATATATATATATATATAATATATTAAAATTCAGGGTTTCAATCCGTTCGTCTAACAATGAATTTGCACGACGTTTCAGCAAAATCTCATTTGGGATTTTAAAGTGCTCCTGCTGGCAGGGGCAGCAGGAGCACTTGAAAATGCCAAATGAGATTTTGGCGAAACGTCGTGCAAATTCATGGTTAGACGAACGGACTGAAACCCGGAATGTTAATGTATTACATTCCACCATCCGTGAAAACCTCTATTGTAACATATATATATATATATATATATATATATATATATATATATATATATATATATATATATATATATATATATATATATAAGTATATATACATATAAATATAAACATTAAAATTCCAGGTTACAATCCGTCTACCAATGAATTTGCACGATGTTTCGCCAAAATCTCTTTTGACATTTTTAAGTGCTCTTGCTGTTACTGCTACTCGATACTATGATCTTGCTGTTGCTGCCGCTCGAACCTAACGCCCGGAATTTTAATGTATTACATTCCACCATCCGCGAAAACCTCTGCTAGTTATTTAAAATTGGGAATTATTAAATAAAGCTAAAAACTAAAAAATATGTTGGGGGAGTCTATACTATTATCATTGCCATTCAATAATCAACTTACTGGGTACTAATTTGAGAGAAAATATATCTTGCTATGAACATGTTGCGGTCAAGAAACCTCTTAAAACCTTAGAATTTCCAGCACCAAATATTACTTTGATGCTGGAAAACTGTACACTTCATCATAGTTTTTGATTGTATACGAAGTTCAAATTCGATCATCGACGAAATACTACACTAATATGCCCTGCTCGCCAGAAGCCTTGATTTTTTTGGAACGCCGAAAAAAGGTTGATAATTTGAGGCTATTCTATAAATACTCTTATGGAAAGCGTTCAATTGATGTAGTCCGCTTGATTCCTTCCAGAGCGCTGCATGCTAGGAATACACGTTGCGCTATTACATCACATTGATATAGTATAAGTTTCAGCATGTCACTCTTTTATTCCTAAAACTACTAACAAAAATAATTAACCCGTTCAATATTGTTTACATGGTGCCTGTTTTGTAACAAGGGTTTAAGTTGCGACTGACATACATACTTAAACTTATTTCAACCAGTTAAATTATGGTTTAAACCAGGGTAAAGTTGATTTCAAATTATGATTTAAATTGGTGTGTACAAAGAAAAAGGTCCAGTGATTTTCGACGTTTTGCCTGTGATTACACAAGAAATCTTTAGGGACCTTCACTCTTCGATTTAGAATACTGAATGGCGTGTGTGTGTGTGTGTGTGTTCAATATTCTAACCTCGAAGAGTAAAAATTTCTAAAAATGTCTCGTGTATTGTAGGCGAAATCTCGATAAATCATTCTAATTTGCCACCGTCTAATCTCCAGAAACTTGATTTCTCATTGCATTCACAATATTAGGCTTTCATTTAACCACTTTAAAAACACAACACCTACCATTGCATAAAACTATAAGGATTCACAACTGGACAGTCTAATTTTACCTTAAATACAGGAAAATACAAATAAAATGGCCAAATTACTTTTAAGATCTACCATTCCCACAATTTTGAGTGTTCCGTACGGAACACTTATAAGATCACTTCGGTATCTGTTCGTCTGTCTGTCTGTGTCACACCCGATTTTTTTCCGAAACTATTTGACATAGAAAGTTGAAATTTGGCACTAATATAGGAATTGATGGTCTCAGAGCCGTATAGTTTTGAACGTTAAATTTTGACTTAAGGGGTTAGTTTTGGGGGGTTAAATCGGAAGTGAAAAAAAAAATTTTGTTACCTGGTCATCGAGTGGGATGTCAAATGAAAGCTTGTAAAAAGACGAGTTCAAATATATATATATATATATATATATATATATATATATATATATATATATAATGTAATACTTGTGCACAATTCTCTTTGTATTATTTTTAAAAAAGTACGAAAAATCGCTGTCCCCCCTTATCTCGAAAAGTACTGATTAAAAAATTTTGAAAAAATTCTGGAATATTCTCTACAGGCTGTAGATTAAACGAAAATTATCAAGATTACATTAACTTTAATAATTTATATAGTATATAAAAAAAAAAACAAAAATTTCAAGGTCATCAGTTTTCACTAAAGATCGGAAAAAAATTTTGTTGAAAACTCATTTGGGATGTTTTTGTGAAGTCACTGATCATTTTTACTTCCGTAATAAAACATTTTATTTTAAAAGCAATCAACGTACGGAACACTAATTGCGCAAGTCCAACTTGCACTTGACCGGTTATTATTATTTGATAGAAAATGCATTAAGCTTGTAGTTCTTGAGGTAGTGTATATAGCTGGGCATCTGAAAAACTGTAATATCCATATCCACTAGAATTAAGGAACGTAAAATGTATATTAAAAATAAACAAATAATATATTTAATCGGAATTGAACATCATTAATCTACAAGACATGCGATTAATGTAAGCGAAGCCAAAGTTATTGCGTTCGGTCTCCAGTTTTTATAAATGAAAGAGGGTATAATCTACAAACACTTTAATATCATTAATAGAGATACGAGTTACTATCGGCAGCATAAGCGGGAACCAATTACTACCCTAGTGTTGCCCAGTTGGATATTAGTCGGGTATGAGTACTTAACCTGCTCCTCACTGGGCTTATTCAGTGCTGTAATTTCAAAGTGCTACAATCCCTGAAGATGTCAGGTGCATTTATCGATGAAACGTTGGACACTGATTTTGACTTCCTATGGTTGAATCTCAAAAACTATAATTTGAACATTCCATGAAGGCATCCGTTTTATATTAACCACTCTTGAAGTAGTAGTTATGCGAATAATAAAAATAGACAAAGACACGATTAAATAACCAGTCAAGTGCAAGTTGAACTTGCGCAATTAGTGTTCCGTACGTTGATTGCTTTTAAAATAAAAAATTTTGTTACGGAGGTATAAAATGATCAGTGACTTCACAAAACACACCCCAAATAAGTTTTCAACAAAGTTTGTTTCCAATCTTTACTGAAAACTGATGACCTTGATTTTTTTTTTATATATCAGATAAATTATTAAAGGTAACGCACTCGTGATAATATTCGTTCAATCTACACCCCGTGGAGAATTTTTTCAAAAATTTTTGATAAGTACTTTTCGAGATAAGGCAGCAATTTTTGGCGTTTTTTTAAAAATAATACAAAGAAAAGTGCGCGCAAGTATTGCATTATCTATATATTTTTCACTCGTGTTTTCACAAGCTTTCATTTGACACCACACTCGAGACCCAGTAAAAAAATTTTTTTTTCACTTCCGATTTCACCCCCCAAAACTAACACCTTAAGTCACAATTTAACTTTCAAAATTACATGGCTCTGATGAGGCCATCAATTCCTATATTATTACCAAATTTCAACTTTCTATGACAAACAGTTTCGGAGAAAATCAGGTGTGACAGACAGACGAACAGACACCGAAGTCATCTTATAAGTGTTCCGTACGGAACACTAAAAAGCATTTAATCGATTCTTATAATAGCTTAAAAACTGCAGATATAATACGTAGGCTGAAAAGTTTTTGGTCTAGCTACTTAAAACACATTTTTCTTGCAAAATTCATCAATACAGTCTCTTTCAAGAGCGAAACAATCAATCCAACGCTTTTCTAACATTCCTATACCTTTCTTGTAGAAGGATTTGTCTTGGCCTTCAAAACAGGCCTCAGTTTTGGCGATAACTTCTTCATTGGAGCCAAATCTCATTCCCGCGAGCATTTTTTTGAGGTTTACGAATAGATAATATTCGCTGGGGGCTAAATCTGGAGAATACAGTGGATGAGGAAGCAATTCGAACTTCAATTCATGCAATTTTGCCATAGTAACTATTAACTTGTAACACGGTGTATTATCTTGATGAAAGAGCACTTTTTTCTTGTTTATTTGGGGCCGTTTCTTTGCGATTTCTGCCTTCAAACGCATCACTGACTTTATGTAATATTCGCTATTGATGGATTTTCTCTTCTCAGCATAGTCGATAAAAATTATTCCATGCGCATCCTAAAGCATCCAGCATCATTTGTGTCTGTACGACCGCGTTTAAATTCAGCATACCAGTAAATGAGTGATTTTCCAGAGTTCCCGTAACACTTATAAAACCATCGCTTTCCTTGAACGGTGTTTTTTCCCATCAAAAACAGTGTTTAATCAACACACGAAATTCGATTTTTTCCATTATTTTGAAAATATCAAAAGTAGTGTCACTAAAATCACTGTAACTTGTAAACTAATCGTCGAAATGTCATGAAATATGGACACGTATCTTTTGAAGGTTGGTACTTCCTAAAAATCATATGGATTTTTTTGAAAAAAGCGACATCTATGTGTCAGACCAAAAACTTTTCAACCTACGTGTTATATAGGATTAACTATAGGGAAAACATCGGGTATACACTTGTTATTGTTCCGAACGGAACACTTACGAGATCATTTCGGTGTCCCTGTGTCACACCCGATTATCTCCAAAACTAATTGACATAGAAAGTTAAAATTTGGCACGAATATAGAAATTAATGGCCGAATGAGAGTCGTGTAGTTTTGAAAGTTAAAGACTTAGAGGGTTAGTTTTAGGGGGTGAAATCGAAAGTGAATAAAAAAATGTTTACCAGGTCATCGAGTGAAAACTGTGAAAACACGAGTTCAAAAATTTATATGATATAATACTTGCGCACACTTTTCTTTGTATTATTTTTCAAAAATGGTTAAAAGTCGCTGTCCCCCCTTCTATCTCGAAAAATACTGATCAAAAAATTTTGCAAAATTCTGGAATATGGAGATTGAGCGACAATTATTACGAGTAGATTATGTTTGATAATTTATCTGGTATAAAAAAATTATAAAAACTTTGGGACTCAACAAAATGGTGGAAGTTTTGTTAATATACTTTTCAGTACATTATTGGTCATTATAATTACACAACTATTTAAGTAGTAAATATTTAATTTACACTTTTATTACTAAATTCTACATTGAGTTAGATTGATTTCTTGGCTATTAGGTAGCTAAGATGCTATATCAATTAAATATTATTGACAAAGAAAAAACATGAAAATACATATTGGATCTTAAGATATATACATGTCAGAGATCTAATTAACTTAGCCTAGGTAAGGATTTTATTTTACGCAATCACCGTACAGAACACTAATTGCGCAAGTCCGACTTGCACTCGGCGAGTTTTTTAAAGATAGGAAGGAAACTGTAAAACTAATTACAATATTGTATAAATTTTAAGAAAAAAAAGACAAATTAACAACGCTAGTGAAAATACCACACCACTGACCTAACGCATCTTTAAACAAAATTAGAACTAGAGTAGCATAATACCTGTTTAAAGCTTTTTTTGTCTGGCACAAGTTTAATTATAACCTCAAACATAGTCGTGTGTTAATCAATCTTCCTTGAGATTGTGGGCCAAGTCAAACATAAAAGTAGTCATACCGTTAATTTTTTAACCAAATAATGATCTACGTTAGTCGAGATATTTAGAACATATTTATTTGATGTTTAGAAGAAATTATAACTCACTACGGATGAAATTCAAGGTTCTATGGAAAATAATGTTAGTATTGGCGCCTGTTGCTAAGCCTGTTTAACGTTAGTGTAATGTCCACCAGGCGGGACCGGAGGAAGTTTTTGTTGGTGACTTCAGATATATATCCCATTATATGATCCAAGTGGTGCCTTAACAAAAACATATTCTCGGCATACAGTCAAGGTCGGCTCATTTCAACTTCGACTTCAGATATGCGACCCACCTATATATAGAGTGGGAAAGACACTATCTTCATCATCAGCTTGTCTGGTCTGAGCGCTCTACGATCAACAACATGTCTTTGAGAGTTTGCCGATGTTCTTCTACATACTGCAGCATGACATGGTATATATCCTAGCCAAATATACTTAGATAAATAAATATATTAACCTACCGGGAATATCAGGTTAAATTTTCCAGTAGATGAAATCAGATTTTCAAGTTTTCCAGTATTTACTAAACAGAGTATTTAACTGACTTAGACATAAGCTTTGTTCAACATACAACATACAATCTGGAATGATTATAAATCGTTTTGTTCGAAGTTAACAAAAAAAAATTACTAAGAACCAGCGCCACGCACCTGTCAATATACAATTGGTCGACCCTAATTCAAACTGAATCTCAATTTTAGTCTAATGTTGAAACAATAAATGTGTCAGACTCGATGGGATAACACATTGTAAAAAATATATGTAAAACTACAGAGAAAATAATGGGAAAAAATCTCTATAGAATTTTGCATAAATATTTATTTTTTCGAGATAGATTTTAAAAATCTATATATATATATATATATATATATATATATATATATATATATATATATATATATATATATATATATATATATATATATATATATATAATATATATAAATAATAGTAAATTAGTAAATCCACGTAAATGCATTGCACTTTGCCCTTACGCCTAATTGGCACCCGTGGTTAAAGCCACGTCTCAAGATATTCACACACATATTTACACCTTAAGAAGGTAAGTTTTTTTTATTTGTTATTTTATTTAAATTATTAGCTGTGCTTTATATAGTTATGTCTGCCATGCAAAGGGTGGGACTGAACTTGAAAGAAAATATTTTCAAAGTTAATTAAGTTTAGTTTGTAACATGATTTGTCTATTTTACAATGTATAGTTTGAAAATTAAAAAAATATTTGGTTGAGCACAATGTATTATTGAAATAAGTAAGTTTTACTTAAGATTGTGTGTATATTTTAATTTTTATGTTAATAAATAACTTCACCACTATTTCTGGTTTACTTCAATTTTTCTTTTTTTTTTTGTTACATCGCGTAATACGCAGTTTACAAATTTTAAATATAAAATATTACAGTCAATCACGAAATTTTATATAAATAAATGAATTTCATTATATATTTTTGTGTCGTATATTTTTACATTTATGTAATCGCGTTTACATAATTTTGTCGAAATTTACATAAAAGTTTGGAAATAAATTTGTGAATAATTACAGGAATAATTGGTGGTTATGTATGTATCCAGAAGTATCCATGTAATTATTTTTGATAGCGTACTGTGATGAATTTATTATTTCAATGGAAATTTGTTGCAAATTTCAAGTTTCAACCTCATTTTTTCATGAAATGTTGTGAACTTAAACTTTTCTGGCTAAGTCAAAATACATTTTACAACAGCTAACTCTGAGAAAAAGCATAACAAATAATACAGTCTTAATTTAAATACCAAAGGGTAACAGAGAAGAAGAATGAAATTTTCATATTAATGTATGATTTATTTCAAAATTAAGAAAAGAGCCTGAAGCTGAAGCCTCAAGACTCACCCTAAATGAGTTTTCAATAAAGTTTGTTCGCGATCTTTGTTGAAAACTGATGACTTTGAAAAAGTGTTTTTTTTTATATATCCGATAAATTATTAAAAGTAACGCACTCGTGATAATTTTCATTCAATCTACACTTACAATATTCCAGAATTTTTGGTGGTTTTTTAAAAATATTATACAGAAAATTTGTGTGAGTATTACATCATTAGGCAAAAAAAAAAAATTAGGCATCGGAAGACGTTATAAAACCGATTGATATATATATATATATATATATATATATATATATATATATATATATATATATATATATATATATATATATATATATATATATATATATATATATATATATATATATATATATATATATATATATATATATTACATCATATAAATGTTTGACTTGTGTTTTCACAAGCTTTTATTTGACACCCGACCTGATGACCTGGTAATTTTTTTTCATTTCCAATTGCACCCCCCAAAAATTAAGTCAAAATTTAAATTTCAAAGCTATACGGCTCTGATTAGGCCATCATTTCCTATATTTATCCCAAATTTCAATTATCTATGTCAACTAGCTTCGGAGAAAATCGGGTGTGACCGACAGACGGATAGACACCGAAGTGATCCTATAAGTGTTCCGTACGGAACACTAAAAAATGAAATTTTTACCCGTGATATGGTAGTTTGTAAAGGCCTTGCTTCTCAACTACAAAGACTACTGCTTTTTTTTGTTCAGATGTCACCAATTGTTTAATATGGTTTATCATGACGGTTCGCTGACAGACAAGTGGGTTTAAGGTACACAATAACTAATCTAGGAAATTTCCCTTACAGCTAAAGAATTATATTAAAAACCATAAAATAAAAATATTCGAACTTTAGTGTTTTATCCCTTTATGTCATTTTATAAACGTTTCTGTGGAAATTGTGAACACTTACAAATACTTCAATGAGTTATTTGCTGACAGCGAATAAATTTTTGCTTATGATGCAATCAATTTCGGGAAGTGTTTTATAAAGTTTACGATTTTTAAAATGAACAGTTTATTTAAGTGGATTTGACCTTTTCTGAATCCCATGATTTAAAGTAGATGCAGATTTTGATATAGTTTTACACAAATGTTAACGAATGTCAAACTAAACAAAGAAAAATATTCTAAAAATATTGTGTTTGACTAGTGATAACCACGACAAACCTTTTGGAATCCTTCCTGTAATTTTGTGAATAAGTCCCATATTTTCCCTTCTCTTGTCCTTTTATTTCTTCACTCCACAAAGACATAACTTTTCAATATTTTAAAGACATGGTAAACATTTTTGCGATGTTATCTGGTAATAATCAATTATTATACGAGGGTTGTATGACAGGTACCTGGCCTTGACAAGAAAAAAACATTTTTATGTGTAAAACTTATTTTATTTTTCAACATAATCTCCTTTTACCTCGATACACGTAATGCAACGTTTTTCTTTGTATCCCATCTAAAAAATATGATTTCTCCAACCCTTCAAAATAGGCGTTTGTTTCAGCAATCACCTAATCGTTTGAGCCAAATTTTTTTCCACCGAGCCATTTTTTCATATTCGAAAACCAAAAATAATCGCTGGGGGCTAAATCTGACGAATATGGTAGATGCGGAAGCAATTCGTGTTCTGACTCATGGCATTTTGCCATGGCGATGACACAAGTGTGCACGCGTGCATTTTTTGATGAAAGGGAATTTTTTTCTTTACCAAATGCCGACGTTTTCCTTTTACAGCACGATTGAAACGATTCAATAAGTTGACATAATTCTTCATTACTCGTTTTACCCTTTTCAAGGTAATCGACGTGGATTATGCCGCGTGCATTCCAAAACATTGTGGCCAAGACTTTGTTGATCGATAAAGTCGCCTTTGCCTTCTTTGGCGCCGGTTCGCCACGAAAAACTTACTATTTGGACTGTTCTTTGGTCTCTGGTGAGCTATGATGAATCTATGTTTCGTGAACAATTATGAATTGACGCCAAAAATCATTCCAATTGCGCTCCCATAAACTTCGCTGTAGCACCATCTCTGTCCAAGGCTAGATACTTATCATAAAACCGTTGTAGTTTTACATACATGTTAACGAATATCAAACTAAATAGGGAAAATATTCTAAAAATATTGTGTTCGACTATTAATTACCACAACAAACTTTTTGAAATCTATATATTTGTTGTAGTTTTGTGAATAAGTCCCATATTTTTCCTTCTCTTGTCCTTTTATTTCTTCACGCCACAAAGACATAACTTTTCAATATTTTAATGACATAATAAAAATGGTAAACATTTTTTCGATGTTACCTGGCAATAATCAATTATTATAATACTCATGCAAATAAAATATTTCACTTAATAAAATCCCGCGGTAAAGTCAGACCGAGATTTGTATTATTGATAAGACAATTCCTTATACGAGAAATATAAAGGGTAACGTACAGTTCATATAATCAATAGAAACGTTTAGCCTTAAATATTGATCAAACATTTTTCATAATGATGCAATGATATGACTCTAAGCTCTTAAATAGCCGGCGATAATGTTCAATTAATAATTTGGTACATTTGTAAACAAAGATTTATTGACTGATCTGTGCAAACAACAAGATTATATAAAGGGATATAATATTTTTTTTTTGTTATCGTTCACCTCCCCGCCTGAGTAGAAATTTTACCCTTTTTCATATTCTAAGGATATCGGTGGGATGTCGTACTACCCGTCAACGTTGTCCAAGTCCGAAACGTACATTTTTGTGTTTCACGGCACTTTTTAAACAACACAGTAGTGCTGCCACGGACGGTAATGCATTTCTGCAAACTACTACATCTGTCCGTGGCCATAAATAAGTATACCGACGTGCTGGGATTGGAACCCGGATTACTAGCGAAAATTATGATCGTATAATAGATAAGAACAGTTTGTCGTCATGGTATCGCATGCAACAAATAATGCAAAATTGGCTTTCTAGCCGAGGTCTATATAGATTCATTTTCTGTATAATAGTCAGAAACAAAAAAATTCAAAATTGGTTTTTTCCGACCTAGGTGAGACAATATTAAACGTTGTCTTAATGATCAGAAACGGAATTTCGATTCGTTTTTTCCGATTAATTAAATAAAGGGGTATAATAAGGAAGTCTAAAAATAGTATTATACAATTAATGTCTACCACAATGTACAAACATCTTATATTTTTTTTATTTCTTTTTTCATGGATCTAGCACACGTGCTGTAGGGAAGTCCCTAAAGCGCTACAGGAGCGATACGTGTGCGGAAAAAAGCGATTCACATTGTTCTTGAATCGCTGTAAATTGTACTCGGTGGGAAACACAGTCCTGAGCAAATTATTCCATATAAAAGACTGCTTGAAAAGCGTTGTACAAGGAGTAACAAGCTGAACGGATGTGAAGTATTAGTGCGACATGTATTTCTAACATGCACCGCTCTGGGAGGAATTAAGCGGGCTACATCCTTCGAACACTTTTCATGAAAATACTTGTAGAATAGGCTCAAGTCGCCAACCCTTCTTCGATGTTCCAGCGAATCAAGACCGCCAGTCAGTTCCGGGTCTCCAATCAGACGAACAGCTCTTCTCTGAATAGGATTCCACAAATGCAATGTATGTTTGGGAGCGGAGTCCCAAACATGGGAGTAGTATTCCATAGTTGGTCGAATTTGAGCTTTGTAAAGAATTAACAGTTGTTGTGGAGTGTAAAGTTTTCTGGTTCGAAATAATATTCCCAACTTTTGAGAAGCTCTCCTTGCTATGCCTGCGACATGTTCATGATAGGACATATTTGCTCCCAAATTAACGCCCAACAAATTGAGTGACGATGTTAGAGGAATGGAGTGCCTCGCCATAACTATGTCGGGTTCAGCAACGTTAACTAGAAAAACCTGCCTCCCGGGTTTTTGTAGCGTTAAATTCCACTTGGTTACTGTCACCCCAAGATAGAATTTCTTCCAGGTCTTTGTTAAATTGAACGACTTCCCGCTGCCTGCGGATATTCGTCTGAGTAGCCGATGTCCGAGCGTTCAAAGTGAATGAAGAGATAAGCGTACTGTCATCCGCAAAGCAAAGTAGATTGGGTTTCCGGTCTTTTCCAGCAGATCGATCGTTAATCTAAATGAGAAAGAGAGTAGGAGATAGTATGGAGCCTTGGGGCACACCGGCGTTGATAGTGAAGGTGTTAGAAAGAAATCCGTCGACTACCACTCGTAAAGAACGCTCTCTAGGGAAACACGAAAGCCACAAACAGAACTTTTCAGACATACCATGAGAGCGGAGCTAAGCCAACAGTCCATCGTGCCAAACAGGGTCGAATGCCTTGGATATGTCAAGAACAACCGCTCGAGATTCCCCAAAGTGTTCAATTGAGTTGTTCCAAACATGTGTTACATAAGTCAGAAGGTCTCCTGTTGATCTATGTTTACGAAAGCCATACTGGTGATCGCTAATAATGTTGAATCCTTTTCCATGACTTTCAATATTATTGAAAGCAGTGCGTCTGGTCGGTAATTATTTGGCAAGGTCTTCTTTCCTTTTTTAGGTATCGGCTGAACTGTGGCATATTTCCAGCAGGAAGGAAATATTCCCTTTCTGTAGGATAGGTTTTGAAAACTCTGGCAGGAATTTTTGGTGTCAAGCTTCATTAAAATACGTTTAATGATACGCTGTCTGAAGACAATATCGGGCATCCTTGACTGCACTATAGGAATAGTAGGTGATGTTTTTCCTTGGAAATCGACAGTACAATGTGAAGCAAAGAGTTCAGCCAACAAGTTCGCTTTTTCAACAGGTGTCGTTGCAATAGAATTATCTGGCCATGTGAGTGGTGGTATGGTGGATTTGGTGAAATTTTGACTAACTGCCTTAGCGACTGACCAAAAGGACCTAGAATTGTTAGGACCAGCGAGAAGTTAGCTTCTAATTCGTTGATTGTGTGCCTCCTTGGTTTGATCGATAATTTCTTTGCATCTGTTCCGGGCACGAACAAAGGTGTTACAATTTATGGTGTTAGGATTTACTTGCCATTGTCGGTAGGCAAGATGTTTAGAAGCAACAGCTTCTTTGCATTTTCGGTCAAACCAAGGCTTGCCTTTGGAAGGGCATTTTTTCGCAAAAGGAATGTAAGCTTCCATATCATCCAAAATAACATCGGAAACGCAGCGCAATCAGTTCGAACAGCAGACCGAAAACGAATAGACGCGTTTTAAATGTTCTGCTGGCGGAAAATGTTGAATGTCTCCTGTACTGAATATCGAACTAACGTGTCCATTCTGAACGAAATTAAGCCCACCCAACGACTACAGTGCTTGCTGGAATATTGTGGTTCTTTGGTTATTTGACTAGAAGTGAGTACATGGAAAAATTGATTATCCAGGAAAAGCCTAAGGGTAGGAGAAGAAGAGGCAGATCTTCCATGCGCCGATTAGATACCGTTGAGAGCCTTTTGCATTCTAACGTGGAACACGCGGTAAGGGCCACAGACAATCCAATAAAGTGGCAGAACACCATTAGAAACGTTATGAAAGAGTTGGAAATTCAGGCTGTCATGATATTGATGGTTATTTGATCACTGTCTATAAAGATGTTGGATTGAGAATGATGACATACATACAAGGGTAGTAATAGGTAAATATATTTACATTGTTTTCCTGTTTTACTGCTTGCTTTCTGCACCACTGGAAATATTTCTAATTTTCCTCAAAATAATCTGTCAGCACGGTGAGCCAAGAATAAATAATAATAATAGAAATTAGGTTAACAGTTGCTAGATAGATAGACTGGACATTGTTGACCAATAAGCTATAAAGAACGCAATTTATACACAATAAAAATAGTTTTTTACGTTATATTTACCAAATTTTAAAATTTATCTCACCCGGAAATTTTTTTTTTCTGATTGTGAAGGTAAATCAAAAACACAACAATTTTGTTTCATGTTTCTAATTTTATCTCTTTTTAGTGTTCGGTCCGTCCGTCCGTCCGTCCGTCCGTCCGTCTGTTACACACATTTGACATAGAAAGTTGAAATTTGGTACTAATATAGGAATTGATGATCTCATCAGAGCCGTTGTTTTGAAAGTTAAATTGCGACTTAAGGGGTCAGTTTTGGGAAATGAAATCGGAAGTGAAATTTTTTTTTTTACTAGGTCATCAAGTAGAGTATCAAATGAAAGCTTGTAAAAACATGAGTTTAAAAATATATATAATGTAATACTGGCGCACACTTTTCTTTGTATTAATAGGTGTTTCGGTTAATAATGTCGATTTTTTCGCAACATTTAAGCGTTTATTTCCATTACAAAATGAATTACCCTAATAATCAAGTATTGGCCGTCGTTGGCTACGACTTTTTCCCATCTTTCTGTCAATGGATTTCCCACCAGAAGAACTTTTCATCTTTTGAGGCCAATCATTCATTAAGCCAAATTTTCACTTCTTCGTAAGAATGTAAGTGTTTTTCTGAAAGTCCGTGCTGCATCGATCGAAATAAGTGGTAGTCTGAAGGGGCTAAGTCCAGTGAATACGGCGGGCGGGATAAACGTTCCATTTGATGTTTTCCAAATAGTTTTTAACACATTTTGCAACATAGGCCGAGCATTGTCATGTTGAAAAATGACTTTATAGTGTCTTTGGGCGTATTCTGGTCGTTTTTTCTTCAATGCTCGGTTCAACCTTATCAATTGTTATCGGTATCGATCGCCAGAAATCGTTTCACCAGGTTTCAGCAGTTCGTAATACACAGCTCCTCTACTATCCCACCAAGTACACGGCAAAGCTCTCCTGTATATTGCGCACTGGTTGTGATGTTGAAGGCTGGCCTGGGTCTACCCAAGTTTTTTGGGTTGAAGCATGTTCACTATAAGCTTCAACCAACAATCGATAACTTTCAGCAGCCGTTTTCTTCAAATGAAAGAAGGTTATTAAACTTCCCCACAAAACGTCTTTTTCTGGCACGAAACACAACATATTTAAAGCTATGAAGAACTATGTTTTTGGCACAATAACAATTAATAACGAAATGGCTTTTGATGGCGTATGTTTACCTTCCAAAACGCCATAGATGTCACTAGTCTTTACCAACACCTACACCAATAAGTGTATTAGTAACGCCATCTCTTAGCAAAATCGACAATATTAACCGAAACACCTATTATATACATACATATATATATATATATATATATATATATATATATATATATATATATATATATATATATATATATATATATATATAACGATGTGTTTGAAGTGTTGATATCGCCCATCTGCTAAAATCTCTCTGGTGATAACCATTAAAAAGCTGATGTTAAGAAGTTTTCATTTATTTCCACATGTTGTTTCAAATCAGTAGTTGTTATGCAGCTTCTGTCATTCTTAAAGAAGTATGAACCGAATATTCCACGTTGCGGCCTTTAGGAGGATCTAAAGGATTTGTTGCTTTAGTGTTAAAGTGGCCGTTAAAACAGAAATGTGCCTTATTGAAGAGAATGAGATGTAAACATTAAAAAGCGTTAAAATATTAATTTCACTAAATTCAGTCTAGCACGTTGCTTCCCAACCGGGGCGACGCGACCCACAAAGTGGTCGCCTTGGCTTTTTTGAGGGGTCGCCGGTTATCAATTTTAAAAACCAAAATTAAATTTTAACATTTAAAGGTAGGTGTTAAAATGTTAATCATTTCTTTATGCTTGACAATATATGAGATATGCGACGTAATCAGTGGACGGCTGGCGCACGCACCTCTCCTTATGCCTGGCGAAATCCGAGTGGGATAAGCTAGCAAGAAATTGCTCTGGAAATTGCAAAAAATAAAAAATCTCATACAATTGCAGAAATTCTTATCAAATCCTATTGATTAAAGTCGGTTAAGCTTGGAGAAACGAGTGAGATTAAAATGCCTAATATATCCTTGTTCTGTTGGATACAATTCATGTTCAGACATGTCTATAGACGTGATGGAACAAATTTTAACTGAAATAAAGGCATCTCCTGTCTTTTCCTTTCAACTTGACGAGTCTACCGATGTTAGTTCATGTTTCCAGTTACTCGATTTCGTGAGACATCATAAAGATGATAAGTTCATTCTTTGAAAGTAATGACTTACAATGGAAAAACTTGTGTGGACTATGTACCGATGGAGCACCAGCCATGCTTGGATCAAAGTTGGGCTTTCAGTTAAAAGTTAAAGAGCATGCACTCCAAGCAAAGGAACTTCAATGCATGATTCACCGATTTGCCCTTGCTAAAAAGACTCTTCCAAAGCCTTTGCAAGAACTGTTCGACTCTTTGGTGACAATTGTCAATTATATAAAATCTAGTGCTCTCAATACTCGTTTGTTCAAGGAACTATGCAAAAACATGAACTCTGATCACGAAGTTCTTCTTTTCTACACTGCTGTTCGTTGGTTATTAAAAGGATATGTTGGCCGAGTCTTTGAATTGAAAAAGGCAATAAAACAGTTCTTAGAAATGAAAGGAAAACATAAGTTTATGAGTAAACCTAACTTGGATCTAAAGAGTAGCTTATTTATCTGATATCTTAGATCAACTGAACAAGCTAAATTTGAAACTGCAGGGTAAGGAAACGCAATTATTCACTTCAGAGATAATATCCAGGCGTTCGCATTAAAGCTGCAAAACTAGCGCCGTAAAGTAAATCTTGGAAACTTTACCATATTTGAACATCTTTGCACCAAGACTGAAGAATCGGAGACGGGAATTATAGATAATCTAAGAGAGGAAATTAATAACCACCTTCAAGCCTTTGAATCTGAAATACGTTATTTCTCAGAGTTCTCTGAACAAGAAGCTGCATTAGTACGAAACCCATTTTATGTATCTTTGGATGTTACCGACATTTTCGATGAAGTGCAGGATGAATTTTTGGAGCTGCGAAATGACTCGTCAGCGCGTGATTTATTTCAGGAAATCGTTACCTCAATTTTGGTGTGCTATGCGTTATTCATATCCTAAAGTTTACATGCTTTTTTTTCGAATATTAGTGCCATTTGCTTCTACTTACCTCTGCGAATGTGGATTTTCAACTTTTCTGCAGATCAAGACAACAGCCAGGAATAAGCTGGATGTTCAAGATGACATAAGACTGAGCTTGACAAAAACTCAACCAAGATTTATAACACTTGTTAAGCAGATGCAAACTCAATCATCACATTAATCATCAATACTTAATAATTAATACTTTATAAAAAATATCTTTGTTAAGTCCTAAAATATATTTTTTCAATCTCTTTATTTTTCATTTTATCGATCTAATATGGCGGATGGGAAAGGGGGTAGCGAACATTTTTAAAAAAATCTAAAAAGGGTCTTATAGGAGGTACATTTACGGCACCATTATTGTAACTATGCATAAATACTGTAACTTCCCGAGGGTTTATGTAAATTTCTATAAAATTAACGTAGACAAGAGTAGGTGGAATATATAAAAAAATATATAGAAATATTTTACATTTAACACCAGAAATAATGGCGAAGATCTTTATTAATATAGAATTCTATACAAAATTAAAAGACACTTACAAACTCACTAAAACCTTAGCTATTTTGGGAACTAATATTAATCTGATAAATGACTTTGGAAATATTTTATTTCAAGTCCCCCATTTACCTTAAGTTAAAACTTACCTTTTAAGGAGTTAATATCTATTGTACGTGTAAATATTTTGAGGCACTACCATCAACTAACGCCTAATAACACCAGCAAGACTAAACACTTAAATTACTTCTCCGACGGCTTCAAACAACAGCATCAAAGAGACAGTGTACTGCAGGCAAAAATGTGAAGTGTAATGCATTTACGTCGATACAGGCTGGTTAATACATTTTATTATGTAAATAGTGCATATCATTACGAAAAGTTATAATAATAGAGAGACATATGTAGCTTTACCGCTTAAATCCAGTTTTTTTTTAATTCTCGGTAAAAATTTTATGGAAAACTAAGACAATTTTTCCTGACCGATTTTCTATGTAATTTTACGTAAATTTTTTACAGAGGGTTACTTCAAACTTTGATACCCAATTGTTAATCAATTGAGAATTGATACTTGAATAAAATGATATTGAAGACGAATTTTACCGCGTCATAATAGCAAAATTGTTGTTAGCGTAAAATTCTCTCACACAACATGTACAAAGCGTTCACTTAATTACAATTGTTGATTTCCTTATATAATACCATTTTTTCGCATATGTTGAGTACTCGATATTTTGTATTGATAATATAACTTTCTAAATATCTTGTTTATACAAAAAAATACCTTATCAACAGAATCGAGTACTTCAAACATGTAATAATAATTAATCAATAGTATTGTGTTATCCATCAAAATTTCTTTAATTTTTCAAATTCAAATAAAAAAAAAAATAATTATCTTTATTTACAGAGTATAATGAGAATGGTCTAGTATATTGAAACCCGGAAATCTCTCCCTAAAAAGAACGAAAAAAAAAAATAGTATTGAACGGCTCCCACTCAAATTTTTGAAGCAAAATTACTGGCACTGAATTTACTGCTATAATAATAATAATATGCTATACTCGTAAGAACATAATAGTTTGAGCAATCACCTAACTGATTTTACAATTTTCTTTTGTATCAGAATACATAAAAAAGACTAGGTCTTTACCCCTTCAAAGTGAGAATTCGTGTCAAGAAACGTTTTAAAATGCACATATTCAAAATTATAGTCCATTTTATTGATTTAATTGTTGTTTATTCTTTGATACACATTATAAAAAAACGGTAACTTGATTTACTCATTACTTTACTTGCAAACAAGCAGTTTTAACATATGTACTTTTACTTTTTCACACTAAAGAATAACTCAGTTCACATACTACAAGCCGATATTTTAAATAATAGATACTGTATGCTAAGATATGAACCCCAACAAACTGAGCAGAGGAAAGGCTTCAGAGATATTTACAACTGAAATTGAATATTTTCATTTATGTACTATTAAAATTGAAAATAATGAAAAAATAATACACTTTTCAGATTCCTCGACTCCCAGAATACTGAAAATAACTTATCACAATATATACGAAACAACCCCTTTAACCCTCTCCCTCATCATATCCACCGCCAATGATAGCAGCTCTTTGGTAAGCTTCTGCAAATAAACTTGCAACTTGATATTGCATTACTGGACGACCTGGATTTGTCCTCAACCATTTTTTTGTTGCTTGAATATAATAATAGCTCATAGATTTGGGGCTGAAGCCGGTCATTAGTAAGGCCTAGCAGTTGTAAAATTATTATATCCCACTAGCCTTTGCTATGTTCAACGCTTCCAGCTTCTCCGAATGCGTTGTATTTCCATCATCATCAAGCCAAAGTAATATTTTATTTTCAGAGGTTGGTTTTACGACGTTTTTAAAATGTTTCATCAATTTTACAAATAAGTTTGAGTTAATATAGCCAGTGTCTGAAATGATGACAACACTCTCAGACCATGTGCAATTCCGCAATTCAGGATTTTATCTCATTCTTTTGAATATAAGCATTGGTGGCACAAACTGTCTAGCCACACTGGCACAACACAAGGCCTCTTTCTTCGCTTATGATTCCCCCTTATATGTTTAACCATAAATAAATGAAAATAATGATTTCTCGACTTTAAGAACCGTGAAAAGAACAAAAAATACCATATATAGGAAGCAACCCTTCTAACGCCCCCCACCCTTTTAACTTTTTATATGGTTACTTATAAATAGTTATGGTTAAACGTTGTTCATTCTCTGAACAGCCATCCAAGAAAAGCTCTTGGAATGATATTGAAAAAACAAAATTTATCTCGTCGCACCCTTTTCACCCCCTTTTATCTTGCTAAATCTAGGTTCGCTAGTAATAACCATGAAAGTTTTTTAAAGCCGGGAAGTAATATAACAGATAGGCTGAAAAGTTTTTGGTCTAGCTATTTAAACATTTTTTTTTTTTGCAAAAATAGTCACTGGGGGCCAAATCTGGAGAATACGGTGGATGAGGAAGCTATTCGAACTTCAATTCATGCAATTTTGCCATCGTTACCATTGACCTGTGGCACGGTGCATTGTCTTGATGAAAGAGCACTTTTTTCTTGTTCATTTGAGGCCGTTTCTTTGCGATTTCTGCCTTCAAACGCACCAATAACATAATATAATATTCGCTATTGATGGTTTTTCCCTTCTCAGCATAGTTGATGGAAATTATTCCATGCGCATCCCAAAATACAGAGGCTAAAACCTTCCCAGCCGACTGCTGTCCACTTAGCTGAATGCCGTTTTGATTCCGGTGTGTAGTGCTGGATCCATGTCTCATCCATTATCACATATCGCATGAAAAAAACCTTTTTATTGCGCTTAAACAGAGCCCAGCTCAGAATCATCAACACGTTGTTGTTTTTGATCCACTGTGAGCAAACCCGGTACCCATTTCGAACAGAGCTTTCTCATGTCCAAAATATGACCAACACGTTCTTTTGATATCTCTCTGACTTTACGGTCATCCAAAACAATTTTGTGGATTTTTTTATGTTTTCCGGTGTAACTACCTCATTTGGGCGACCAGAGTGTTCAGCATCATCTGTATCTGTACGACGGCGCTTAAATTCAGCATACCAGTAAATGATGAGTGATTTTCCAGGGGCAGAGTCCCCGTAATACTTATCAAGTCATTGCTTTACTTGAACGGTGTTTTTTTTCATCAAAAAACAGTGTTTAATAAACACACGAAATTCGATTTTTTCCATTGTTTTGAAAGTATCAAAAGTCGCGTCACTAAAACCACTGTAAACTTGTAAACTAATCGTCAAAATGTCATGAAATTTTCACACGCATCGTTTGAAGGTTGGTACTTCTTAAAAATCATATGGATTTTTTGAAAAGGGCGACATCTATGTGTCAGACCAAAAACTTTTCAGCCTACGTGTTTTGTGTACTAAATTTGAAGAATATCTCATTTCGTTCAAAAGTTATTGCACCATTTACAAACAGACAGAACGACGGATGGAACTGTATTTTTCGTGATTCAGGGACGCCGAAATATGTCAAAATATAACATATATTGTCTTGACAGATTCGCCGTCACATGATAACAGTGGAGTTTAAAATTACGAGATACATTACACAATCATATGTTTTTATCAAATTTTGAAATATATGTTCATATCTAAGAAAAAAAGGCATCTATTCAGTTTTTAATTGATCTCAGAAGTCGCCTATTTTAATATTGTATTATTATTTAACCGCCTCATAGTCCTTAATTTTGAAGTAATTTTTGGTATAATGATATTTCTAATCAGGAACAGAGTATAGCTATTTTATTAAACATAAACGAATATTTAAAAATAATAACTACGAGCTTTACTTAATGGGAACTCTTGGCTTTATAATATATCTCAATGTGATGTTTCTAAATTCTACACGCTGTCATGTAAACAAACTAATTACTTAACCCTAAAACAATTAATTTTAGGCTTATAGTCGGAAGTATAAGTAAAGACTGATTCTTTTCATAAAACACATACGCTTACAAACACAAAGGAATAATGTGTAAATAGTCTAGGCATTCAATTTTCTAGATCTTACTTCCTTTGAAATTAAACTATGGACGAGTATGGTTCCATCTCAAATTAAACACAGATCGCTATTTCATTAAAGCTGTCAAAACATTAGCCCTTAATCATTGAAAGGAGTGATTTATCTAAAAAATATTTTCTTATAATTAAATTTTACTTTCTAAACTCGATGGCCGTAGGGAGAGCAGAGCAGAGAAAAAGAAACACTCATTTTTATCCCGTGATAAACGGAGGAAGAGACTTGAAAAAAATCATTGAAATCAAACACCGGAGGGCAGCTTTCTCAAGAAAAAACCCTCCCTCATCATCCCACGATGACCCAAGGGTAGGCTTTTCTTAAAATAAAAAAAAATCCTCGCTTCTCATAGGGTTTTACTCTCCCTACAAGCTAACCCCTTAAGTCAAAATTTAACTTTCAAAACTAGATGGCTCTGATTGGGCCATCAACTTCTCTATTTGTAAATTTGGTTCGAGTTCTTGCAAAAGGTCAAATTTTCGGAGGACATATTCCTCGCCTGATAATGTCGCTAAACATTTAATATCAATACAAATTAAAATTTGATCTTGTCAGTAAATATCATTATATCACAACTGCTATATTCATCTCTTAACTTCGGATTTATCCAGTATTAAATTTTTGGACTCGATAACTGTTCTAACCTTTGGCGAGAAAGGCCCAGGCCGCAAATACCGCACAGTTTTCTTCTAATTTTCCGGTTAACTTTTCATTCGTTGGCCCTACACATACTTTGATCACTTTTTATGTTGCCTACTGGACGAAGAAAATACAAAAGAATTAATACGGAGTTGAACAATAAAATGGATATTAAATGAAATATAACAGTAATAATAATTTGATGAGAAAAATAAATGCTGTTATTTGTCAAATTAATATGAGTTAAGTCGGACACTTAATGGTATAATGTAATTATATCATTTATTATACGAGGGTGGACTAAATATAAACCAGATTTATTTTTAAAAAATTTTTTATTTACTGTAAGAAATAAACCAAGTGCATATCATTTTTCGACATAATCTCCTGCTTTGACAATGCACTGTTCCCAGCGTATCGGAAGCTTTTTGATAACGTCGTCGTAAAAGGAAAGGGGCTGTGTCAGTAACCAATTGCACACGAAGCCGTCCACCGCGTTGTCGTCGTCAAATCGTTGGCGTCCCAGCGCTTCTTTCAGTGACCCAAAGAGATAAAAATCGCAGGGCTGTAGGGAGGGTAATTAAGTGTTGTCCAACTCATTTTCTCCAATTTTTCGCAAGTGAGAGTTGCAATGTGGGGTCGAGCGTTGTCATGGAGAAGAATTACGTCTCTTATCGGTTGGTCTTTTGCGACGATAAGCAAGTTGCAAAAGGTTGCAGTAGTACGCCGCATTGATGGTGCGAAATTCGTGCAAAAAATCAATGTGCAAAACGCCACGCCGGTCAAAGAAAATAGTTGCAAGCACCTTGCAATGCATGGCTCTCATTTTTGACCTCTTCACGGCCTCCCATGAACTCCTTATACCAGGCGAACACACGCCGTGAATCTCTGCAGAATTTCAGTCGATTTCACGCCTTCACTAGTTAGAAATTTAATAATGACGCGTTGCGCAATCGAAGGGTGCACGTTTCGCTTTGACATCGTGAGCTGTACTAATGAACGCACCTGGCGAGGCCAACCGATCGCTCTCCCCACTCCTAACAAACCCAACCAACATTGCTAGAAGCGGCGGCCCGCACCAAACGATACTAAGCGCTCAGTACAGAAAGTCTCATTTATATTTGATCCACCCTCGTATATGGAAAATCATTGTTAATTAAAACGAGTTTACACTTGAACCAATAAACACAATTTTTAGGAATTTCCGTGCAATTGTGACGAATTTAACAAACTTAAGTTTGTTTTGGAGTCTATTTTTGGGTTATACATTTAAATAATTTCTATTCATTATATCAGTTCTTTACTACTATACGCACTCATTGTTAAGGTTATAATAGATACATACGATAATCTCATTCCTATATTTGAAATTGGAGCTGACTAATTTTAAACAATTTTCAAAAACTCTCAGTAAAGCGTAGTTTATACAAAACGATTAACTGACCGATATATAGACAAAAAATTACCTTCAATTTATTTTTACAAGATTTTATATTTATTTGTTTGATTTCAGTCAATAAATTAAAAAGCTATTATTAAATTTGTCACATTCAACATTGGATTAGTGAAGGTTTAAGAAATTATGAATTTTTCGTCGGGTTAAGAGCCAAACGATAAATTTTTGAGATACTTCCTCTAAAATTATATTACAAAAATATTCAGAATATGCGTTTTAATGTTCCGTACGAAATATTTAGGGGGTCACTACGATGACCGTCTGGATCACACCGATTTTCTCTGAAACTATTTGACATAGAAAGTTGAAATTTGGCACGAATATAGGAATTGATGGTCCAATCAGAGCCATGTAATTTTGAAAGTGAAAAAAATCGAAGGTTATCGAGTGGAGTGTTAAATGAAAGCTTGTGAAAATACGAGTTCAAAATATAAAGGGTTTTCCATTAGGGATGTCAGACTTTTGGCAGCTAATTGCGACCATGTTGGTTGGCAGATGTTTGACATCTGATGTCAGTTGTGCTTAGTAAGGTTTGTGATTCAATCATGAATCGTTTCACGTTAAAAGAACGCTTGGAAATTGTATAAAATTACTACGCAAATTCGCGTTCAGGTTGCGCAACGCAAAGAGCAATTCGATTAAAACACGGTCGTCATTCTGCTTCAAATGATCGTGCTATTCAGCGTATAGCTAAAAAATTTAAAAGTGAATTTACTCTCCACGATAAAAAGGTGCCTCAACGTGTAAGAAATACTCGCAGTGAAGAGAATACTACCGCCGTTCGAGCCAGCGTTCGTGAGAACAAAAATGTGTCGATTCCGCGCCGTTCTCAAGAGTTAGGCTTATTTCAGACGACAACTTGACGAATCTTGCTATTGGGCTTGGGTTTGGATCCGTATAAGATGGTATTGGTCCCAAGAACTAAAGTCTACGGACCATCTTTTGTGTCGGGAATTCACCGACTGAGCTCTGAAGATGATGGAAACCGACAGCCAATTTCATGAGAAAATTATCTTCTCCGCCATTTCTGGCTCAATGGCTTCGTTAATAAGTAAAATTGCTGTTATTGGAGCGAATCCAATCCGCAAAAAATCACAGTTTGGTGTGGATTATGGCACGGAGGCACCAAGTTCGGTGAGTCACTAATTTCACGAAATAGCCCTACCGCTTGGCCGCCGAGATCGGGCGATTTAACGATTTTTTTTTAAATTGAATTTGAAATTTTGAAAGAATTCTGAAAAATTCTCCATAAAGGTTAGATTCAGCGAGAATTATCACACAACCGGTCTAAGAGCTACATAATATCAGTAAGTATTCGGTGCAGCCGATATTTTTCAGTACATTACTGTATTTCGTTAATCATATATAGAAAAAATTTCCATGATGACTAACGGATAGGTACCGAATACCGGAACAAAATAATTTTATTGTATTTGTTTATAATTAAACAAATACTTAGGTAGTAAATATTTGTTTTAAACTTTTACTACTAGATTCTAGATTGAGCTAGATTCATTTCTTGATTATTAGGTAGCTAAGAAGCTATAATTTTTATACATTATTGGCTAAGAAAAAACGTGATAATGCATATTGGATCTTAAGATATATACATGTCAGGGACCTAATTAACTACCTAGGTAAGGATTTTATTTTATTTTAAAAGTAATCACCGTACGAAAAACTAATTGTGCAAGTCCGACTTGTACCGGGCCGATTTTAAATGGCTTTCATAAAACTCTTAACTCATAGATGACCTTACAGGGCAAAAACTGTTTTACCAAGCGAGCCCAATGGGCATTTGTAAGAATCACCGTTTTGCAACAGTTCGCAGGGGAGATGTTCATTGCAACGAGAATTTAGTGGGAGTACAAATACCAATCAAAACAGGTAATTAATCATCTAAGTTCTGGTCGCTATAAACATCTCCCCTGTGCTCTTTTGTTTACAATATTATAAAATGGTGTCTCCCTCTATTATAAATGCTAATAGTATTACTATGGTATCCATTTCTCTCTATCCTCCTCTAGATTTTCGTCTATTCCTCGTTTCCTCATACTTCTGTCCACTACGGTATGGGTCTTCCTTTCTTTCTTTTTCCTTGCGGTGTCCAATTGAGTATTTACTTGGGTAACCGATCTTCATCCTTCTTTGCACATGACCATACAATCTCAATTGATTTATCTTAATATCTTCCGTTATTGTATATTTAACTTTTATATTTCCCGAATTTTTTCATTTCTAATCCTGTTCAATCTTGATTTCCCGACAGCCCGTCTCCAAAAATCCATTTCTGTCTCCTCATGACTTTTTATCGTTTTTTCCTTAATTGGCCACACCTCATTAGTATATGTGGTTATACTTTTTACAATGCGATAATTTCTGTATTTATTTTCCTTTGATATATTTTTATTCCACATTACCTACATTCTTGAGTTGTCTTATTGCGTTTCTTCCTTCGTTGTTTCTTCGTTTAATTGCTTCATCCATTCGTCTGTCATTTGTAATATGTATGTCCAGATATTTATATTTCTTACATTGTTTTATTTCTTGCTGCTGTTCGTCCAGCCCTATATTTTGTTATTCTCCGCCGATACACATGTATTTTGTTTTGTTAATGTTAACTTCCATGCCCAATTTTTTATATTCTTTTATTAACTTTCGTGTCATATATTCTGCATCTTCATAGTCGTGCGCAAGTACTATCTGGTCATTCGCAAAATACAGAGGTATATACAATTTTATCGTTGAGTGGTATACCCATATGTCTACATTTCCTCGTCCAAATGCTCATTGTTTGTTCCAAATAAATTTTGAAAAGTGATAAACAGCACTCCTGCTTTAGCCCTTTGTTGATTTTGAATCCCTTTGAGATGGACTGTCCTATTTTTACTTTGGAGGTGTTATTTTTGTATAGTTTTTGGACGGCTTTAATTAGTATGACGTTTATATTAGTAGTTTCTAGCGATTCTCAAAGTTTTTGTTGTGGAATGCTGTCATATGCTTTCTTAAGGTCAACGTAGACAAGGTCAGTTTTTTGGTTTCTGTGTGGTCTGTTGTGGATCTGCCCGCTTTAAATCATGTCTGTTCTTCAGCTTCCTTATCATGATACTCAGCATTAATTCGTTTATTTAAGAGCTTTCCATATACCGTTGAAATCGAACTTAGGATAGCAATCCCTCTATAGTTGTCGCAATCGTCTTTGCTTCCTTTCTTGTGTGTAGTTATAAAGGAAGTCTTCCACTCGTCCGGGGTAATTATTTCATTTCATTAATGCATCTCTAAAAAAGTGTAGCTAACTGTTTGAACAGCTATATATATATATATATATATATATATATATATATATATATATATATATATATATATATATATATATATATATATATATATATATATATATATATATATATATATATATATATATATATATATATATATATATATATATCGTAATTCACTTTGTTCACATATGTCGATAAGTCGTGTTTCATTGTCGTTTACGTTGTCTTCTCCATATTGTCTAACAATTTTGTCGTGACGTTTCTTTCCCGTTCTAGCATTTATGTTTCCTAACAGGATTACTTCTCTTGATGTTCCTATTTTTGAAATTTCGTATTCTCGTTGTTCATAATATCTTCATAATATATATCTTTTACTTTGTTTACGCCATATGTTCCTAGAATTGTGATTTTATTTCCATGTACACTCAAATTCATCTTGATCAGCCGTTCGTTAACTGCCTCTCAAGAAGTTATACATCTTCTTAATGATGGATAAATATAAAGACGCCTTGTGGTGCTTTTTGTCTTTCGATATATCTGAGTAAAAATGGTCGGATTTTCGGAACCTTGCTTCTTCTTTTAAGTTTCAGTTAATACTCTAATGTCCATGTTTCATTTTTTCAATTCAGAGGTAATCTCGTTTAGTTTTAGGGAAATACCTTGTACGTTCCAAGTACCAATATTCATCATCTGTTTCTTTAGCTTGGGTCGTCGTCCTTTAATCCGTCCCATCCGAGGCCTGTTACTGGAATTTTTAACTATTTATTTTTTTTACGAGTTACGTGGGTTTGACCTGATGCCTCAACCCCGAACCTGGAGAGCTAGGGGTTTTGATTTTGGAGTTTCCTTCTCCTAGATAAATTGTCTTCACTACGACTCTGGAGACTTATGTTCGCCGTGCATGCTTTTATAATAACCCTAAAAGCAGGGTTGTCACTTCCGCCAACTTTGTCATTTTTGAAGACCCTTCTCCTTGCCGCCGCTGCCGATGTGGCCTATGATATCGGAAATGACATACAACATTCTTAATATCGACCGAATTTTTTTTTTAAAAATCTATTTTATTTTAGTTTTTGTCGCCATTAAATTAACGACTTTTAAATTTAGAAATTTAAAGAATTTTCTATATGTAAAGGAAAAATATATTTTCATCTAGAATTTGGCTCTATGGCCCAACAATGTTAATACAAATTCACTGCGAACTACGACAAAATATGATATATATATATATATATATATATATATATATATATATATATATATATATATATATATATATATAAATATATGTATATATATATATATATATATATATATATATATATATATATATATATATATATATATATATATATATATATATATATATATATATATATATATATATATATATATATATATATATATATATATATATATATTTATAGTGAAACTCTATATAGTGAAAAACTCTTTATAGTGCAATTTTTTCAAGATCTAGAATATTTTAATGAAATTTCATGTAAAAAGCCCTGCATATAGTGAATCTGTAAAATAGTAACACTCTATATAATAAAATTTTTACCGGAATTTTATGTATAAATTTTTGTGCATTTATTGAGATCTTGGCCATTTCGGGTTTCCCATTTTTATCTAACATTAGCACGAATTCCATTTTTATGACGCATTCTTTTGAAAAGGTTCTTAACGCGTTTATAACGCCTAATGGTTGGCAATAAATCAGGTAGATTTCTGTGAGAAACCCGGGGAATAACCCATTTTATAGAAACCCGGGGAAAAAACCCATTTTATAGTCGAGGCCTAGTAATTCGCAAATTCAGGTTCAGTTTCTTTTTGTTTAAGAATCAAGTAAGATGTCCAAGAGAGTGTGTTTAAGTTTAGCTGAGAAAATTAAAGTTTTGGAGGAAGTTGATAAAGGCTGCTGCAAAAAAATTGATGTTGCTGCAAAATTTGGTGTTTCTCCAAGTTTCGTCTCTCTGATAATAAAAAGTCGCGACAGTATCATCAAGAAACCTAGTGTTCCAAGCAGTCGAAAACGAGTACGGGTGAGTACTTAATAGGATGTACATGAAGCAGTTTTACGATGGTTTCAAGTGGCCAGTACGCATCAAAACGTACCACTATCGGGAAATTTAATAAAGCAAAAGGCTCTACAATTTGCTAAAGAATTTAACTGCGTTAATTTTCAAGCTAGTGAAGGGTGGTTGAGTGCCTGGAAGACTCGCAATTCAATTGTTTTCAAGACAGTGTCTGGCGAGAGTGCAAGCGTTAGTCAGGAGGACTGTGACATTTGGACTGAAACTGTTTTAAAAAGTGCATTGAAAAAGTACGAGCCAAAAAAAAAACGTTTTCAATTGTGATGAAACCGGTTTGTTTTTTAAATGTTTGCCAAATAAAACTTTTGCTTTTGAAAGTGATAAATGTTTTGGTGTTAAAACAAGTAAAGAAAGGGTGACACTTATGGTTGGAGCAAACATGGAAGGCTCAGAAAAACTGAAATTACTGCTCATAGATAAAAGCAAAAATCCCCGTTGTTTAAAAGGAGTTAAATATCTGAAGTTAGATTACGCCAATAATAAAAAAGCATGGATAACTTCTGCGATTTTCGAAAGATGGATCAAAGAACTGGACACGAAAATGAAAAGCCAAAAGCGAAAGATTGTGATGTTTATAGACAATTGTCCTGCACATCCAGTTACTGTAAGTAAAAAAAAATTAAGGAATATTGAATTGATCTTTTTTCCACCAAACATGACCTTCAAATTGCAACTTATGGACCAGGGTATTATAAAAAACATAAAACATCATTACCGAAACAGAATTGTTCACAAAATTGTTAATGCAATTGATAACAACCTTCCAGTCCAAAAAATGATTACCCTTAAAGAGTGTATAACCGAAGTCGCTAAAGTATGGAGTGAAAATGTTTCTCAGAAAACTATCAAAAACTGCTTTTCTAAAGCAGGTTTTACTGAAAAAATTGACGAATGGGAAGAAGAAGACGAAATGGATCTCGCTACCTTAAAAAGGCAATGGGGTATATAAAAAACTGTTATCGTCGACGCAGATTTTTTACTTGAAGATTTCTTAGGAATCGACAATGATGTTGGCACGACCTATCTCCCAACTGACCAAGACATAATTGACGATATAAAAAGTATATGTTAGATCATGAAGAAGAAACTGAAACCGGGGAATGTCCTGCTAAATTTAGTGAAAATGAAATAAGAAATGCATTTGACATTGTGCGAACTACTCTCAGGGGCCAGGAAAGTGTATCGATCAAATCTTTTGAATAAATGTGGGAATTTTGTTGAGCAACAATTATTTTTCAAAAGTAAGGTTCAAAAGAAAATAACTGATTATTTTTCCTAGTACGTATGTACGTAGTATGTACATATGTATTAACAGATTTTGTATTATTCTTTTTATTTCGCATGTAGTACATACATACATAAAGTCCGTACGTTATATCTTTACACGTGCGTCATAGTTTTCAGGCAATATTCCAGACGACTATTATATTTTTTGTCTCTTTTTACCAATACCTACGATTTATTGGTGAAAAGAGACAAATAATATAATAGTCGTCTGTTATATGGCCTGAAAACTATGACGCACGGGTAAAGATATAACGTACGGACTTTATGTATGTATTTAGCCCTGTACATGCTATGTACTATTTAAACTTTCAAATGTTTAATAAAATCTTTTCTTATAATTCAATTTTGCAATTTTTTTTGTTGCTTGTACCTTATAAAATACAAGTAAATGATTACCAATATAAAATACATATATAGCAATATATACGGATTTTTTCTTTATATAGTGAAAAACTTTCTATAGTGAAATTTCGGTCGACATTTTCGTCTTTCACTATATAGAGTGTCGACTGTATATATATATATATATATATATATATATATATATATATATATATATATATATATATATATATATATATATATATACATACATATATATATATATATATATATATATATATATATATATATATATATATATATATATATATATATTTATTTTCGGTAAATTTTAGAAACTTCTAACGAAACGAAGCAACACTGAAACATTAAGAATTTTGAAAGTTTTAGAACGACATGGAAAGATTAATTGACAAGCGGTAAATCAGTCAAAGATATAGGAAATTGGCTGTTATAATTGACACTTTACCAAATAACTACGCAGCGTAGTACACGTGTATTCAAAAATGATGGAAAACCATGTCGCTATGTTGAAAGAAGCTCAGTGACAGCCCAGAAATAGATACTTCCTATTATTTACGCCCGACTTGCTTGCATTAATATAATAACCGTCAATGTAGAAACAATGACTTTTTGGTTTCGTTCTATGAACTTTCTTACCAACTTCTTGAGATTTGAATTGGGTTTAATTTATCTTTTTGTCAAATTTTGATTTCTATATCCTAAAATAACTCCCCATCAGATGTTATACTGATATCTTAAAATTCAAACTATTCAGATCTCCAGAAGAAGAGTAACCTGAAATAACCTGTTCCAAAATTCGTCGAACGGTACTACCGTGGTTAACGAAAGATGTGCTAACTGACAGAAGTCAGTTCATATTCTGCCACAATTGGAGACTTCACATTAAGTAAAAAGTTTTTCCAACACTAGTCTACAGAATGCAACGTTGATAAAAAATTCAAAACTGTTGTAGTTTTAAAATAAGGTAAGACTATCGACATGGTATGCAAATTAGAGGTAAAATAGTCAATAATAAATAACAATTAATGAATTTAATACAGCATATTTTTATAACTACTATTTTCAATTTTAGCAGCTGCGTATCATTACGAAGCACCGCGTCGATTTTTCGCCTCGAGAGCGCATTCTCACGGCTCGCTCGTAAGATGAGAACTGTTAACGTTCTTTCTTATAAAATAAAGTTGATTATTCTAATTACGTATGACATTTAAATAAGTATTAGTTCGGTCTACATTTTTTATTAAATCTGTGGGAACCGCATTGTCGACACGTGGAGTTGACGCGCATGTCCGATTTTAGCGCGACCTCTAACGAAGATAATAAAAATATCAAGAGTATCCACTTTTATCTGGATTACTCTGCACATATATTAATTAAACGACTTTATATTGTTAAATCAGACAATGTAGTCAATATTGCCAGAGAAATAAACGTATGAAAAGTGTAGGTGAAAGAAAAATAGCCACAATGACCATGTTCATTGGCACAATGCCCCCGGTCAGTAATTTTATTTAGAAATAAACAGCAATTTTATGTAAGCGATTTTTCTCTGGAACAATTATCTATCCTTTTGAAAGATTAAAATCGGAAATTTTTTCTCTTATACTGATTTGATACAATGTACAGTAATACCATGCATGCATGCATGCATACCAGGTGTACAAGTATGAAATGCGGATTTTTTTTTCTAAAAAAACATGTTAAATTCGGAAGATTGATAAAAAGTGCTTTATTCAAAGTATGCTCCATCGCTTGTTATACATTTTTCCCATCTTTCGGGCAATTTGTGAATACCACGCCAGTAAAAATCTTCCCATTTTGCTGCGAACCATTCATCGAGCCATTTTTTTACATCTTCGTACGAACCAAAGCGCTGCTCAGCAAGTGCGTGACCCATCGATGCAAACAAGTGGTAATCGGAAGGAGCCAAGTCTGGTCAGTAAGCCGCATGGGGTAGAACTTCCCCGCTGAGTGCTTCCAACGTGTCGCGAACTGGTTTTGCCGTATGTGATGGAGCATTGTCATGAAGAAAAATGACTTTGTGTTGCCTCTTTTGGTACTCTGGCCTTTTTTCAAGCAGCGAACGGTTCAAATCGGTCAATTGTTGTTGGTAACGTTTAGTATTAACCGTTTCCCCAGGTTTTAACAGCTCATAATAGACCACGCCCCTCCGGTCCCACCAAACACAAAGCATCGTCTTTCCGCCAAAGCGATTCGGTCTTGCGGTCGATGTGGATGGTGCGCCTGGATCTACCCATAATTTTTTGTGCTTGGGATTCTCAAAATAAATCCACTTTTCATCCCCTGTAACTATACGATGCAAAAACGACTTCCTCTTGTACCGAGCGAGCAAAATGTTACGTGTTTTTGCGCTTTTCCATTTGCCTGTCGTTCGCTCATGTGGTACCCATCTACCGGTCTTCTGAATCTTTCCCATCTCTCGTAGCCGATTGGAAACAGCTTGTTGACTAACGCCCAATTGCTCGGCGAGTTGTTTTTGTGTTTGCGAATCATCTTCGTCCAACAATGCTTGCACATCTTCGTATTTTTTTTTTCCACGTTTCTTGTCTGCAACATCGAAGTCATCACTTTTGAAAAGCCGAAACCATCGTTCACACGTATCTTGCGATGAAGCATGTTCACCATAAGCTTCTCGAAGTAATCGGTATGATTCAACAGCAGTTTTCTTCAAATGAAAAGAAAAAATTAATGCTGTCAGCGAATGCTCTTTGTTCGGTATAACTTTCGACATATTGAACACAACACAACGCTATGCACACACTTTTCCAATTTATCACTAGTGCGCGTCTGACACTTATTGATGACACAACAAAATGGCGCAGTGTCAAATCTTTATAGCACAAACTGCATTGGTGCACCATCTGTTGTCTGAAATCCGCATTTCATACTTGAACACCTGGTATATTGACAGCTGAAAAAATTACATTTTTACACTTGGACATCCTGTTGTGTCTAAACGGTACCTTTTAAAACAAAATGGTCTGCATCCGAGAATGTCAACTTTGGGTTGGTCTCAATTTTTTTAGTGAAATTAATATTTTCTTATTAGTTCATAGTAATAATGATTTTAAGGTAAATGTATTAATCCTTTATCAAACTATCGTTTACCTTACCTTCGTTAAAAGTAATCTTAGTTTCGCTGGTCGTGCTGCTCGACCTCGTACTTTTCGCGCTGCCATCGAACTGATGATTGTACCGCCTTCGCGCCGGCGTTGATTGACTAGAATATGGATATTTGGAATAGTAACCGTTAGTGTAACTGCGGGAATTACGGCTGGATACCGCTGAGGAGTTTGTATTTGATTCTTCACTGTCGCTGTGCTCATCTGAAAACAAAAAGAATAAAGTTAATCATTCAACTTTTTTTCTGTAAGTGTATCGCATCTCTCTTTTCAAGATTTCGACATAAAATACGACATATTTGTTTGTCTCTTAGAGCAGGCTTGGGCTATGCGGGAAAGGAGAAACCTCCCTCTAGATAATGGATTTGATGAGTTAATATTTGTTTATGAATATTATTTACAAAGGGTCTTTCAAATGGAGTGCTTTTTTTTAAATTCTTGAATAAAACACAGATGGCGTTGATTCCAAAAACTTTTTATTGGTAATTGAAGTATATGATGTATGACATTTAAACACGAAACACAATATCCCCCAAATGTCTACCTCCTCCAGTTTCACAGATGTCCACTCTTTTGTCAAAATTTTCGATGGAATTTTAGCATAATTGCGGTTCTAACTTACCAATAACGCGAGTAACTTCGTCCTTCAGCTCAGGAATCGATTTTGGGTTATTCTTAAAGACCGGGCTTTTCACGTAACCCCAGACAAAATAGTCCAACGGAGTCAGATCACAAGATCTTGGTGGCCAATTAACATCACCGTTTCTAGAGATTACACGTCCAGGAAATTTTTGTCTGCAACAATTCAATGGTTTTACGAGCAGTGTGACAGGTTGCGCCGTCCTGCTGAAACCAAATATCCTCCAGGGTATCATTATCCAATTCAGGCCACAAAAATTCAGTAATCATCTCACGATATCAAAGACCATTCACAGTTACAGATTCACCAGCATCATTTTCGAAGAAATATGGACTAATGACAAATCCTGACCATAATGCACACCAAACAGTGACTCGTTCAGGATGTAAAGTTTTCTAATGAATCAATCGTGGATTTTCCTTACCCCAAATAAGGCAATTTTGTTTATTAACATAGCCACCTAGCTCAAAATGTGTTTCATCGGAAAAGATGATTTTTTGAGAAAAATCATCTGGTTGTTCTTTGATCCAATTTATAAATGCACGACGTTTTGAATGGCCCAGTGGCTTTAGTACCTGTATTATATGAACCTTATATGTCTTCTGAGCTAAATCCTTTCGTAAAATACGCTGTGTTGTGAATTCAGTCCAACTTGTTGTGAACGTCGACTAATGGATATTTCTGGATCTTCAGCAACACTTTCACGAACCAAATGAATATGCTCATGTGACCGACCGCTACGACTATATCTTTCTCTTCTTTTAACTTCCACGGAATCAGTTCTTTGAAATTTTTGAATAATTCGATTGATAGTGCTTTCAGATGGATGATTATGCAAACCGTAAATATTAAGTAATTTTCCAAAAACATTTTTCACTGAACGCCCATTTTCATAAAATAATTCAACAATTTGAACGCGTTGTTGTATATTATACGACTCCATATTTATAAATGTCAAACATTACACTTTTCAAATGTCACCATACCCAGGCTATTTCGCAAAGCCATCTGTGTCTTATTCCAGAATTTAAAAAACCGCTAAATTTGAAAGACCCGTTATTATTTGAATAATTGGAGCAGTTTGGAAAACAAAACATTAAATAAATACTGATAACTAATTGGAGAATTCACTGGTAGCTGCAGCCATTAAGCAAATAAGGCCATTTAAAGTAAGTAATGTACTCATCACTAAGATTCCTGAAATGTTAATAACGGTATTGTATGCTACAAAAGTCTAAATAGCGTTGAGGTAGATGCAATTGGTCTGATTTTTGGAGCCTTATTACTTTCTAGGACAATTATTTAATCTAAATAACAGTAACGTGTCATCAACATCAAAACAAAATTAACGTAGATGCAATTTATACCCTTTAGTAGGTCTAATTACCCTGTTTGCTTTTATTGTAATTTTGCAACAATTGCAACCTCCAGAATAACACGTAGGCTGAAGAGTTTTTGATCTGACACATAGATGTCGCCCTTTTCAGAAAATCCATATGATTTTTAGGAAGTACCAAGTTTCAAACGATACGTGTCAAAATTTCATGACATTTCGACGATTCGTTTACAAGTTACAGTGGTTTCAGTGACGCTCCTTTTGATATTGTCAAAACCACGGAAAAAAATCAAATTTCGTATGTTGATTAAACACTGTTTTTTGATGGCAAAAAATACCCTTCAAGCAAAGCAATGGCTTGATAAGTGTTACGGGGACTCTGCCCCTGGAAAATCACTCATCATTGACTGGTATGCTGAATGTAAACGCAGTCATACAGACACAAATTATGCTGAATGCTCTGGACGCCCAAATGAGGTGGTTACACCGGAAAACATCAAAAAATCCACAAAATTGTTTTGGATGACCGTAAAATGCAATTGCGTAAGATAGCTGACACCCTAGAGGTATCAAAAAACCGTGTTGGTCATATTTTGCATGAACATTTGGACATGAGAAAGCTCTGTTCGAAATGGGTACCGCGTTTGCTCACAGTGGACCAAAAATAACAACGTGTTGATGATTCTGAGTGCTGTTTGGACCTGTTTAAGCGCAATACAAAGGATTTTTTCATGCGATATGCCACAATGGATCCACCAGTAAACACCAGAATCAAATCGGCACTCAGCTGAGTGGACAGCAGCCGGTGAAAGCCGCCCGAAGCGACCAAAGACACAACAGTCGGAGAAGGTGTTGCCCTTTGTGCGCATGGAATAATTTTCATCAACTATACTGGGAAGGGAAAAACCATCAATAGCGAATATTATATAAAGTTATTGGCGTTTGAAAGCAAAAATCGCAAATGAACCAGAAAAAAGTGCTCTTTCATCAAGACAATGAAGAAGTTATTGTCGAAATTGGGGCTTATTTTGAAGGGAAGGACAAATCCTTCTACAAGAGAGGTATAGAAATGTTAGAAAAACGTTAGACTGATTCTATCGCTCTTGAAGGAGACTATGTTGATGAATAAAGTCGAATTTTGAAAAAAAAATTACTATTAAAAAAAGATCAAAATGTTACAGTCTGTCAGATAAGAACGTATTCTTGAAAAAATGTGTTTTGAGAACATTTTTTGCTATCAATGTATTCTTTGGTGTGCTAATAACGGCGCAATTACCTTAGTAAGTTGTCTATGTGTTATATGTCTAAAATTAGGAATAACCTGAAATCATACCCCCAAGAATATGACAGATGTAATATGACGCAACAGTTTTTAACATTTCGACTACGAAAATTTTGTATTACAACCCTGTTATTAGAACAAGGACTTTTTAGAAAGACAGAATCAGCTACGAAGTGCAGAACGTGCAAACGAAAAGGACTCAAGCGGGAAAAGTCAATATTAACCTAAATTAAATGTTGGGGCATTTGTAAGGGAAACAGTTCGGGTAAATTTTATCTCATATCATGTACCTGCATTACAATCTGAGTAAAATTTAATTTAAAGGTTGTTAAAATATTTTTTAAATAACAGTCGCTAGAAATATTGTTTAGAGAACATAAATATTTCGTTAAACACCAACTGTACAGATGTTTCAAAATTAATCCACGTCCGTTAGGACTTTTAAAAAATGCGAAAAGATATCATGAATATAGATTCTCATTATCGATATATAGGATCTTAAAAATTCTTCTAATTTTGGTGAATAGTTCGAACAAGCGCACAGTGATTCGGCAAGAATATGCTAGCGGGATAATATTCATGATGTAATTTCCAGGAACCACTGATAACGACTTGTAAACAACCCCCCCCCCCATTCAACGAATTCCAAGAATTAATTTGTTTATCACCTCATAAAGGTATCTTATCAGGGGGTCAAAGTAACCCTTATAAGTGAGGTCATTTTCATTTGCAAATCAACTGCATTTTATGCACACTTGTGATAACATATTTTAAAATTGGTAGCAAAGTGAAACGAGTTTTTTGTGATGGAATATTCTGTTGAAGGTATGTACTCTATTATGACTTATATTTTTTATAAAAAATATGTATACTTTTGGTGTAATATCATTTTGTAAATGTATAGATAAATCCAGCAAATTTTACATTAATTGTAAACTTTAAAAGTAGCAACTTTTTTTATCCACATATATCCACCTAGATTTTTCTATATGTAATACCTACAACATTCAGGCACAGATTCATATATATTATAGACCCCGAAAAGGCCCGAAAGTAAAATTATTTTATTTTTTTCAGAACGAGTCGTAACTATGACGAAAATGGAGTTTTTTGAAGAATGGCTAAAACATGACAAAACTGAACGAAACAGTGGCATTTTTTATTATATAAGTGAAAAATTCAATATGTATGATGTTTCTGACGATTCTCTAAAACGACTCAAAATGAAAATATCAAGCCTTTCAGCAAAATTCAATCAAAAGTGGACTTCTTTAAAGTGTAACAAAGAAATGTTTCTAATCAACCATAAAGATTGGTTAGAGGGATCCGGAATCGAAATAAAGATGTGTGTTAAC
Organism: Pachyrhynchus sulphureomaculatus; assembly: GCA_019049505.1. NCBI lineage: Eukaryota > Metazoa > Arthropoda > Insecta > Coleoptera > Curculionidae > Pachyrhynchus > Pachyrhynchus sulphureomaculatus. Next base: position 69,491,507 of record CM032448.1, on the reverse strand, counting down.
CAGCCGTGCACTTCAACATCATCAGCGGCTCTTTCCGTAGGGCGACCCAGAAAATCATTTGAAGACCCATCAACGAAAACGAAGAGACGGAGAGTAGAAGATCTTTTGGAATCGCGAAGTGCAAGTGAGCTTATTACAGCAGCTGAGTTAGCTACTCGAAAAGAAGGGCATCGAAGTGTTGCTAAACAGATCCATAACGTCGCGGTCAGTGAAACTAGAGAAAAGAATAAGTGTTCTGAACAAAGTCGGCAGTTAACACCAGACGAAGCTTTAGCTTATTATGTGGACTCGAAATCGACTTCTCACTCATATAAACAAACAAGAAAATGGTCAGCTTCTTCCAACATTATGTAACGTTGCTGGATCTCAAATCTCTGTTAAACACGATTTGTTGTTGACAATGACTAATGGCAAAGTGTGCAATGCCTTAACAGACACAAGTTCAACACAAAAGTGTTATATTTGCGGTGCCACCCCGTCTACTATGAACGAGGAGTCAAAGAAATATCCCAGCAACGAAGAACGCCTTGCATTTGGTTTATCTACTTTACATGCATGGATCCGCACGTTTGAATGTTTGCTTCACATCAGCTATCGTTTAGAAATAAAAAAGTGGCAAGTCAGGGGAGATAACGACAAAGCTATTGTGAAGCAACGCTCACAAGAGATACAAAAAGTGTTTAAAGATCGTATGGGTATCATTGTAGATAAACCAAAACCTGGGTATGGTAACACAAACGATGAAAACATAGCACGTAGATTTTTTTCCAAAGCTGAATTGAGCAGCGAAATTACAGGATTAGACGTAAACCTTATTCGTAGATTTCATGTAATTTTAAAAACTTTGTCATCGGATATGACATAAATTATATGGAATTCGAAAAGTTTTATGTTGATACTAGAAAATTATACCTTGATCTGTATTCGTGGTATTCCATGCCCGTTACTGTGCATAAAATTCTTGTACACAGCGCGGAAGTTATAAACTCTTTTCTTCTTCCCATTGGACAACTCTCCGAAGAAGCCCAGGAGGCAAGAAATAAAGACTGTCGTAGATTCCGTGAATGGCACACCAGGAAGCGGTCACGTATTGCCACAAATACAGATCTTTTGAGAATGCTTTTAATTACGTTTGATCCTATTATCAACTCGTATAGAGAATTACCGCGAAGAAAATTTACTTCTTTGCCATCGGAGGTTCTGCAGTTGATTATCCCACCTTAATTTCCATCCGAAACACCATCAGTAAGTCATCATCACGAATTAAATGAGGAGGATTATTTACTCTCTGAATATTCTACCGAATGGGAGAGCGGTGATGACGACTCATCTGATGGTGATTAGTAGGTTTAAGTATTTTTTTATTGTAATTATTATTCTTATTTTATTGTGTGTTGTAGTTGCTTATAATTCATGCCTTAGTATATAAGTTATTTAATATTATATTTCTTTTACTTATACACCTTGTTATTGTAAATAATTGATATATAGATACTGTTATTGTACTAGTTTATTTTAAAAGAAATAATATTTTGTAAATTAATAAATGTGGGTACTATCATTATGATTTTTATTTTTTTCCTAGAAATTTCTTTGTAAACAAACATGATTGTGCTTTTCACACATAATGAGTAGGTAGACGTATGTAGCTAATTAAAGAACAATTAGCGACAATAGTGAACAAATGAGACACATTAGTAAACCACTTCCGTCTTGCAGCTACATATTTCGATTAATACACATACAGTACACATTTTTCAACTTTTTTTTTCTTAAAATAGCTTAAGATACCTGGAATATACATAAACAATTGAAATAAGTGAAGAAATAATATTGTCCCGCTAGCTTGTACTAGTCGAGACACTGTGAAGCGTGAGGAAAAAATTTTGAAATTTAAAGAAGACACTTTAATTACAGAAAATTATCTCTCAGGATTAAAAGTCATGTGAAGAAAACGATATGCAACTGAATTGTTTACATTTTAATAAACCTCAATTGTTTTGTAATATGAAAGGTCGCTTGAGTTCGCTATGAATTGTTAATTCTATATGAGTGATATAGTTTTAAAATATTAATGGCATAACGAAAAGTTTACAAAATGATATTATTAAAACTTTACCATTTTTTACGACCACCATTCCTTTCACCTCCCGCACTTCAAAAACTATAGGTTGCATTCTATTGATCTAAGGATTCCGACCCGCGAAGAGATTTAAAAATCCTAAAGGATCACTTTTCACGAATACAATAATAGCAAAAGAAGTAAAAATTCAGATAATTATTGTTCTACTTTATTATCAATAAAAGATCAAAATGTTACACTCTGTCAAGTAAGAAGGTGACCCCTCGTATTCTTGAAAAAATGTGTTTCGTGAACAAGTTTTGCGACACCAAGCTACTCGTTTTAATTATAAAATCTGGTAACAACAAAAAGATGGGTGACGGGCACACTGAGTACTGCATACCTTATAAATCCCAGCAGGGGAAAAAAGCAACAAATATTTTAAAGAACATTTGTTTTATTGACGATCAAAAATATCAAAAATGGTTTAGAATATTACTTGAAGGAAACGTTTGTTTAAAGGTCAAATTGGCCCTCCATGTATTCAACTTTAATCATAAAATCCTATAAGTCGACGTGGCTCTAAACCCGGAATTAACTCAACAAGAGCTTGCTACAGCGTTAAATGGGTCTGAAAAATCATTTTTAATGAGTTATGTTGGCTTGGTAAGTTTCAAGTGTTTGGAAAGAACGTGTCCGTTATAATTCATTTTTGGTAGATGCGATTTAATAGAAAATCGGTAAAGGGAACTTTTGTTATTTTAGTAGAAGTATCAGTCCATTCCCAACTTTTCTTGGAAATCACGTAAAATCCAAAATGAGTCACTTGTTTGCGCGTCGATTCGAGGCAGTTTTTTTTGTTCCCATCCAAAAAGGCCCAAAATGACAAATTCCGTGGCCTCTAAATGTATTAAAAAGTCGGTGTCGTTTGTGAAGAAGTGGGTAAATCGTTTTAACGAGACGAAAGATGTCGACCATTTGCCAAAACATTGGTCAGTAGCCAAAGTCACTTTGAAAGTCGAAAAACGAATCGTGTCTTTGTTTTCACGGGACCTGAAATTAACGCTGCGTCAAGGTGTAGCAAAATTAAGAAAATCGGGTTTGAATGTATCCCATGAAACCATTCGACAACATCTTCGAGCTCATGATGACAAATTCTGAAGCATGTTGAAGAAACCTTTGCTGGGCGAAAGTCACGTCGTGAAGCGACTAACTTGGGCCCCGGATAAGATACTAGAGTGGCCCTCACAATCGCCGGACACCAACCCTATTGAAAAGGTTTGGTTCCTTGTAAAGAGAAAGCTTAGAGGACAGACTCTGAGGAATCTGGCTCAGTTATCTCACGAAATTCGAAAAATTTGGAAATCATTGCAGAAAATTTCGTCGACGGCATACCACGAAGATGCCAGGCGATTATTGATGCAGGGGGGCGATTATACAACTTATTAAGGTAATTGGGCCGTTGTTAGCACCAAAGAATTTATCGCAAAAAATGTTCTCGAAACACATTTTTTGAAGAATACGAGCGGTCACATTCTTACTTGACAGACTGTAAGGTAGGCTAACCATAATTAGTTAGTTAATATTTGCGATTCTCTCTTACCATGTCAAAGCCATTCACCATTTCTTGAAACAAATTGTGACAGGAGATGAGAAAAGGCAGCTTTACGTAAAAATCCAATCTCAATTGTTAGATAAAAATGAGGCTTCATAATCATCACTCGAGGAAATTAATGATGTGAGTCGGGTGAAACTTTAAAGGCGTAATTCATTTCATGAGGTTTACTGTCAACAAATGGAAGTATTTCATCAAGTTTTAAGGTAAAAGGTCACTGGTTAATCGCTTACCCTCTGACTACCATTTGTTCCCTTTCCTATAGAAGCTTCTTACTGGACAAATATGAGATAATAACGAGTCATCAAAATATGCTATTGCCAAGTACGAGGCTGGTTTGAAAAGTCCGTGCAAAAATAAAAACTACTTATGTGTTTGGGGTAAACCTTTTTTATTTTTCGACATAGTCTCCTTTTAGGCTTATACACTTCGTCCAACGATGTTCTAGTTTGTTGATCCCTTCCGAATAATAGGATTTGTCCAAGTCTGCAAAATATCCATTAGTGTCTGCAATCACCTCCTCGTTTGAATAAAATCTTTGTCCCGCCAGCCATTTCTTCAAATTGGGGAACAAATAGTAGTCCGAGGGAGCCAAGTCTGGAGAATAGGGGGGATGTAAAATGAGTTGGAATCCTATTTCCATTAATTTTGCAACCACAACTGCTGAGGTGTGTGCTGGTGCGTTGTCGTGATGGAAAAGGACTTTCTTGTGGGCCAATCGCGGGCGTTTTTCTTGCCGCTCGGTTTTCAAACAGTCCAATAACGATGAATAATATTCACCTGTAATAGTTTTAAAAAACCCTTTTCCAGATAGTCGATGAGGATTATCCCTTGCGAATCCCAAAAGACAGTCGCCATAACCTTTCCGGCCGAAGGAACGGTCTTCGCCTTTTTTGGTGCAGATTCCCCCTTGGTAACCCATTGTTTAGATTGTTGTTTGGTCTCAGGAGTATAGTAATGTATCCATGTTTCATCCACAGTGACGAAACGACGCTTAAAGTCCTCCGGATTCTTCTGGAACAGCTGCAAGCCATCCTTGCAACACTTCACACGATTCCGTTTTTTGGTCAAGCGTGAGCAATCGCGGCACCCATCTTGCGGATAGCTTTCTCATGTCCAAATGTTTATGCAAAATATTATGTACCGGTTCAGTCGAGATGCCCACAGCACTAGCAATCTCACGCACCTTAACTCTTCTGTCATCCATCACCATATCATGGATTTGATCAATGATTTCTGGAGTCGTAACCTCCACCGGCCGTCCAGAACGTTCAGCGTCACTTGTGCCCATATGGCCAGTCCGAAAATTTTGAAACCACTTATAAACTGTTCTAATCGAAGGTGCAGAGTCACCATAATGTTTATCAAGCTTCTCTTTAGTCTCCTGAGGCGTTTTGCTTTTCATAAAGTAATGTTTAATCACCACACGAAATTCTTTTTCGTCCATTTCTTGAAAATCACTCGACTTCCTTGATTCACACGAATGCCAAACACAAAGAAATAGACCAATATGGCTGAAACTTGGTGTGCGTTCATTCAAGAGATGCTACTAACTAAACATGACCTCGATACGCGCCGGTGGTGCCACCTCTCGGACTTTGCACGGACTTTTCAAACCAGCCTCGTATTTTCGGTCAAAACCGGTACACTACAGGTAACAAAAACCTGTCAGACCATTGGGTTGATGTCTTCGAAAATATGGCAATTATATATACAGTCTGTCAAGTTAGACGTAACCGCTCGTATTCTTGAAAAAATGTGTTTCTAGAATATTTTTTGCCATCAATGTATTTTTTGGTGTGCTAACAACGGCGCAATTAGTAAGTTGTCTAATCGTCTCCTGCATCAATAATCGCCTGGCATCTTCGAGGCATGCTGTCAACGAGATTTCCTGCATACTCTGCGAAATTTTCGAATCTCACGAGACAACTGAGTCCTCATAGTCCGGCGATTGGGAGGGCCACTCTAGTATCGTGTCGTGGGGTCAAGTAAACACACAAGCAAAAGTTTCTTCGACGTGCTTCGGAATTTGACATCATAAGCACGAAGAAGTTGCCGAATGGTCGCATGGGACACATTCAAACCCGTTTTCTTAATTTTGCCACTCTTTGACTCAGCGTCAATATCGGGTCCCGAGAAAATAAAGACACGAATCACTTTTTGACTTTCGGAGTGACTCTGCTTACCGAGTCTCATTTTGGCAAGTCGTCGACATTTTTCATCTCGTTAAAATGATTTACCCACTTCATCACAAACGATACCGATTTTTTAATATATATAGCGGCCGCGGAATGTGTCAGGGACCTACCCTTTGGATCGGAACAAAGAAAGACTGCCTTAAACCGATCATTCTGGATGTTACGTGATTTCGACGAAAGCTCGGAATCAACTGATATTTTTTATTAAAATGCGTCGTAGACAAAGGTTTCCTCCACCGATTTTTTGTTAAATCGCTAAAATTGCATCTGCCAAAAATGAATTATCGCGGACATGTTTTTACTTGACAGACTGTATGTACTTTTTAAAGGTAATACACATTGCTTTAAGTTTTAATTATAAACGAGATTGCAAAAAAAATAGAAACGACAGATTTTCACAATACGCTGGAGTAAATACCTTATAGTGTCATTCGACTAAAAAAATTGGAAAAATAGTGGGTTTGGTTTTTCAAACTAAATGATATATTTAATACAATTTTCATACTAAGTTGGGAATGTGGAATTTTTGGCACAATGATACTACTCAGTATATATCACCACTACACCAAACACTTTATTTTTGCACTCGACGCGCGTTTCGCTAACCATGTTAGCTTCATCAGGAGCGATGATGAAGCTAACATGGTTAGCGAAACGCACGTCGAGTGCAAAAATAAAGTGTTTGGTGTAGTGGTGATATATACTAAGTAGTACAATTTTCATAAATAAATTGTATAATAAAAAATAGTTTTTTATGGGTCTAGCGCACGTGCTACAGGGAAGTCCCTAAAGCGCTCCAGGAGCGGCATGTGTGCGGAAAAAGCGATTCACGTTGTTCTTGAATCGCTGTAAATTGTACTCTGTGGGAAACACAGCCCTGGGCAAATTATTCCGAAGGAATGATATTCTCCATACGAAAAACTGCTTGTAAAGCGTTGTACGCGAAGTAATAAGCTGAACCTCATACGGATGTAAAGTATTAGCGCGACGTGTATTTCTAACATGCACCGTTCTGGGAGGAAGCATGTTTGTTTCTTCATTTACTTTAAAATGCTCGAACATCTTATGCAAAAATATCCGCAAACATCAAGAACTGTGTTAGTTCAACTTAACAAAGACCTGGAAAAAATGTTATCTTGAGGTGACAGTAACCAAGTAGAAACAAACGCTACAAGAACAGAGCTGGCAGTTGTTTCTACAAAACTCAAATCCTCTACCATCGTTACTCAACTTGCTGGGCGGTAATTTGGGGGTAAATACGTCTTGGCATGAACATGTCGCATGCATAGGAAAGCGAACTGCTCAAAAGCTGTGAATATTAACATAACAACTTTTAATCCTGTACAAAGCTCAAATTCGACCAAACGTTTGCTGCATTTGCTGGATTGTATTCAGAAAAGAGCTATTTGCTTGATTGGGGATCCAGAACTCACCACCCAGGCTGATAGTTTGGAACATTGAAGAATGTTCGGCAACTTGAGTCTATTCTACAAGAAATTTTATGGAAAGTGTTCGATGGATATACTCCGTTTAATTTCTTCTAGAATGGTGTATGCTCGAAATAGATGTCGCGCTAATCCATCACGTCCATATGAGGTTCAGCTTGCCACTTCTCGTATAACCCTCCCTATCAATTCTTTTATATGAAGAACCTCATCCTTTTGAAACGATTCACCCAGGACTGTATTTCCCCCGAGTACAATTTGCAGCGGAGAGCTACGTGAATCCCGTTTTCCGCCCATGTATCGCTTCTGTAGCCCCCTATAGATGTAGAAATAAAAAAATTTACTTAGAATCACGTTTTTTTAGTGTTCGATACGGAACACTTATAAGATCACTTCCGTGTCTGTCCCTCTGTCTGCCACACCCTATTTTCTCCGAAACTATTTGACATAGAACGTTGAAATCAGGCACTAATATAGGAATTAATGGCCTCATTAAAGCCGTGTAGTTTTGAATTTTGACTTAAGGATTTAGTTTTGAGAGGTGAAATCAGAAGTGAAAAAATTTTTTTTACCAGGTCATCGAGTGGGGTGTCAAATGAAAGCTTGTGAAAACACTAATACAAAAATATATAATGTTATACTTGCGCACACTTTTCTTGGTATTATTTTTAAAAAATTGCCAAAAATCGATGACCCCCCTGTAACTCGAAAAGTAGTGGTCAAAAAATTTTGAAAAAATTCTGGAATAGTCTTCACAGGATGTAGATAATATATGTACAGATGTACCAACCTGTGTACGTTGCTTTAATTGCTATTACTATTCATTATTAAATTTTAATTGTGAATTTATGCCTCGCTGCAAAACTTGATAAATTTTTCCATACCCAGAGTGTCAAACGCCAAGTGACAGTTACGTATTTTACGTCCTCAGACTTACAGTCACTTTTTAGGTGATATTCTACGCCACAGTTTATACCTACGAAACCACCTCACATTCTTCTGCCTTATGACCAAAACCTGCACACTTATAGTACCTGAATAGCCTTATGTAATCAAACACTCTGCACGACGCTGACCATCTAATACTTAGTTTTTCTTCTTTCAAAACAAGTTTCTAGATGGTGGAATCATATTCGATTATAATCATAAAGTGAGTTATCGTTTTTTTAAAAGCTAAAATTTTGAAGTCAGATCCTTTACAAGAAATAGCTTTTATACACTTAAATAATTCTGTGTCACTTCAATTTTGCTCAATATCATATATTTTAAAACACAGATTTTTTTAAAGAAGGCATATTTACTTGGTTCCTAGAGATTTTTCAGCTTCTTTCTTAATAATTAATCAGGTATATAAAAAAAAACAAAAATTTCAAGGCCATCAGTTTTCAATAAAAATCCGGAATAAACTTTGTTGAAAACTCATTTGGGGTGTGTTTTGTGAAGTTATTGATCATTTTATACCTCTGTAAAAAAATTTTTATTTTAAAAGCAATCAACTTACGCAATTGCGCAAGTCCGAGTTGCACTTGGCCGTTTTTTTTATTATGGGAAGAGTTTTAAGGTTCGTTTATATGAATGAATTTTTTTTTGTGGAAAAGCCAGACCCCGTTAAATTAGATCTTCTCCAGTCATCGATTTTAAAGAGGGTTTAAGCTTGTAAAGGTCAACCATATGAAAGGATTCTCGTTTGTGAAATAATCTTATCCCGTTTTTTTTGTTAAAGAAATGTCCAGTGTATCTATTTGTCACCCTACTCTTTGAACCTGACTGCGCCACTGCCAGGTAGGTACACATAGATAGATTCGATGAACACATTTGTTTTACCATCATTAGTAACAGATTATCCACGTGCGTCCCAGAAGTCAGTGACACTCTTTCTACCCCATTTAATTTATAATTAGATATTTTTATCTACGCTTTGGTCCGGGTAACTTTTCGTTTTTGACTGACGTTTCACATTGTTGGATTTCATTTACGAACGACGGTAGGTTTAAAGCTTTTCCAGTAGCGTCCTCGGCAATGTTGAATCACTACAGGCGAGCACCATTTCGACAGCATGGTGTTTTTCTACGGCATTGAACAACACAACATATATATGCTGACGGTACAAAATGTTGCTTTGATAGAATCTCGCGTAATTTTTGACTACGACTGTCTTATTATGAAGCTATAACATTTTTACTTTCCTACCAAAGGAAAGTATTATATTCATGATAGAACATATTCCGGATTATTGCATTTTTTCACTCTCGAACGAAATAAAAATTCAATCTCACGCATACGCATTCTGCAAATTTTGAATAGTGTTACCAGAATTTTTTCTGATTTTTGAGATTAGATGAATTCTTTCGAGTATATCGTATTATACGTACTTTTCAGGATTTCTGAAGTCAAATAATCTGAAAATTGTGTTATTTTTTCATTTTGTTTAATCTTAACAAAGATAGTATGTAAAGGAATATGATTATAGTGTCATTAAAAAATATATATTAGTATACAAAATGTATTTGAGTAAATACCTGTGTAAATTTTTTTTTCTGTCGTATAATAATAAAAATGCCTTTATTACTTTAGGGAATAAACTGACACTGGAGATTATATTATACAATACCGACAGACTTGCAATATGCAAATAAATCTCCAAAGGCTGGAAAATAAACTTTAGGAGAAAACATCGGCCAAGTGCAATGCGCATGCGGATATGCGCAATTACTGTTCCGTATTGTGATTGCTTTTAAAATAAAATAAAATCCTTACCCAGGCTAAATTAATTAGGTCCCTGACATCTATATATCTTAAGATCTAATATGTATTTTCACGTTTTTTCCTAGTCAATAATAGTTATAGCATCTTAGCTACCTAATGGCCAATAAATCAATCTAGTACAATCTGAATCTAGTAGTAAAAGTTTAAAACAAATATTTACTACCTAAATATTTGATTAAATATAAACAAACAAAATAAAATTATTTTGGAGCGCCTCGCTACTCGGTATCAATAATGTACTGAAAAGTATATTAAAAACAGGTCCACCATATTGCCAAGGCAAGAATTTTTATACTAGATAATTTATCCAACGTAATGCACTCGTTATAATTTTCATTAAATATACACCTTATGAAGACTATTCCAGAATTAGCGCGGTGGAATATATATTTTTGGACTTGTGTTTTCACAAGCTTTCATTTGACACCCCATATGGGCCGATGGCCTTAGAAAAAAATCACTTACCCTTACAAGATAACCCCTGAAGTCAAAATTTAACTTTCTAAACTACACTGCTCTGACTGGGCCATCAATTCCTGTACTTGTACCAAATCTCAGCTTTATATGTTAAATAGTTTCGAAGAAAAGCGGGTGGGACAGAAGGACACCGAAGTGTTCCGCACGGAACACTAAAAATATTCTAGTTAAGTCAGTGTTTTAGAAAAGTCCATTCATCTTTTTATTAACTGGCATATACCTCACTAATCGAACATTTAAATAGTTGGCTCGGAGAAAATCGGGTGTGTACCGACAGACAGACGGACCCCGAAGTGGTTCCATAAGTGTTCCGTCCGGAACACTAAAAATGATTAGTAAAATAAAGACTTTTATGTACATATTGAAGCGTTGATGAAAGGAATTAGTGACTATACCTGGCACAGATATATCAATACAATCGAATGATTTTTCTTGCAATAAATGAGTGCAAAATGTTTTTATGTTATTAAAAAATTTACAACAATATATAAACAGATTAAAACTAGCAATATTACCAAATGCCTCCGGTTAGACGCTTGGATGAATAATTTTGTTAGTTCTTTTCCTTTTTAGGGTTTCGAAGTTCTTAGATCTCGAAAAACTTAGTTTCCGATTTCCGTCAGTCTATAGGTTGCTAACTGCCTATCTGTCCGGCACGATAATTCTTAAACGAAATAAGATATCAATTTTAAATCTAATGAACATATAATACTCAAAGAAGAAAAAGAACCTATAGTTTTTGAGTGATATCGCTTCAGGAGTAAGGGATCGATAAGTTTTGTATAGTATATTTAGTATAGTGAGAATTTTTGTAGAGAGATAATGAACAAATTTGATGCACAATTTTTTATAGTCAAACATATTAAAGATTAAAGGGATGTGGAGGGGCTTCAAGGTATTTCTTCAAATATATCAGATATATTTCTATTTAGATAATTGCTTCAGTTTAACAGGTCATACAGATCTAAGGTGGCAAGATACATGGTTGGTTAGTTAGTTAGTTGTAGACGGGGTACGCGATTGTGTCTGTTTGTGTACCGTCTCTTTAGAAGGTTCATTAGCTTTTTTCCCAGCCCTGGTGGTAATTTATTGCCACGATGTAGATCTCCGAACGTTTTTGATGTATCGAATTAAAGCCGCACATTCATATATTCCTCCGGTGATAGTGGCCGATGATTAGGCCCACAACTACTTTGGTCTGAGCCCTTGCAGCAAGATACATAGTCTTCGATTGTATTGAAACGAAATGTCTGGAAACTTTCACAGGTAATATATCAAACAATACAATTAATAAAACGTTATTTCCTAATGTAATACTTATTTCTGTATGAAGTCCGGAGAAAGACATATTATGGAAGGAGTAAGCAAGTGTCAGGGCGACGTCATTATTTTCAGGACATAACCTGTATGATATTTTTCGTGTATCCGTATAAATGAATAACACTTAAAAAATATACTGATTTGTCAAAATTCGCATGACATGCGGATACGTCGGAAAGTAGTAATTTTCCGGATAAAAGCTTAAACAAAAATAAAGTTAACAAATATGTGTATTTAAAATTTTTTCCCCATTTGCACTGGACCTTGGGCTTACTTAGCTATTAATTGTCAAATATTCCAGACTGATTTATACTAATATGAAATTTTCAAAAAAAGGTATTACTGACTGATAAAAACAAATGAATTGATAACTCAGTTGGTAGAGCAATAACCCGATAAGCCGAAAGTTTCGGGTTCAAATGTAGGAACTTTTTTTTCACATTTTTAAAAACCCATCTAAATACCATTAGTCTACATTTGTTAATTTTAAACTAACGGTAAAATCAAACATTTAAACAATGAAATGCTTATTATAGGATCAAGAAAATTCTGACTTGTTGGACATAGAAAAAAACCGGCCAAGTGCAAGTCGGACTTGCGCAATCAGTGTTCCGCACACAAAAAGTTTCTGACATGTACATATCTTTAAATCCAATATGCATTTTAACGTTTTTTTTTTCTTAGTCAATAATGATTAATAGTTATAGCATCTTAGCTGCTTAATAGCCAAAAACAATCTAACTCAATCTAGAATCTAGTAAAAGTTTAAAATAAATATTTACTACCCAAATAATTGTTTAATTATAAACAAATAAAATGAAATTATTTTGTTGCCAGAGGAACGACGCGCGGTACTGAAAATATATTTATCTCCACCATACTGTTGGGGCAACCACCTCGATATTGTCAAGGCGCATAATTTTTCTTATGTCAGATAAATTGTCAAATGTAATGCACTCGTGATAATTTTCGCCCAATCTACCCTTTATGGAGAATATTCCAGAATTTTTTCTAAATTTTTTGATCAGTACTTTACGAGAAAGGGTGGGAGGACAACGATTTTTTTTTAAATAATACAAAGAAAAGTGTACGTAATCATATATCTCGTATCTTTACAAGCTTTCATTTGACACCCCACTCGATCATCTTAGGAAAAATTCAATTACCCCTACAAGCTAACCCCTTAAGTTAAAATCTAACTTTCAAAACTACATGTCTCTGATTGGGTCATTAATTCCTATATTTGTATCAAATTTCAACTTTACATGTCAAATAGTTTCGGAGAAAATCAGATGTGACAGACGGACACCGAAGTGATCCCATAAGTACGGAACAATATTCTGGTTAAGTCAGTGTTTTAAAAAAGTCCATTCATCTTTTTCATAACTGGCATAAACCTCAATAATGGCATATTCAAATAGTTGGCAAGTAAAATGTGGCACATCAATGCAGTTTTTATTACTGTATAACAAGCAACAATTTCAAATGTGACAGGATATGTCGCTTACATCTAAAATTTATTATGTTAAAATGATAATATTTTTCTCTATATTATGACAATATAAGCTAAACATGTACGACGAAAAATTAACATATGGAAGAGGCTGGATGAAATGTATATCATGTTCATTATGACCTGTTTAGGGTTGCTTTGTTCTAGGCGGCATATTTTTAATAGAAGAACATTTTCAAAATTCCTTTACTCCAAAGTTTTGTCAAGTCAAAACAAGTTAAAATTGGCTCTGTTTACAAAAAACATTAACATTCATCTGTCATCTCGAAATGACTATACGAAAACTGACAGTATGCTTGTATTTTATGAATTATCTAGGCTTTTTATACGATGGGTAATTACTTTGGAAGTTTCAAAACAACATTTTCTTAATCTTACAACATTCATTTATATTAATATGGATTCAAATTAAACTAAATAAATAAAATAATTGGCAATATATATATATATATATATATATATATATATATATATATATATATATATATATATATATATATACGAGGCTGGTTTGAAAAGTCCGTACAAAGTCCGAGAAATGGCACCACTGGCGCGTATCGAGGTCACGTTTAGTTAGTAGCATCTCTTGAATGAACGCACACCAAGTTTCAGCCATATTGGTCTATTTCTTTGTGTTTGGCATTCGTGTGAATCAAGGAAGTCGAGTGATTTTCAAGAAATGGACGAAAAAGAATTTCGTGTGGTGATTAAACATTACTTTATGAAAGGCAAAAACGCCTCAGGAGACTAAAGAGAAGCTTGATAAACATTATGGTGACTCTGCACCTTCGATTAGAACAGTTTATAAGTGGTTTCAAAATTTTCGGACTGGCCATATGGGCACAAGTAACGCTGAACGTTCTGGACGGCCTGTGGAGGTTACGACTCCAGAAATCATTAATCAAATCCATGATATGGTGATGGATGACAGAAGAGTTAAGGTGCGTGAGATTACTAGTGCTGTGGGATCTCGACTGAACGGGTACATAATATTTTGCATAAACATTTGGACATGAGAAAGCTATCCGCAAGATGGGTGCCGCGATTGCTCACGCTTGACCAAAAACGGAATCGTGTGAAGTGTTGCAAGGATAGTTTGCAGCTGTTCCAGAAGAGTCCGGAGGACTTTAAGCGTCGTTTCGTCACTGTGGATGAAACATGGATACATTGCTATACTCCTGAGACCAAACAACAATCTAAACAATGGGTTACCAAGGGGGAATCTGCACCAAAAAAGGCGAAGACCGTTCCTTCGGCCGGAAAGGTTATGGCGACTGTCTTTTGGGATTCGCAAGGTATAATCCTCATCGACTATCTGGAAAAGGGTAAAACTATTACAGGTGAATATTATTCATCGTTATTGGACCGTTTGAAAACCGAGCTGCAAGAAAAACGCCCGCGATTGGCCCACAAGAAAGTCCTTTTCCATCACGACAACGCACCAGCACACACCTCAGCAGTAGTGGTCGCAAAATTAATGGAAATAGGATTCCAACTCGTTTCACATCCCCCCTATTCTCCAGACTTGGCTCCCTCGGACTACTATTTGTTCCCCAATTTGAAGAAATGGCTGGCGGGACAAAGATTTTATTCAAAACGAGGAGGTGATTGCAGACCCTAATGGATATTTTGCAGACTTGGACAAATCCTATTATTCGGAAGGGATCAACAAACTAGAACATCGTTGGACGAAGTGTATAAGCCTAAAAGGAGACTATGTCGAAAAATAAAAAAGGTTTACCTCAAACACATAAGTAGTTTTTATTTTTGCACGGACTTTTCAAACCAGCCTCGTATATATATATATATATATATATATATATATATATATATATATATATATATATATATATATATACATGTATATATATATATATATATATATATATATATATATATATATATATATATATATATATATATATATATATATATACATATATACATATATAAAATATATATAAATATATATAAATATATATATATATATATATATATATATATATATATATATATACATATATAAATATATATAAATATATATAAATATATATATATATATATATATATATATATATATATATATATATACGAGGCTGGTTTAAAAAGTCCGTGCAAAAATAAAAACTACTTATGTGTTTGAGGTAAACCTTTTTTATTTTTCGACATAGTCTCCTTTTAGGCTTATACACTTCGTCCAACGATGTTCTAGTTTGTTGATCCCTTCCGAATAATAGGATTTGTCCAAGTCTGCAAAATATCCATTAGGGTCTGCAATCACCTCCTCGTTTGAATAAAATCTTTGTCCCGCCAGCCATTTCTTCAAATTGGGGAACAAATAGTAGTCCGAGGGAGCCAAGTCTGGAGAATAGGGGGGATGTGAAACGAGTTGGAATCCTATTTCCATTAATTTTACGACCACAACTGCTGAGGTGTGTGCTGGTGCGTTGTCGTGATGGAAAAGGACTTTCTTGTGAGCCAATCGCGGGCGTTTTTTCTTGCAGCTCGGTTTTGGACCTTAAAGTGAAATATTGCACTTGAAGAAAAATCAATATCATTATTTGACTATTTTCTTGTTTTTACTCGGCAAGATGAATTAATTTACGCCATAATTTTCTTCTATATGCAAGGCAGGGGAGTTTTATAAACGGACATTAGATTTGACAAATTTTGTCTGCAGAGCTACGCTGGGGTTTTTGGATTTGACATTCACCACCAATACACCAAACACTTTATTTTTACACTCTACGCGCGTATCCCTAAGCATGTTACCTTCATTAGGAGCGATATTTGAGTCACTCATCACATTTAGTGTTCCCAGATCATGAAAAACATAGCCACTCATTTCCGTCTGTCTGTCTGTCTATGGTCTGTTAGCACGATAACTCTCGCATAAAATGAGATATCAATATATATATATATATATATATATATATATATATATATATATATATATATATATATATATATATATATATATACTAGATGCTACATAAATAGACCAATACAAAGATAAAGCACCAACAGAAATAGTAAAGCAAAACACAGACGAATATCAACAAGCACTGGAAAATCATATAAAACACATAAACTACTAAACAAAACTTGATGAACTAAACACACAAAAAACTAACAGCCTACTCATAACTACAAAACAATTACAACATCGAAAAAAGACAAAACACATAAATTCAGTAAAGAGACACAAAATATCATGAGAGAAAGACGACAATTAAGAAATGATCCTCCAAATGACAGATTAGAATTGTGGGATAGACGAAAAATAAAGAAAAGGATCAGAGAAGGCGTCAGACAATACAGAAAATCAAAAATAAAAGAAGCTCTGAAAAAGGGAAAAAGTCTGAAACACCTAAACGAACAAATAAATAAAGGGAGACATTAAATAATAAAACTTGTAAATAACGATAACCAAGAGATCGCACAAATCAAAGAGTTAAAGGAAGCTACAGAGAAATATTATCAAACACTGTATGACACGAAAATATCGCCAGCGCCCGGGAAAGAAGAAGAAAATAGAGCCATAGTAAGAAATGTGGGATTTGAAGAAATTCCCGATGTAATAACGGATGAAATAATGAACGCTCTACAATATATGCACAAGCATCAGGGAACGATGAAATAACTATAGAAATGATAAGATATAGAGGGGCATCGATAATACAATATCTTTAAGCTCTATTCAACAGGTGCCTTATAGAAAGTAAAATACCAACGCTCTGATTGTGCTTATTTCTAAAAAAGGACACAAATTTAAAATGAAGAATTACAGACCCATCAGCCTGTTATAGGTATTATATAAAATTATAACATATAGATTAACGAACAAATTAGAAAGTTATCAATCCCGTGAACAAACGAGAGTTCGAGGGGGATACAGCACTTTGGACTATCTTCAAAAAATTAGATTACTAGAGGAAAAAGTAAATTAATATAAGGTCACTTTATGGATAGCAATGGTTGACTACGAAAAGAAGAAGAAAAAACAAATAAAATAAATAAAAAAAGAGGAATTAGACAAGACGATATCCCCAAAGCTGTTTACGTTGACTCTAGAAGACATGTTCAAATCGTTAAAGTGGGAAAAATAAAGAAATATTAATGGACGGTGAATGATTAAATCACTTAAGGTTCGCAGATGATGTCATACTGATTGCCAATACAAAAGAAGAATTACAAGAAATGCTGATGAAATTAAATAACAAGTCTCGAGAAATATGTCTAAAAATAAACTTCACCAAAACCTAATATTTGAACAACGAAAGTGAAGCTAACAGCCAGGAACCATTAACAGAAGATGAAAGAATAGGAAAAGTCCAACCATTCATATAAATATTTAGGATAAAAAAAATCGAAATATCAAAAAATAATTTAATGGCTAACTTGAATCGAAGAGTCTCGTTAGCTTGGTCTGCGTTCGGAAGATCACAATCTACATTTAAATTGGACATTCTAAATACAATAGAAGTCAGATTATTCGTTCAATATGTACTGCCATATTAACATATGGCACTAAAACGTGGGTTTTAAATAAGAGTATAATAAATAAACTCCAAGTAACCCAAAGCGTAATGGAGAGGAGAATGCTAAATTTAGGCTCCAAGAATATCGATTTTTGAAGACGATCAAAAGTGACAGATGTAATAAAACGAATTTGTACATTAAAGTGGAACTGGACGGGGCATATTGCAAGGATGAATGATAACAGATGGACGCGCCGTATAGTTAAATCGAGGTTTCGAGAATACAAAAGATGCAGATATATATATATATATATATATATATATATATATATATATATATATATATATATATATATATATATATATATATATATACATATATATATATATATATATATATATATATATATATATATATATATATATATATATATATATATATATATATATATATATATATATATATATATATATATATATATATATATATATACATATATATATATATATATATATATATATATATATATATATATATATATAAATAAATATAATACCTAATGAGGGTATGAAGCTTATACTTTCTGAGCGATATCGCTTAAGACAAACGGGGTGAAAGGGGGGGCGTCGATAAATTTCATATGGTTTAATTAGTACTGTAGTAATTTTTCCTGATTTTTTGTTGAGATATATAAACAAATATTTTGCATACATATTTATGCAAAATGTTGAGTTGAATAAAGGACAAGTTTTAGAAATACAAACGGATAAGTTGACGGAAATGTACTTATGGAACAAAGTAAATTATTATATTTTACTTATCTGCTAACAGGAAGTGTAGTATTCGTGAAAAAATAACCCTTCGATATTCTTTTTTTTTTCGGGTTTTAGGGATTTTAGATGGCGAAAAACATTTTTTTTTAACTTCAAACTTCATGATAAATAATATTAAATATCATAAAATAATAATCTAGCCACGCATCACAAAAGTTTTATTTTTTGTGCATTTCGAGAGGTCTTTAGGGCATATCTGACAATTTTTTATCTGTATCATTCACATTTAAATTTCATTCTTTAATTTGTCATCATGTAGTTTGTTTGATATGATTTTAAAAGAGAGGAGTGCAATTTTTTAATCATTAAATACTATCCTTTAGTGTGAGATAGTAAAATTAGTGCTTATTTTAGAACTGAATGCTTACGAAGATACTGGGCAAATCATTTTACCAATTTTTTAATCATTAAATACTATTTTCAATTATAGAAACAAGGTAAATAGTATCCTTTAGTGTGAGATAGTAAAATTAGTGCTTATTTTAGAACTGAATTCTTACGAAGATACTGGGCAAATCATTTTACCAATTTTTTAAAGTGGATTTTATTCTTTAGTATGAGATAGTCAAATTTAGTGTTTATTTTAGAACTGCAAATTTGCAGAGAAAGTACTGCGTAAATCCTTTTACTATTTTTTTTTTATTTTCTTTAACATAAACAAATAACGGCAACGCTACTGTGCGCTAAAACATTAGGAAAACGTAAAAGTTAAGTAATTTAATGCTTTGTCTCTGATGAAGATTTATTTTTAAAACGTGTTGGTTCGCTAAGACAACGATTAACTTAGCTCACTAGAAAATAGAAATATTACTAGAACGAAAAATAGAGAGTCTTATAAAGATAAAAAAATTACTACAGCTTATTTTTACGCTATTTTAGACCAATCAGTCAAACCGGAAATGAAAAATCCTGATCATTGATGCAAAAAGTTTCCATAGGCAATTATACGGAATATATTATACGGGATAACGTAATTTTACGCCTTTATACTACTCAAAAGTTCTTACTACTACACCAAACATTTCATTTTTAAACTCAAGCAGTGTTTCGTTAACCATATTAGCATCATCAGAAGTTATGATTGACTAAACTTAAAAAATCAAAAATTAGATTATTAGACAAAGAGGGCGACCCGAAATTTTGACCTGTCGACTAACCGTCTGCTTAGTTGTTCATTCTATTGGGCGAGCCTTTAACGTTGGTTTTGCATTTGAATCAAGTACCATAACATTTGTTGACACTAAAAAAATCGAGCGCTTCAATCCAAAGATGGACTGTCATTTAACCATATAAAATCAATAAATTTAGTTTGTTCTTGATAAAATAAGAGGGAACCTGCAAAAGGCAGACGCCACACAGTGGGACGAAGCCACACTGTGCCACTCAAATTATCCTACAGGTCTTAATTTTGAAGTAATCGGAAAGATTTTTTTAATTATTCATTTTTTCATGATCAATTGATCCGACGAGCTAGATTTGAGGTTTTTTTTTCCACAATTTTCCAGAATTTTCGAAAGAAATATTAATTTTTATGAAAAAACGGCGTTTTTTTTTTTTTTCGCGGGAAAATCACTCTATAGATCGTAATTTTCACCTAATTATAATATACACACACAAAGGGATACCAGCAGAAACTAAACTCCATGTGGTGTATCCTGGGTAACGCGAAAGATGTCTGCAATTTTCGAAAAACCTGGGGCAAAAATGATATTCCGAGGTCGGTAGTAGATTGATTGTCTATCAAAAGAATTGATTTTTGAGAAAAATCTGTTCTGAATATGGAAAGAAAACCATCTATGATTAGCTATTGGCGGAAAAACCGTACTTATACAAATTTTTTCTCAAATTTTAGAAAAACACAGAAAGAAAATAAAAAATCCAGCCCGACCGATCGATGGCAAAAAAAAACGAACATTTAAAAAAATATATGTTATGATTAGGTGAGGTATAGAGTGATTTTCCCGCGAAAAAACGCCGTTTTCATAAAAATGAATATTTCTTCTGAAAATTCCGGAAAATTGTGGGAAAACCTAAAATCTAGGTCTACAGATCATTTGGTCATGAAAAATGAATAATTAAAAAAAAAAATCTTTCCGATTACTTCAAAATTAAGACCAGTAGGGTAATTTGAGTGGCACAGTCTGGCTTCGTTTCATTGTGCGCCGTCAATACCGGAGGACCAAGGGGGACCCGCTTTTTTTCAGCCAAAAACGGTAGTTTTTTTCGAGTTTTTGAATAAATAAGACCGTAAGTCCCAAATTTTGGGTCCTGCGCTCTACCCAAGTTATTTTTGGAAAATGTAGGCCTTAATTAATAAAATATGATGAGGGCAGACTCCTCGCTTGTACCCGAACAAGCCAAGGCATTTTCAAAGAGTATAGTCGTAGTTTTCTATTTACTTAACAGTCGTTTTTGGCCGGAAAAAGCGGGGTCCAGCTTCGTCCTCCGGTATTGGTGGCATCCTTTGTAGGTTCCCTCTTATTTTATCAAGAACAAACTAAATTTATTGATTCTATATAAAAATGACAGTGACTTTTTGGGCGCTAAAGCTGGGTCCGGTCTAGGAGGCGTGTGCCCTTGTGGGCGCTCGACTTTTTTAGTGTCAACAAATGTTATGGTACTTGATTTAAGTGGTTTTAAACGACAGTCGATTTTTAGATGTAGCATTTTGGCCTTACTTGGGCATTCCAGGGCACGGGGCTTCAAAATCAACGTTAAAGGTTTTTATTCGACTCGCCCGAAGAATGAACAACTAGACAGACGGTTAGTCGACAGTCAAAATTTCGGGTTGCCCTCTTGGTCTATTTGTATTGTAAGGTTGTGATTACTCAAACAGAATTCGTCAAATCATTTACAGTATATTTACATTTCATAATATCAGTACTTTTGTACGTTATCTAATAATCTTCTATGAAATGCAATTGTAATCAACTTTAAATTAACTAATGTTAGTACATGATTATGGTCGAGAGAATATTCAGCAATGCTTGAGTTAATGCTAATATGGTTAGCAAACTGTGTGTTGAGTGCATAAAGTATTTGGTGCAGGAGTGATAACTAGTATGTAGTGCCATTGTGTTGAAAATTCCAAAATCACAATGTAATTGAATCCTAATGATCAAGCGAAACAAATCTTATAGCAGTAGCCCGTATTAGCAAATTTAATATTCTGGGTTCAGCAACTAGGAACTACTCCTTAAAATTTTTTTAATAAACTGAATGTTATCTTAAGAAAATCTTAGCTAAATTGTAATTTATATTTAACGGAATGAAATTTGCATGGTTTATGTCATAAAAATACAAATTATTTTTTGTCCCTATTTTTTAGTGACTACAGAACCTATTCAAATTGAGTTTTTCCATCATATGGTAATTTTAAAGACTCATATTTAGCTTTAAAATGAGGTATAATACTTAATTCTACATAGACATAACTTGAAAAATCAGTTGTAGACGCGATGATGTCCGACAAGCAACCTTTAAGTCATTTCGCATCTCATCTCAATTTTTTTTTAAGCAGACGGGGTGGAAGAAATGACTTTTGGTTAAAATGTTGTATCGTAGACGACGTGTGAAAACTAGCTCCAGCAATTTCGAGAATGAAATTTCAATCTTCGGAATGATGGACACCCTGGATGAATCAGAAGAGTGTAATTCACTATGCGATTCTCAATTCTAGTCAGACTGATCCCACATAGCAACAGAGCATAGAAACCATCTCAGATTTGGGCTGAGATACTTTCTCTGATGGGGCGTATTTTCCAAACTTAGCTTCTTAAAATCACCACCCATCCCGACCTCTACAACACCACCTACTAATTCTTAGTTAAAGTCTAATAAAATAATCGCATCGAAATAATCATCTTTTTCCGATCCGAATTCCGGCGATTATCTAAACGAAAAACGTGTAGAAAATAAAAGAAATTGCTTTGAATATTGAAATCGTATTTGTTTTTAGTGTTCCGTACGGAACACTTCGGTGTTTGTCCGTCCGTCTGTCACTCCGAAACTATTTGACATAGAAAGTTGAAATTTGGCACAAATATAGGAATTGATGGCCCAATCGAAGCCGTGTAGTTCTGAAAGTTAAATTACTTACTTAACTTAAGGGATTAAAAAAAATTCTAAGGTCATCGAGTGGGATGTCAAATGAAAGCTTGTAAAAACACGAGTTCAAAAATATATATGATGTAATACTTCCGCACACTTTTCTTAGTATTTTTACAAAATTGCTAAAAATAGCTGTCCCCTCTTATCTCGAAAAGTACTGTTCAAAACTTTTTGCAAAAGTTTTGTAACATTCTCCATAAAGTGTCGATTGAGCGAAAATTATCAAGTCCATTACGTTTGATAATTTACATGGTATAAAAAAAAAAAACTCTGCAAATTATGTTCCTTGACGTATGGTGAAAGTTTGTGTACATTCCTGTAACTAAGTGGCGAGTCCGTCTTGTACAGAGATATAATTTAATTTTATTTGTTTATAATTAAACAAATCATCGAATTATTTTATCAACAATTATATACCATACAAGATAAAAGAACAGAAATCAACATACCAAAAGTCCTAAATCAGGGGTCGGAGGATATCCCAGACATCACAGAAGAAGAAATCACATCAGCCTTGAAGGATGAAAAATAATACAGCTCCGGGTGAATACAATATTGTAGTAGAGGCAATTAAACAAGGAGGACAACACATTATCAAATCACTTTACACGTTATTCAATAAATGCCTCCTGGAAGGAATAACTCAATCACAATGGAATAATGCTACTATTCTCATCATACATAAAAAAGGAGATTCTTCAAATCTTACAAACTATCCACTCCTCCTCCTGAGCCATGTATACAAGTTATTCACGAAAATACTTACCAAACGTCTAGCAAATAAATTCGAGTTTTTCCTTTCAAAAGAACAGGCAGGTTTCCGCTCGGGGTATGGAACAAACGACCATCTGCTTACAGTTAAAGTCCTCAAAAATGTATATTTGTGGAAATCGAAAAGGCTTTTGATTCTGTAAATCAGCAGAGACTTTTGGAAGCGCTTGCTGAGTGTCGTATGAATCATCGATATTCCAATGTAATTAAATACATATATGAAAATGCCACCGTTCATGTAAAAATACAAACTAATCAATACACCAGCAAATTTCGAATCGAAAGAGGAGTGCAGCAGGGTGATACGCTCTCACCCAAGTTTTTCGTAACACTTCTAGAAAGTATTATAAAATCAATAAACTGAGAAAGAATGGGACTGAACATTGACGGTGAAAAGTCAAATCACCTCTGTTTCGCCGACGACATTACTTTAATAACAGACAAAATACAAAAAGCACAAACTATGCTACACATGCTTCAGGAAGCTTCAGGAAAGGTTGGTCTAAAAATCAATATATCCAAGACCCAGTTTATGACAAATCTTATATTAAGCGACACTATAAAACTGAATAACGTAGAGATAGAGCCAGTGCACCAATATAAATACATGAAATCAGCATAGGACGAGATAACCAAACACAAGAAATTCAGCGGCGAATAGGTCTCTCCTGGGCTGCATATAGCAAACTGGCCTATGTGTTCAAATCTAACCTTTCTCTATGTTTAAAAAGAATAGTATTTGACAGATGCATACTCCCCATTCTTACGTACGGAGCCGATACTCTCACAATGAGAAAGAAACACATCAATAAAATATGTGTCATGCAACGAAAGATGTCAATGTTAGGCGTTACTCTTAGAGATCACATCCTAAATCATATTATCGGGAAGAGAACGGGGGTACAAGACAGTCAAATTCATTCTGCATCTTAAATGGAACTGGGCTGGGCCTGTTGCTAGATTTAAGGATGGGCAAAGAGAACCACAGAGTGGCGACCAAGATCCGAAGCCTATCGGAGTAGATGTAGACCACCAAGTCGGTGGACTGATGATTTGAAAAGAGTGGCTGGAAATTAGGTATAAGCGGCTCAGAACAGAAAAAAGTGGCAAGACTTGAGGGAGGCTTTGGTCCAGCAGTGGACAGTACAAGCTGATGATGATGAAACAAATATTTAGGTAGTAAATATTTCTTTTACACTTTTATTACTAGATTCTAGTTTGAGCTAGATTGATTTATTGGCTATTAGGTAGCTAAGATGCTATAACTATTGTACATTATTGACTAAGAAAAAAAGTGAAAATACATATTGGATCTTAAG
This sequence comes from Pachyrhynchus sulphureomaculatus, assembly GCA_019049505.1. Taxonomy (NCBI): domain Eukaryota; kingdom Metazoa; phylum Arthropoda; class Insecta; order Coleoptera; family Curculionidae; genus Pachyrhynchus; species Pachyrhynchus sulphureomaculatus. The sequence continues at coordinate 69,466,596 of CM032448.1, read as the reverse complement.
ATGTCAGGGACCTACGTAACTTAGCCTAGGTAAGTATTTTATTTTTATATTAAAAGCAATGACGATACGAAACACTAATGCCGCAAGTCCAACTTGCACTTGAGCGATTTTTTTTAATAAGTGTCAAAGTTTGTCTATAGAGGACGAGCATTAATTTGCGCACCTAATTGTTTTGAAAAAATTCAAAATAACTTTAAATAAAATTCCTATAGCTTACACTTTATACATACATACATTTTTATAACTAAATTTTGGCATTAACTGTGCCAACTTTTAAATTAGATTTTATTGGGCGTTTAATTAGTAAAAGCAAAGTTATAGTGTAAATATTTGATATGCACCTGTTACCTATAAAATCTCAAGACAAAATAAACATAAGTAACTGACCATCTTAATGTAAATAACTGTTTAAATCGATGCCTTTGTTTTACGTAAAGAGGAATGTGACAGTTATTCTGCCATGATTATAACTGTTTATTTTCCTACCTAGCTAATATTACTGATTTACTGGCAAAAATAAAGCAAACTAATTGTAAAGAGTACTTAACGCTGTACGGAAAAGACGAGACAACTAATAGACATTTTAAGGCATTTGATCGTGGATGGTAGCTATGGCACCAGCAAAGACGTATCTATTTTTTTAACAGAAGATAAATAGGCAGTAGTGGGCCTACAAGGAGGCTTTGCCCAAGCTGATTTATTTATATCAGCTAGTCAACGAAACAGGTGGGATTAACTATAAGAAAACGAGAAATCTAATGCAGAATCGTCCTAGACAAAGAGTTGTGTTCAACGGTTCCAGTCTTGAAAAAAACCGGTAAAGCACAAGTCGGACTTGCGCAATTGGTGTTCAGTATCGTGATTCCTATGAAATTCAGTCACACATTGATCTTCAATATAGGAATTACCAAAAATATATAAAAAGCGAGACATCTATGCAGTAAAAGTATAAAATAAATAATCGCTACCTTTGTTTAATTGTAAACAAATAAAATAAAATTATTTTGTTTTGGTACCTATCCGTTGGTTACCAGCCATCATGGAAATTTATTTTATCTCTGATCAGCCAAATGCAAAAGCAGAAATGTACTGAAAAGTATATGAGTATATTACTGATTGCACCGAATACGAAACGTGTAGGTATTGATATTTCACAGCTGTTAGACCCTGTTAAATTCACAACTTTCCACGAAAAAATCTCCACTATATCGTCAAGCAAAATATATTTTTTTTATACCGATAAATTATCAAAGATAATGCACTCATGATAATTTTTGCACAATCTACATCTTAAGGAGAATGTTTCAGAATTTTTTCAAAATTTTGTGATCAGTACTCTTAGAGATAGGGTGGGTGGATAGCAATTTTTGGGCAATTTTTTTAAAAATAATATGAAGAAAAAATTACGTGAGAATTACATCATATATATTTTTGAAGTCGTGTTATCACAAGCTTTCATTTGACACCCCACTCGAATACCTAAAATTTTTTTCACTTCCGATTTCACCCCCTAAAAACTAACCCTTTAAGTCAAAATTTAACACTACATGGCTCTGACTGAGCCATCAATTCCTATATTTGTGATAAATTCCAACTTTCTATGTCAAATAGTTCCGGAGAAAATCGGGTGTGACAGATAGACGGACAGAAATAATTTCGCCTAATTTAAAATCTTACTACAAGAAACCATCCAAGTGCAAGCCGGACTTGCGCAATTAGTGTTCCGTACGTTGATTGCTTTTAAAATAATACAAAGAAAAGTGTGCGCAAATATTACATTATATATATTTTTGAACGAGCTTTCGTTTGACACCCCACTCGATGACCTGGTAAAAAATTTTTTCTTCACTTCCGATTTCACTCCCCAAAACTAACCCTTTAAGTCAAAATTTAACTTTCAAAATTACACGACTCTGATAGGGCCATGAATTCCTATATCAGTGCCAAATTTCGACTTTCTATGTCAAATAGTTCCGGAGAATATCGTGTGTGACAGACAAGCGGATAGACACCAAAGTGATCTTATAAGTGTTCCGTATGGAACACCAAAAATACCCCGCAAATATTAAAAAAAATAATTCAAGCATTTTCCAGGTTATACGATCTCTAATAATACAGGCCAACCATGAAAAAACTTTTTTTAATAATTTTACCTCATTCCTATGTTTTTTGGTGTGCTGAGTCCGAAAATAATAATAAAAAAGTCGTATCACCCACCGATTTTTCACATTTTAATTTTCAAAATGTGAAAAGTTTATTTTTTATTATTCGAATGTAATTAGGTTGGCAATATAGGTTAATTAGAATTTTATAAGATTGGCAGTAAAATCAAGCGTTATTAGGTTGGCATTTCCGATAAATGTCACAGCTGTTTGTTTTTTCCCAGTTAATATAACCTCGCATTGCAGTGTTTAACCCATGTGCTTTAATTCACACTCAAAGTATGGCTAATCGTAGTTGTAAAAACTTTCCCAATACTTTCTGTTATATATGTAGTGAGTTTGTAGTTAAAAAACATCAAAGAAACATTACTGCATAATTTGCATATTTTGGTGTAGAAATCGGTAATCAAGAAAAATGATGGGGGCTCCTCACAAAGTATGTTATGTTTGTGTCGAGGATCTTAGGAAGTGGTATAAACAAAGAAAAGAACGCTTTTAGATCTGCAGTACCCATGATATGGAGAGAGCAAGAAAATCATTCAAATAATTGTTATTTTTGCAGCGTTGATGTTTCTGGATATAACTACAAAAATAAGAAAGTAACTGTCTATCCTAACTTTACTTCAGCTAATCGGCCGATAGGACATGGACCGGGACTTCCTGTCCCTGAGCCACCTGAGTCTATTGATGACGTTTTACAGTCCAGTCCCGAATTTAATGAAAGTCGACCGGATGATGATGAGTTTCAATGTTCTCTAGAAAATTTAAAACCACAGTTATTTACACAAGCTGAGTTAAATGATTTAGTGAGAGATTTGGGTTTGACTAAGAAAAAAGCACCACCCCCCCCCACCCCCCACCTCCCCCCCCCCCTCCCCCCCCCATATATTCAAAAAACAACACGAATTGCTTAGTTCTAGGCTGAAAGAAAAACATTTATTAGAATCTGGAATATCTATTTATCATTATACAAGAGATCAAAATTGTAGCCTAATCAAATAAAAGTAGGGTTTAAGTTTATATTTTTTATGTGTCAAATTTTCCCTATTTTGAAATTTAATCGATGTGATATTGTGAGAGAACTGTGGGTGATGCAAAAAAACTGATACCAGATAAGGTTTCAGCACCCAAAAAACATTTATGTATTGGTTTAAAAAGTTTTTACAAATATTTTTTTTGTTGGCCTGTGTAATCATTATTGTTTTGAAAAATATAATTTAGTCGTTCAAGGTCTTCAAGGATAGAAACTCTCGAATAAATCGTTATTATTTTGATGTTAATTATGACCTTTAATCATCGTAATTGGAAAATTAGGACTGTAATCCTAATATCTAAGAAATATGACAAACTCTTCTAAGGTACATAACAGCCACGTAAACTGAAATCTTAGAGGATTTATCGACATGTTAAGTGTATTTAATTAACGCAGACCTATAAATTAAGCTTAAAGCTTTAAGCTTTTATATTGGTCCCTTTACAGGTATTATATATATCATATCGTTTGTTTTATTTAACCTTCAAAAGTTGTTAAATTAAATATATTAATTATTTTATTATTATTTATTTTTCAAGTTAAATTACATTTAATGTGCCGTTTTGTTTCTATACTTTAAAACTATTTATTTAAAGGACAATAAAAATTAATATATAATTGTCATTATTTCTTTCAACGTTTTAGTAGGTTTTATATTAATATAATATAAAACTCTTGAGGTTTTGATTGAGAAGAATTGGCAACCCCATTGTGTAGTGACTTCATTGTTAAATTTTTTCCAGGAGGGAAGTTCTGTAAGGAAAGAAACAGATTATAGAAGGAGCAATATAGGGGAAATATGTCGGGTAATAAATAAACCTTCTGATATCATCTGGTTTAATTTTTCGACCGTAAGTGAGACATTGTCATGCTGAATTATATCCTTTCGACTGAGGAGTCCCAGGCCAAATTTTTCTTGCCTTAAAACTACATGAACTCACTTCAATTGTTGACAGTAAGCCTCGGTGATCAGTTGGTAGCATGTATCAGAGATCAACTTTGTCATTTTTGATCGTCAACAGCATGTGCACCAAACGCACTCGGAATGCTTTTCACCGCCTCACCGCCTTCGAAGCTTTTTTCGCCAGCTGGTGTTTATAAAGCATGCTGTGCATAAGATGCCCTTCATTTGCCACTTTGTCATCACAAACTTTTAAAATTTTAAATGAGAAAAATAATAATTTTGACGCGCAAAATATGTACTAAACTTCATACTTTCTGTATACACATCAAATGTTTTCCCGTTATGATATTTGGATCATCACAGAACAAGTTAAAAAAATACATTAAATATTACAGAAACTGATATAATTACTACCATATTAGTTTGCTTCAAGTAGATATCCATAGCGAGATTTTTAAAAGATTATTATTGCATAAAATCTCAATAATAGACAAATATCACATAGAAAACAATTAATTACTCAACAAATACACATATCTAATGGAACACTTGATGTGATCATTGTATTTTTGAATCCCTGTAGATAGTTACTCTAATAATAGTTTAATATTATCATATTAATCGATTTTAAAACAAACTCTTCTTCGTTATTAGTACCTCATTACAGGAAACAAGTTCGGCTTCAATATTAACATCGCCTAGGAAAACAACTTCTCAAAACTCTTTGTTACTGTCGGTAAACAAATCATATTATTAATTTATTCACTGATTAATTTATTATTAAAAATTAATTGCAAAACACTCCATTACTGTAATGTTGCCTAATATTGAACATAGTTCTATGCGGCATAATTACTTAAACTGTTATCTTCAATGGCGGACTTCCTTCATAAACAAGATCTATTTCTCCTATGGAAAGCTAAAATTACGTATTATCGAATTATTATTAGCAAATTTTTCGCGATAAAATTAATTAGAACTGGGTTAACATTGAACTTGTTAGGAAATTATTGCGCCTTATAAATTTATTTGGAATAAAGGCTCCCTAAGACCGCCAATCTTGATTAATATCGTTTTACAGAACATATTCATCATATAAGTGAAATGGAATTGATGGATTGCTAAATATTTGTAACGATGATTAATGATGAATGACTCAACAAACCACAAGGTTTATCTGTATCTGTATCCTGTATCGACCACCAAGTGATACCAATTTTCGAACACTTTTCGCTTCTCTTGCAGACACCATCGATCATTTACAAAGTAACTATCCAAGTGCCGAAATTGCCATCCTGGGCGACTTTAATGTCCACAATATCAACTGGCTCAAATATTCAAATACTACCGACGAACAAGGTCGTGAAGCTGAATCATTCTCAGTCAGTTGTGGCTTAACTCAGCTTGTTGACGAACCAACACGGATCCCTGATCGAGACGGGGAGTTCGCCAGTCTCCTTGATCTGTTTTTAACCACCAATCCGGAGATTTACACGGTCACCGTGAGTCCGCCGTTGGGTTCTTCCGACCATAAACTGCTTTCGACATCGAGTATCCTGCCAATCAGTGACAGAGAGGCGCCTAGGCCGCGCAAGGTTTGGCACTACAAATCTGCTAAATGGGATTATCTCATGGAATATTTTCGAACTTTCCCTTGGATGGACGTTTGTTTTCGATCCGATAACCCATCTGACTGCGCCAGGGAGGTCTCCGATGTTATTTTGGCTGGTATGGAAGCTTACATCCCTTTTTCGAAGAAATGCTCCTCCAACGGCAAGCCTTGGTTCGACCGAAAATGCAAAGAAGCTGTTGCTTCTAAACATATTGCCTAACGACAATGGCGTGAAAATCCTAGCGCCGTAAGTCGGGACATCTTTGTTCGGGCCCGGAACAGATGCAAGGGAATTATCGACGAAACCAAGGAGGCACACAATCAACGAATTAGAAACAAACTTCTCGCTTGTCCCAACAATTCCAGGTCCTTTTGGGCAGTCGCTAAGGCAGTGAGTCAAAATTTTACCAAGTCCACCATACCACCACTCACACGGCCAGATAATTCCATTGCAACCACACCTGTTGAGAGAGCGAACTTGTTGGCTGAACTCTTTGCTTCACATTCTACTGTCGATTTCCAAGGAAAAACACCATCTACTATTCCCATATTGCAGTCAAGGATGCCCGATGTTATCTTCAGACAGCGCATCATAAAGCGTATTTTAATGAAGCTAGACACCAAGAAGGCTTCTGGCGCTGACGGAATACCTGCCATAGTTCTCAAAAACTGTGCAGGGGAACTAACACCAGTTTTCTGTAGACTTTTTAACCTATCCTACAGAAAGGGAATATTTCCGTCCTGCTGGAAATGTGCCACGGTTCAGCCGATACCTAAAAAAGGTAAGAAGACCTTGCCAAATAACTACCGACCAGTTGCACTGCTTTCAATAATATCGAAAGTCATGGAAAAGGTTATCAATGAGCATCTTCTAAAATATCTTGAACGACTCAATATTATTAGCGATCACCAATATGGTTTTCGTAAACATAGATCAACAGGAGATCTTCTGACTTATGTAACACATGTTTGGAACAACGCAATTGAACACTTTGGAGAATCTCGAGCGGTTGCTCTTGACATATCCAAGGCATTCGACCGTGTTTGGCACGATGGACTGTTGGCTAAGTTGCGCTCTTATGGTATGTCTGAAAGGTTCTGTTTGTGGCTCTCATGTTTCCTCAGAGAGCGTTCTTTACGAGTGGCGGTCGACGGATTTCTTTCTAACACCTCACTATCAACGCTGGTGTGCCCCAGGGCTCCATACTGTCTCCTACTCTCTTTCTCATTTACATTAACGATCTGCTGGAAAAGACCGGGAATCCAATCTATAGCTTTGCAGATGACAGTACGCTTGTCTCTTCATTCACCCTCAACGCTCGGACATCGGCTGCTCAGGCGAATATCCGCAGACAGCAGGAGGTCGTTCAACTTAACAAAGACCTGCAAGAAATTCTATCTTGGGGTGACCGTAACCAAGTGGAATTTAACGCTACAAAAACACAAGCGGCAGTTTTTTTTTCTGAAAAAGTTAACGTTGCTGAACTCGACATAGTTATGTCGGGGCACTCCATTCCCCTAGCATCGTCGCTCAATTTGTTGGGCGTTAGTTTGGGAGCAAATATGTCTTGGCATGAACATGTTGCAGGCATAGCAAGCAGAGCTTCTCAAAAGTTGGGAATATTATTTAGAACCAGAAAGCTTTACACCCCACAACAACTGTTAATTCTTTACAAAGCCCAAATTCGACCAACTATGGAATACTGCTACCACGTTTGGAGCTCCGCTCCCAAACATACACTGCATTTGTTGGATTCTGTTCAGAGAAGAGCGGTTCGTCTGAGTGGGGACCCGGAATTGACCGGCGGCCTTGATTCGCTGGAACATCGAAGAACGGTTGGCGACTTGAGTCTGTTCTACAAGTATTTTCATGGAAAGTGTTCGAAGGATGTAGCCCGCTTAATTCCTCCCAAAGCGGTGCATGTTAGAAATACACGTCGCGCTGGTGCTTCGCATCCGTATGAGGTTCAGCTTGTTACTCCGCGTACAACGCTTTTCAAGCAATCTTTTATATGGAGAACGTCATCCCTTTGGAATAATTTGCCCAGCGCTGTGTTTCCCACCGAGTACAATTTACAGCGATTCAAGAACAATGTGAATCGTTTTTTCCGCACTCGTGCCGCTCCTGGAGCGCTTTAGGGACTTCCCTGCAGCACGTGTGCTAGACCAATAAAAAAAAAAGAATGATAATTATTAAATTTATTTAAAACTATATTTGTCAGTCGAAGGTTTTTTTTATTTAACCATCATTATACTGCCAGCAGATAAAGGTAACGTAACACTCGTAAATCACATACACATAATACTTTACCGGTTTTAACTTACCTCTCCTCAAATATCTGAACATTTCTCCTAGATTCTCCACACTTTACATCTCGACGAAAACGACACAATAGCACCCCCACTACCCCTAGGGGTATGGGATAGCACATCACCTCCTGTCGTAGAAGGCGACTAAAAAACAACTTAGATGCCTAGAGCCCACCAGGCATCGCCCGGTGTGAAACCATCGCATCGGCTTAAGCTGCGTGAAGTTACTTAACGTTTCGTGGCTGTGCCGATGTGCCCGGTCTGTGGGACCAAATAACATGACATACCTGGACACAAAAAATTCCGGAGGTAAAATAGCCCCTCGTTCGGATCTCCGGGTGGGGGCTGATTCAGGACCGTCAACATGCAGAGATCACAACTTTAAAATAGATTTTTACAACATACGAGGTTTAAACTCGAACATAAATTCAACTGCAATCAAATAAACCTCATGTACTCGCTCTCTGTGAAACCAAGGTCAGTTCATCAACCAGCACAGTCAACTTTCTCTATCGTGGGTACGACTTTTATTCCCGGTTTAGGCGTAACTTTGGAATCTGTCTTTTTGTTAGAAGCGAACTTTCTTGCCAACTGGAGTCCCGAAACTTTGATGTTATGTGGCTAAAAATAACGACTCAACAAACCACCAGGTTTATCTCCTGCCTCTATGGACCACCACGTGATACTAACTTTAGAATACTTTTCGCTTCACTCGCAGACGCTATTGATCATTTCCAAATTAACTATCCAAATACCGAAACTGCCATCCTGGGCCAATCAGCGACAGAGAGGCGCCTAAACCGCGCAAGATTTAATAGTGCAAATCGGCTTTCCCTTGGTTAAATTTTTGTTTTCGATCCGATGTGACTGCGCTAAGAAGGTTTCCGATGTTATTTTGGCTGCTATGCTCTGCCAACGGCAAGCCTTGGTTTGACCGAAAATGGAAAGAAGCAGTTGCTTCCTTACCCTCTTACCTACCAACAATGGCGTGAAAATCCTAACGTCATAAATCACAACATCTTTGTTCGTGCCCAGAACACATGCAAAGTAATTACCAACGAAACCAATGAGGCGTGTGCCTCCTTAGTTTGTCGATAATTTAATAATCAACGAATTAGCAACAAACTTCTTGCTTGCCGCAACAATTCCAGATCCTTTTAGTCAGTCACTAAGGCAGTTAGTAAAAATTTCAGCAAATCCACTATACCACCACTCACACGATCGATACCCAAAAAAGGCAAGAAGATCTCACCAAACAACTACCGACCTGCTGCTTCAATAATATCGAAAGTCATGGAAAACGCTATCTGAAATAACTTGAAGGATTCAATATATATTATTAGCGACCATCAATATGGCTTTCGCAAATATAGATGAACAGGAGATCTTCCAACTTATGTAACACATGTTTGTAACAACGCAACTGAACACCTTGGAGAATCTCGAGCAGTTGTTCTTGATATATCTAAGGCATTCGAGTGGCAGTGAATATATATGATATGCCCCTGGGCTCCATACTGTCTCCTACTCTCTTTCTAATATACATTAACGATCTGCTGGAAAAGACCAGGGATCCAATCTACAGCTTTGCAGATGACAGTATGCTCATCTCTTCACTTTAAAGGCTCGAACATCGGCTACTCATGCAAATATCCGCCGACAGCAAACAACAACAAAGTCCTGGAAGAAACTCTATCATGGAGTGAGAGTAACCAAGTAGAACTTAACGCTACAAAAACCCAGACGGCAATTTTTTCTAAAAAAGTTAACGTTGCCGAACTCGACATAATTATGTCGAGGCACTCCATTTTTCTAGCATCGTCACTCAATTTGCTGGTCGTTAATTTAGAAGCAAATATGTCTTGGTATCAACATGTTGCAATCATAGCAAAGAGAGCTTCTCAAAAGCTGAGAATAATATTTCAAACTAGAAAGCTTTACACTCCACAACAACTGTTAATTTTGTACAAAGTTCACATTCGACCAACTATGGAATATTGCTCCTATGTTTGGGACCTTGCTCCAACACATACACTACACTTGTTTGATTCTATTCAGAAGAGAGCTGTTCGCCTGATTGGAGACCTGGAATTAGCCAGCAACCTTGATTCATTAGAACATCGAAGAATGGTTGGCGGCTTGAGTCTATTCTACAAGTATTTTCATGGAAAGTGTCCGATGAAGGTAGGCCGCTTAATTCCTCCCAGAACAGTGCATGTTAGAAATACACGTCAGACTAATACTTCATCCGTATGAGATTCCGCTTGTTACTCTTCGTACAACCCTCTTCAAGCAGGCTTTTATATGGAGAACCTCATCGTTTTGGAATAATTTACCCAGAACTGTATTTCCGACCGAGAACAATTTATAGTGATTCATGATAACGTGAATCGCTTTTTCCGCACACGTGTCGCTAGACCACGTGATAGGTTCCACAACCAACTATTCTGTATTATTAGTTGCCAAAGGCGCTACCATGAGTTCATCTCTGTCATCATCCATACCCATCCTCTTCTTGACTTACTTCGAACAAAATGCATCAAACGAAATAGCCATGAAGCGAACTTTGAGCGTGATACCTTGATGACATATCAGTCGTACGGTCCTTAAGAAAAAATACATTATAAATCCTCGGATTGCCCAAATCCCTTACACCAGAAAATTCAATTCACACTCGAACTTAATAAATCCTTAAATTACCTAAATTCCTTACACCAGAAAAACCAATTCAGACTGGAACTAGAAAAAAATAACCAACTACCATTCTTAGACATACTCGTACAAAAAACTACAGAACGACCTCAAGCCAACATACAAAAACAGGTGTCTGCACGCCAATTTACATCACTACCTATCACAATAACCAATAATAGCTAACACCCTAAGCTTAAATCTTTCCGCCTAGTCAATAACACCAACAGGCAAAAGGAGATAACCAGTATTAAATGCTCAAACACGAGGGATATAGTACATAGACCATCAAAAAATCATACAACAAAAGAACACAAACGAAACCTCACGAATCAATTGAATGCAAACCTAGAATCACACTTTCCTACCTCAAAGGAACAATAAACTGCATCAAACTATAATACATTTTTTTTTAGTACTACTTAGTAACAGTTGCTAAATAGAGACGATTTTAATAGTTGCAAACAAATATCCATTGTCCAGAACTACAAAAGAGATTATTGTCTCAATCTATCAGTTGCAAGTGTATACGTAATAAAACAAAACACATCATCTGCCAACAGTCAACAGAATAAAGCCGATACCATCCATATTATTTCAGAGGGCGAGACCAGCGCCAACCAATCACTGCTACAGTGTACGATCACGATAACCCATAAATAGCTCGTAAAGTTCAGAAACACCCAGTTTACCTCCAACTACTGACCAGGAAGCATCAAAAATGCCAAATGAAACTTGGGAGAAAAGTCTAGAATTATATTTCTCATTTGTGGGAATGCAATATCTTGTCGCAAAAGTGTTTTTTTTTGCATTGGTTCTTGATCAGAAAAATCAAGTATAGATAATGCTCGACAAACTATTGATTGCTCATTATAAAAATGTATCAGGCTTAGAAAGAGAAATCCAAAACTTAAAGAACGATTTAATTCGATTACAGTTTTGTTATATTTATAGATGATTTATTCATGAGTAAGTTTGAAACCGAAGCCAGTCAAGAATTCGAATATTTCCCAAGGGTATGGTATAGGTATGTGGATGATATTTTCGCGATTTTTGATACAAAGAAATCAAATATTGATGATTTTGTTTCTAAATTAAATAGCCGGTATGATTCCATTAAATTCACTTACGAAGTTGAGAACAAAGGACAATTGCCTTTTCTAGATATTTTAATTATTAAAAATAATAATAGATTAGAATTTGATATCTATAGGAAGGACACAGTAACAGATAGATATATTCCTAATGATTCATTTCATTGCAAACAACACAAATTAGCCTCATTACATTTTTTAGTTCATCGTTTGGTCACTTTCCCTCTGAATAGAGTAAACTTTAATAAAGAAAAGAATCGTATTAGAAATATAAGTAGAGTTAATGGTTATGACGATGACTTAGTAAATAAGCTAATAAATAGACATAAGTTTAGGTTTAATATTCAGAATTCCACCTTTTTTACACGCGAAGAAAATAACATCAAGTATGTCTCCATACCATATAATCCGAAAACTCAATAAGGTATTTAATAAGGTAGGCTTCACCTTAGTCTATAAGTCATCAGACAATCTGAGGAATATCTTAGGAAATCCCAAAGATAAGATTCCTAATTGTGAGAAAAGTGGAATTTATGAAATTAGTTGTAATGATTGTAACAAAAAGTATGTTGGGCAAACTAAAAGGTCAATTAAAACACGATTTAAAGAACATTTAGCACACTTAAAATACAGTAGAACAGAAAAGTCTAATATTGCCGAACATGCCCTTGACGCTGATCATATTGTAACATTAGATAATCTAAGATTAATAAAAAATGTATCTGATAGGAGATTGTTGAACGCATACGAAAGTATGGAAATTATAAAATGTAGAAGTAGTTTAAATAAAGACAGAGGGCCTATTCCTTATAGTCCCCTCTACTGGTTACTTGACCGAAACTGATGGCCTTGCCTATGCCATTAGTTCCGCCTGAGTAATTCAAGGGTTAGGCTAAGTATAAATAGGGTAGATTTGTAGTTTAGCTTTAGTCAATCATCGATCTAATGAAGCTAAGATGGTTAGCGAAACGCGCGTCGAGTGCAAAAATAAAGTGTTTGGTGTAGTGGTGATATATACTGAGTAGTATCATTGTGCCAAAGATTCCACATTCCCAACTTAGTTTATAGATGAGGTAATTTTTCCTATATTATAGTTATTCTTTAAATTAATTTCTCGGAAATTACGGACATGAGCATGACTTAAGAAATCGGCTAGCTGTAACTATTTATTAACCCTAGAATGGAAAAAATGAGTACAATTTACTCACTGGTCGTGTTTTAAGGGTTACCACTAACGCGGCAGGGGGTAGGGCGCCCCCCTCTGCTACGTCTCGCACGATTTACCCTTATGAGGTTCTTGTCACTCGGTTGTGGAAGGGGGTTACTACTACAAGAACATCTGGACTACTTTCAAAGTCGGAGAGTGATTTTTACTCATCTTTTCTGGATATATTTTTTTTCGCTTTGTTTCTTGTATTAAAAACATAAATATAATGTATTCAAGTATAAAATTGAACGCTCTGTGATTTACATAACTCTCTTCAAGTTGTTTCATTATTATTGGTTGGATTTTTTTCTGCTTACCCATTTAAAAGTTACATTTTAAACAATGTGTTTGAAATCCTTCCTATCATCTATAGGGATGAGAACATGCAATCATTTCTTCCGTTTCATGCTTACAATATATCGCTTCCATACAAGGCTTAAGAGTTAGTAATGATAAAGGAAAAAAGCGTAGGAGTATATTAACTATATTAAGAATTTTCTGCACACTTTAAGTACCTAATCTAAATATTTTATTTGAAAAAAATATATATCTATATCGTCCTATCCCGAGTATTGATGAAGTCGAGACCAAATTAATACTGAAAAATCAATTTCAAATATTATTTCCTCATATTACAGGTTTGTTTTCATTTAAAAAGATCATAAATGCGCATAAAATAGATTTATTAAGCAATAAAAATACATTATTTTTATTTATTTTTTTCTCAATTTATTTTGTCGTTTATTCATCAAGGAATCAATTTTGTAGCTTTAATTTACGACATGAAAACTTCTTAAATATTAAAGGAAAATATTGCATTAGCTACAGAACACACGGTTTTAACGATGTTTATTTATGCCTTCGGGATAGTTAAACACATTGCCAAATACTATTTAATTTATAATGTCCTAATCATCACAATTTATTTGCTTATAAACGTTGACATAAGTTATAAATTATCCTCAAAACTTAGTATCCTATTGAACATTATACAAGTTTATTACCTTTTCACCGAATAAATACTCTGAAATCATAACCGAGGTAAACTAGCTTTCAAATTTAGAATATAATTTTAATAGAATACAGATTTTTTATTACATAATGAAACAAGCTTAATCATTGAAAAATAATTAAGAAAAAGACAACCATCGGAATTAATCTTAACAAATTATTTAGTGCATCACCGGCATTTAATTCCGCTTGATTTGATACCTACTCGATAAAATGCCTTCAAGCAGGTTTCAAAAAACTATTTGAAATTCAAAGTTAAATTTCTTCGTTTAATAAAAACGGTTTTAGAAGAAGATTTAAAGCTGACTTGCTCATTGCAACAACGTGGTCACTCATTCCAGATATATATACTCGTATATATATATATATATATATATATATATATATATATATATATATATATATATAGGGTGTTCGGAAATTTACTGCATATATTAGAACTGGCGTCTCCTTGAGGCTAGACCGATTGCAGAAAATTCACCTTAAATAGCGGATCTCAGTAATAAAGGAAAATCGACCCTGAAAAAATAATGACATGAATATTGACGCCACTAGTAAACCATACACCTTCACAATAGGGTCGATCGCTAAACAGAAGGTTAGGACTACAGTGTTGCGAGACTTGACTAGGCTTTCTCCAGCAAAATTAATAAAAACAAACATAAAAATTGTTACCTTTTAAATAATTACTTCCTGACAGCGGCAAATTTTATATTTCAATATATAATAAAAAATTTTAACACGTGTAATTTACTAAAATTTTATTTTCTTCATTGTAAAAACTACAGCACAATAAAGAAATTGTTGAGATAAGTTGCAAAGATTCTAAAACCGACAAAGGATTTATTTGTCGGCGTCCGAGGTCGAAAACAAAGGATTTATGGTCCTCGTTGTCTGACTTTGCTTTTTAGTGATTCTCTCTCTGCTCGGCAGTGGCCAAGTGGCAACACCCTCTACCAAAACGTTAAATTCACATTTGATTTGTTTGTTGCCGTGGGTAAAGTGGGGTAAAGAATAATATTATCGCAAGTTTTTTAAAAAATATCCATAGACTAATATAGTGGTGTTAATTAAGAAATTTGTAGAAAGTGTAGAATATAACAGCAAGTGTGATAGTTCGTGTCGTTCGGTTCGGTATGTTTTTTCACTTTAGCACTAAAAAAATTACACTTCTTACAAGAAAATCTTTTAACATTCCAGTATTAATTTTGAAAAAGTTAAAACAGACACTTGTTTGAAATTCTGTTTTTATTTTGCCCAAACACAAACAGCTTTTAAAATAAAAGTTAAAATCAGCTGTTAAAGGGTAATGACTCAGTTGTTCTCACGTGTTACCAAGGAATTATTTCTTTTCATATACTAGATAAAAAAATTCTTAATTATAGTTAAATATTATTTTTACTAGGTGATTTCTATTATTATTTTCATTTGTTATTAGATTAATTTTACCTGAAATTTGAAAATCTGTAATTATTAAAGAAAATCGTATGTTTGGCAACAAAAACCTTCGCCTGAGTTAGTACGTATAATGACGGCCTTTCAGGAGCGGGTAGGTTGGGCTGGTAAAACCCAGTTATGCTCTTTTTTAATTTTTCAAAAATTTTCGAATTTGAAAAAAAAGTATTGAATGTACATCAACATGACCTCACGAGTCACCCGTTTCAATATATGTAGTGAGTTTCAAAACACCCTAATATGTGTATATATATATATATATATATATATATATATATATATATATATATATATATATGACTACTTGAAGTATTCAAGATCACAAATTCGGATTATATCACAATTTTCATGCCAATTGCCATAACGAATCCAAACCAGCATGAAAACAATATGAACTTCCAAAATAGCAAAAATGATTTATATATTTAGAAGTCGTAAAGGAACTGACAATGTTAAATTTAAAAATTGTTCGGTAAACATTAACACTATGACGGCGTTAAAATATAATATCTATGAAACGCTTACTAAAAATAGCCTGATTTATGATGCAGAAAGCAGCCGAAGAAAATTGGTGTATTGAAGCGTCCATTACTTTATGACTATACATTATCATTAGAAATGAAAAACGGGCTTATTTTGTTAAACAAGTCACCATATAGTGACCTGTTTACCCAACTAAAAACGTTTTTTATTTACAATGAGGAAAATTATGTAGACTGAAACTGATGCACTTTAATTACCATTGGGAATATCTAGAAATGTAGACAGAAACTGATGCACTTTAATTACCATTGGGATTATCTAGAAATGAAAAACTCGAAATTTATATATATACAGATGGAAGAAGATGGCTCTCTGATGGCGAATTTTAAAACAAAGCAACTAAAACAGTATGGTCACGTACAGAGAATCGAGGAAACTAGATTGCCTAAAAGAATTATGACATGGGTACCACCAGATCATAGAAAACCTGGAGGATCTAAGAACACTTATAAAGAAGGAATTCCTTGTGGCAATAGTCTCCAGGGAGTGGGTTAATGGAATGACATAGGGACATAGAAGGCAAACAGATGTTGTGAAACCTATATGATATTATATCATATCAAGTAGTAATGGTCGCAGCTGAAAAATTAATGTTAAGATCACTCAACTCGAAAACCATTTGGGTACTTAATTATGGAAATAACCGATATCATTCGTTTATTGAGTTGAATTATTATACATATGGTGAGCAAAAAAAAAAACGATTCAAAACGATTTTGCTTCATTTAACACCGATTCTTGAATTTAATTTTCAAACAGTGGTTTATTCTTGGTATCATTAGAATGTTGATTTTCTACTCTTTCCAATAATACCAAAAACATTTGGATTTCCAAAAAGTTTCACTGACTAATACAGTTTTACTCAATAGAACCGTTTTTGCTCGCTCAGCAACGTACTCGTTGCGCGCTATTCATCCCTATAAAAACATATGCCACTGCATTTTCCTACCATTTCTTTATCGGAACTTGAACCGTCAACATCTCTGCTATACCTGCTCACTAATTACGTCATCAGAAAATGTATACCACCCCTGAAGAAACGGCATTGCCTTATTGCAATAAAGGCGTAGCCAACGTGCTTGCTGCGCAACTACACCTGAGCCAGTCAGTTGTCTTCAGAGTCTACAGACGTTACCAAGAGACTGGCGCCTTTACACGGAGATCAGGATCAGGAAGAAGAAAGTATACTTCGGAGTGAGACAACCGCTTCTTTGTCAACACAACTCTACGAGATCGACACTTGTCTTGCATTGAGGTCCAGCAGGGGCTCCGACAATTCGTAATCGGGCTGTCAATCATTCGACAGCCAGAAGAAGACTTAAAGAAGCTAACCTAACTCCGAAGAGACCAGCGGACCCAAATTGACAGCAGCCCATCGACAAGCGCGACTCAGATTTGCTCGAGAACATATCGACTAGACCTTAAAGCAATGGTGCTCCGTTTTATTCTCCGATGAGTCCCGAATGTGGCAATGATGGAAGAAGACAAGTTTATAGGAGGCCTGGGGAGCGCTATATGCAGTGCTGCATTAACTGCTCAACGGTACTTCGAGGAGATCCTGCAAAAACACGTCGTACTTTACGCTGAGTTTGTTGGCGATAGTGTCTGGCGGAAGTGGGAATACCCACATTAGACTGACCTGCGTGGTGTCCTGACCTCAATCCAATCGAGCACATGTGGGATGAACTAAAAAAAGGATTCGAGCCAGAAATCCAGCCCCTTCATCACTGAGGTACTTAAAGGTTGCGATGGCGAAAGAGTAGAGAAGAATCCCACAGATAGTGGCGAAAAAGCTTACCCGCTCCATGAAAAACCGGCTGGAAGCAGTAATAAGGGGTAGGAGGGGTAATACAAAATATTGATTTTGGTTTTTATCAATAAATTTAATTGTTGAACTTAAAATATATTACCCTGCTTTCAATCCTTGTTATCCTTGTTTCCCCTTTGAATTATTTTAATCAGTAAAAAGCATGCAGTATGCTATGGAATTTGGTATCCTTAGAAGAGAATAGAATAGATACTAAAATTCGTAAAAATATATGAACACTAAATTCTAAGATCCGTGCTAAATGAAGCCAAATAATTTAAGTTATATATATTCGCTCAGATATGTAACTTTGTATTTTTCACCTGACAGTTTAAAATTTTCCACTCGACATTCAACCAGCAAAGTCAGTTGCTATTCTATATTAAGGGCACGTAACTGTTGTAGGGCATCACAACTTATGCTATTCTTGATACATAAAAAGGTAAAAATTTATATTTACCAGTAATAGCAACTCCGAGTTGAATTGATTGCATTTGCCTTTCTATACAAGATCACACAGTACTTGAAATCCATTGCTAGTGATGCGAATGATTAATATGATACATATGAACATCATGTAATAATTTAGAACTAAGAGTGAAAAATTACTTGGCTTTAGAGCGATTACTCGATTATTGAAATCACACCGTTGAAGATTATTTAAATTTGTCTGTTTGTCTTAACAACAGCAAAAATTATTTATTTTATTGTAATTATATTTAAATTATATATTTATCTGTTGTCGCTTATAACCTTTTAACTCTCGACACGTATTTCATTAATTTTAGGGATACATTAAAAGTTTTTCAGTGTGCACTGTTATTTTGATGCAGGGGATGCTCAATAATACAGCAACTTTCCTATTGCATGCAACGAGTATTAAGTTTGTGATGTGTGTCTTATAATTAGATTCGTTCTCAATATAGAAATTGCTTTTCTTTTTACAGATGTCATCGAAATCTTTATACCTACTATGGATGAGTTTAAACAGAAAAAAAAGTAATCTATAATATATATAGAATGCAACGTCTCTCTGTCTGTCTGTCTGTCCGTTAGTGCGCTTATCACTGGAGAACCAGTTAGCCGATTTATGAACTTTTTTTTTTTAAAACATACATATGTTCTCTGGCCAGGTTATAGGCTATATTTTATTACGATAGGTAGCATAAGGAATGAGCAGTGACGATAATAATGAATGAAGTGGAAAAAAAGTTTGCCGCTAGCGCGTTCGCATGCAATACACAGCCTAAACCTATAATCTATAATATATATAAAAAATGCAATGTCTCTCCGTCTGTCTGTCTGTCCATTAGTGCGTGTATCACGCGAGAATCACTTATCCGAGTTACGTGTCTTTTTTTAAATTCATACATACGAGTGTATTCTTTGGCCAGGTCTATATCTATATATATATATATATATATATATATATATATATATATATATATATATATATATATATATATATATAAAATACAACGTCTCTCTATCTGTCTGCCTGTCTCTCTGCCTGTCTCTCTGCCTGTCTCTCTGCCTGTCTGACTGTCTGTCCGTTAGTGCGCTTATCACTGGAGAACCACTTATCCGATTTACGTGCTTTGTTTAAAACATACATATGTTCTCTGACCAGGTTATAGATATATATTTTATTACATCTATAATATATATAAAATGCAACGTATCTCTGTCTGTCTGTCTGCCTGTCTCTCTGACTGTCTATCTGTCTGTCCGTTAGTACGCTTATCACTGGAGAATCACTTATCTGATTTACGTACTTTTTTTTTAAACATACATATGTTCTCTGGCCAGGTTCTCTATAATCTGCTATCTATAATATATATAAAATGCAACGTCTCTCTGTCTGTCTGTCTGCCTGTCTCTCTGCCTGCCTGTCTCTCTGCCTGCCTGTCTCTCTGTCCGTTAGTGCGCTTATCACTGGAGAACCACTTATCCGATTTATGTGCTTTTTTTAGATTTATACATATGTTATCTGGCCAGGTTATCTATCTATAATATATATATATATATATATATATATATATATATATATAATGCAACGTCTCTCTGTCTGTCTGTCCGTTAGTGTGTTATGTGCTTTTTTTTTAAAACATACATATGTTCTCTGGCCAAATTATAGGATATATTTTATTGCGTTAGGTAACATAAAGAATAAGCAGTGACGATAATAGTGAATCAAGTCGAAAAAAAGGTTACCGTTAGCGCGTTCTCTTGCAATACACTGCCTAAACCAATAAATATGGAACAATATCATGTTGCAAAGAATATAATATATATAAAATGCAACGTCTCTCTGTCTGTCTGTCTGTCCGTCGGTGCGTTTATCACCTGAGAACCACTTATCTGATTTACGAGATGAACAGAGATAAGCCTAGATAATGGACATTATGAAGAGATAATGGGAGATAAGGAAAAATAATGGGAGATAAGGGGAAATAATAGCAAATATTTTATTACGTTAGGTAACATGAGGAATAAGCAGTGACCATAGTAGTGAATCAAGTCCACGCGAGGGGAGCCGCGGGCACGACTAGTAATATATATTTTACTAACAAAATAATTCGACAAAACTCATACGTTTGTGGAACAGAAAGCTCGAATATCGCGTGAGTGAACGTGTTTAATCTATTTTTATATTCCCTCAAATTAAAGTTTAAAAATGGAAATGTTAGCAAAGAAAATTGGATTTATCGAAGTTTATTATATTTGAAATATAGGTTTACACGAAAATGAAATTAATACTAAAAAAGTATATTCATATAGAATCTTCATTATCGCTATAGGTGAAATACTAAATATATTACGCCTTGTGTTTAGGAAACAGCATAGAATATTAGTTTTCTCCAAGTTCATTATATTGGAAATATATTTACACGCCACATAAAAGTAAAATGATATTAATACTAAAAAATATATTGATATAAAACCCTAACTATTTCTTAATTATCATTCTAGGTGAAATAATAAAAATACATTCCGAAATATGAGCCGCCTAAATTATTATATACAAGTTTTAAAGTATATTTTTAATAAATGTCAACTCTCCCAAATATAGGTATAATACTTAGTATATAATACAACTATATCAAACGCTTTATTTTTGTTCTCGACGCGCTTTTCGCTAACCATATTAGCTTCATCAGGAGCGCTGATTGGCTAAAGATAAATTTACAGAGCACGATGGTAGGATACAACGAATTGTATTAAGTACGCATACCTATTACTCCATCAAAAGCTGACACTGCAGCTTTCGAACCGACGAGTGGTTGACACAGTCAACGCTTTAAAAGCAGGTAGCGCTTTTCCGAAGGATCCTACCCTCGTGCTCCGTAACTTCTGGGATAAGTACCACTTGAGACCGTTCTCTTGTTTGTCAATCCTAGCCTGACTGACGAGCCGTGATACGGCGAAACGCGTCTCAGGATGGATTTGGCAGACAAGAGAACAGCTAGTAAGCTGCTGAAAAATGGACCTCTGTCTATTTTCAGTTGCTTTACAATAATTATATATACTTGAGGAAGGATCCCTAGAAAAAGCGCTACCTGCTTTTAAAGCGTTGACTGTGTTAACCACTCTGTCGGTTCGAAAGCTGCAGTGTCAGCTTTTGATGGAGTAATAGGTATGCGTACTTAATACAATTCGTTGTATCCTACCATCGTGCTCCGTAACTTCTGGGATAAGTACCACTTGATACCGTTCTCTTGTTTGTCAATCCTAGCCTGACTGACGAGCCGTGATACGGCAAAACGTGTCTCAGGATGGATTTGACAGACAAGAGAACAGCTAGTAAGCTGCTGGAATATGGACTTCTGTCTATTTTCAGTTGCTTTACAATAATTAGATAAATTTACAATTTAACGTATTTATACAGTTATTAGTTGCGGTCAAATAACTACTAGAGGGGACTATAAGGAATAGGCACTCTGTTTCTATTTATACTACTTTTACATTTTATAATTTCCGTACTTTCGTTAGCGTTTAACAATATCCTATCAGATACATCTTTAATTAATCTTAGATTATCTAAAGTTACAATATGATCAGCTTCAAGAGCATGGCAGGCAATGCTAGACTTTTCTGTTCTACCGTATCTTAAATATGCTAAATATTCTTTAAATCGTGTTTTAATTGATCTTTTAGTTTGCCCAACATACTTTTTGTCGCAATCATTGCAACTAATTTCATAAATTCCACTTTTCTCACAATTAGTGATTTTGTCCTTGGGATTACATAAGATATTCCTCAGATTGTCCGATGACTTATATATATATATATATATATATATATATATATATATATATATATATATATATATATATATATATATATATTTGTGAGAAAAACCTTTCGACTATACATTCTGATCTTCATTGGTTGTTTAATTTGTTACTTATTTTAAAATACACATATAAATTAAAAATAAACTAAAACGATACATGAGAACCCGACATGGAACATTTTACATAGAGAGTTAAATTTGAATTTTAAATTACCTAGGCTAGTTAATTAGGTCCCTGACATGTATATATTTTCAGATACGATATGTATTTCCACGTTTCTTCTTGGTCAATGTATAATAGTAGCTTCTTAGCTACTTAATAGCCAGTAAATGAATTTAGCTAGTAAAAGTTTAAAAGAAATATTTACTACCTAATTATTTGTTTAAATATAAACAAAGAAATAAAATTATTTTGTCTCAGCACCTATTCCTTAGACACCAGCCATCATGGATTTTTTAGTGTTCCGTACGGAACACTTATAAGATCACTGCGGTGTCTGTCCGTCTGTCACACACGATTTTCTCCGAGACTATTTGACATAGAAAGTTGAAATTTGGTACTAATATAGGAATTGACGGCTTCTTCAGAGCTGTATAGTTTTGAAAGTTAAATTTTGAATTAAGTTGAGGAGCGAAATTGGAAGTGAAACAAAAAATACCAGGTCATCGACTGGGGTGTCAAATGAAAGCTTGTAAAAATTCAAAAATATATATACATACTTTTCCTTGCATTGTTTTTAAAAAATCGAGAAAAATCGCTGTCTTATCACCCCTTGTCTTGAACAGTACCGATCAAAAAATTTTGGAATATTCTCCACAGAGTGTAGATTGAACGAAAGTTATCGTGAGTATATTATCTTTAATAATTTATCTGGTACATAGAAATAAAAATTTCAAAGTCAGTTTTCAGTAAAAGTCGGAAAAAAACTTTGTTGAAAACTCGTTTGGGATGTGTTTTGTGAAGTCATTTATCATTTTATACCTCCATAACAATTTTTTTTTTATTTTAAAAGTAATCAACGTACGGAACACTAATTGCGCAAGTCCAACTTTCACTTGTCCGGCTATTTATTTTCTGTGATTGGCTAAATGCAGTAACGTACTGAAAAGTATATGAGTCTATTACTGATTACACCGAATACGTATTGACATTTCGTAGCGCTTAGTCCCGGTTAACTTCACAACTTTCACTACTTACTCTATATCACCACTACACCAAACACTTTATTTTTGCACTCGACGCGCGTTTCGCTAACCATGTTAGCTTCATCAGGAGCGCTAACGTGTTTAGCGAAACGCGCGTCGAGTGTAAAATAAAGCGTTTGGTGTAGTGGTGACATATACTAAGTAGTGTCATTGTGCCAAAGATTCCACATTTTTAACTTAGTTCAAAACGTTCCACAAAAAAAACCTCCATCATATTTTCAAGACAAATAGTTTTTTTAAAATTTTTTTATCAGTACTTTTCGAGATAGGAGTGGGACAGTCAATTTTTTAAAAGTAATATGAAGAAAAATTTGGCCAAGTATTACATTTGACATCTCACTTGATGACCTTAGAAAAATTATTTTTTTCAGTTCCTACCCCAAGCCAACCCCTTAAGTCAAAATTTAACTTTCAAAACTACACGGCTTTGATTGAGCCATCAATTCCTATATTTGTGCCAACTTTCAACTTTCTATGTCAAATGTCAAAAAATCGGCTGTGATAGACCGAAGGACACCTAAGTAAGCCCATAGGTGTCTCCGAACGGAACATTAATAAAAGAATTAGTACCAAATTTTAAACTTTTGTGTCAAAAATTGAGTTAAATATTTGGTATCACAACAAAAATGTAACAAATAGGGTGAAGAAAAATTAATAACCAACGTTCTAAGTTATTATCAAAAAAAAATTGCAAAAAATAAAGTATCATAATTTACTCACCGTTCCAGAAAATTTATAAAATTATTGTCAAAAATATGTTAATTTTAAATATTATATAAATAAAGCTAGTGTACTTAAGCAGAAATTAAATTTGAGCTTCTAACTCATATATTTATTGCCAGTTTAGATAGTTTTGACAAAGCGAATTTATGTTTATCTTACCAAACGGGGTTGTCAAAATTTTTGTTAAATTTATTTTATTTAAAAATATTAAAGCCATAGCTAATATTATTTTAGTGTAGGTAAGTTCTTACTTGTTGCCATAAACTCGACCGCTATAAAAGTGATTATTGGCAGCAATTTTTATTTCAATGTATGATCAACAGACTAGCTAAACTGTAAAAAAGCTATAAAATTTTAGGCACAAACGAAAACAAACAGTTTGAAATCAATTTGACTCGATTT
Source organism: Pachyrhynchus sulphureomaculatus (assembly GCA_019049505.1). NCBI lineage: Eukaryota > Metazoa > Arthropoda > Insecta > Coleoptera > Curculionidae > Pachyrhynchus > Pachyrhynchus sulphureomaculatus. Next base: position 69,442,139 of record CM032448.1, on the reverse strand, counting down.
TTAATAGAATTTGCCATGGAAAATGTTTCTTTTAATAAAGTATATATAATTATCTATAATATTAAAACTGCCTAGAAATATTTAATACCAGTAGCTTTAGCTGCTAAATCCTCTTATTATTGGAGAATCATGTATAGGTAGGAAAACAATTTGTTTTTTAATATGTTAATTCGTTTTAGTGGAAACGTTTGCCTGGCATTTATTAAGTTTTTTACAATTTTCGATGCTAAATGTATACATTCAGTCATTATAACTTATAATACTTAGTTGGTTGTTTAAACGTGATCAGAATCTTGATTTCTTCTAGAAAACCATAATACGTAATTTCACGCGAAAAGATCTATAATTGAAATTATTCACGATTTTATAAACCATATTTGTAGAACTATTACGTGATATTTGTTAAATAATAATAGTCACTTTCCTTTTTTTGTAAAAATTGTAGAAAATTAAGCTACAAAATTCTTTATATTAAGTTCTATATCAACAAAAAAATTCACAGAATATTCAGCGAACTTCGCACACATAAAAAATTATTACAAATTTGTAAATAACGTCACAGTAACAATACTGTAAAGGAATAATGTCCAGTAATAAATAAAACTAATATATATATATATATATATATATATATATATATATATATATATATATATATATATATATATACATATATACATATATACATATATACATATATACATATATACACATATATATATATATATATATATATATATATATATATATATATATATATATGTATGTATGTATGTATGTATGTATATATATATATATATATATATATATATATATATATATATATATATGTATGTATACATACTTATGAATGTAACCAATCAGTGTATTAATAACTAATAAAACATTTCCAAATAATATTGCACATAGAGATGTTTCACATCTAGGTGCTTAAAATAAAAGTAGCATGATACTTAGGATATAGGAGAAATAATATATTTCATTTATTTATATTGTAAGAATACTAGAAAATAAAACAATTTGTAGAGGAAGCTTCTTCTAGAAATAAATATGTAAAATAAATATATATATATATATATATATATATATATATATATATATATATATATATGTAATATATATATATATATATATATATATATATATATATATATATATATATATATATATATATATATATATGTATATATATATATATATATATATGTATATATATATATATATGTAATATATATATATATATATATATATATATATATATATATATATATATATAAAGGATCTTCCATTTGGGACTTGACAACTTTGAAATTTCACTGTGAACGCACCCTTAAGCCAATCACCGAACTGTCAACGTCAAAACATTCAGTAAAGTCAACATTTTCATCATGGTGAAGTACACGAACGAACAACGTTTACAAATAATTAAAATTTACTACCAAAATTTGGAGTCGGTGACTGCAACTTTAAGAGCGTTAACGCCAATTTTTGGTCGTAATTCTCGTCCCAGTAGACAAGCAACTCATAGTCTAGTGAAAAAATTTGAGTTAACATATTCGCTGCTGAATGTTCCCGTGCCAGTGAGACAACGGGTTGGTCGAAGTGACCAGAATATTGCTGCTGTTCAAACGTCCATCTCAAACGAACCAAAACAGTCGATTTCACGGCGTTCTCAAGAATTGAGCATCGCTCAGACCACACTATGGCGAATTTTGCGAAAGGATCTTGGCCTGCACCCTTATAAGTTAAAGTTAACTCAAGAACTAAAGCCACTCGATCATATGAAGCGACGTACGTTCTCGAATTGGGTTCTAGAAATGTTGGAAGAAGATGACCAATTTCATCGCAAAATCATTTTTGGATAAACGGCTTCGTCAACAAACAGAATAAGCGTTATTGGTCAGGTGAAAACCCTCATGTGCTTGAAGAAACATCACTTCATCCACAAAAAATTACTGTTTGGTGCGGTTTTCATGCCGGTGGTGTCATTGGGCCGTTCTTTTTCGTTGATGAAAATAACAGTCACATTACAGTCAATGGAGATCGCTACAGAGGCATGTTGCAACGTTATTTCTTTGATCTATTGCATGGGCTAGACATTAATGATATGTGGTTTCAACAAGATGGCGCGACAAGCCACACAGAGGGTGTAACAATCGACTTACTGCAATCTAAATTCGGTGAACGTGTTATATCGAGAAATGGTCCCGTCGAATGGCCGCCTAGATCGTATGATTTAACACCTCTAGACTTCTTTTTATGGGGGTACGTTAAATCATTGGTCTATGCTAACAAGCCTGCGTCGTTACAGGAGCTCAGAGCCAATATTGAAAGAGAGATAGCGGCCGTTTCCGTCGAAATGTGTGGCCGAGTCATCGAAAATTGGGTTCAACGAATCGACCGCTGCAAACGTGCCCGTGGTGGACATATGAATGAAGTCGAATTCCATACATAAATGTTTTGATTGTACTTCAAGCCGATAGTAAAATTTTCGAAATGTCTCAAATGGGTTGCGTTTTATTTCAAAAAAAAGTTGTCAAGTCCTTAATGGAAGACCGGATATATATATATATATATATATATATATATATATATATATATATATATATATATATATATATATATATATATATATATACGTATTATACAACTAATAAAAGGAAAAGCCTACTTACGAATGACTAGCAAAGATGCGTTTGAAGTCTGTGATATCGTTCCATCCTACTGAGAGCGAGTTATAGCATTAATATTTTCTACACCGGGTGTGAGGAAGTTCTCATCTCATATTATTCTACGTAAGAAATTGCGGCATAACCCATCACTTTAAACGAATGTAAGAGATCTTGATGCTATAGTGTTCGGTATAGCCTACGTAATTAAATTTTTAAGGACCAGAGTTACGCTCACTGGACTTATTTATATTTATACACGGATTCCTGTGTAAGTAATTTGTTGAAAATCCACGAACATCTATATAGACTATTTAATACAGATTGCATGAGGGGCAACCAATTCCTGAGTGGTTTGTAGAGGGAAAACGGTACTCATTCCAAAAAAAAGAGGATATGACCAATCTTAAATTCAATAAACCGGTTACGTGCTTAAACTTTTCTTATAAAATATTCACTCACATTATCTACAACAAATTACTCAACACGATTGAACTGGTTCTTCAAGACATCAGGGAACAACGTGGAGGAAAAAAGGATCTAAAGATTACAAAAAGGATCCTCTGCTTGATACATGTATCACCTAGGGCTCCATGCAATACAAAAGAAATTTGTCCAGTTTTAGAGGGTGAAATGAGAAGTGAAAAAAAAATTTTGCAAGGTCATCAAGTAGAGTGTCAAATGGAGGCTTGTAAAAACATGAGTTCAAAAATGTATGTGATGTCATACTCGCACAAACTTTTCTTTTTATTATTTCAAAAGAATGTTCAAAAATCGCTATCTTTAAGAATACTAATCAAAAAATTTCGAAAAAATTTTGGAATATTCTTCATAAGGTGTAGATTGAATGGAAATTATCAAAAGTTCTTTACCTTAAAAAAATTACTTGGTATATAAAAAAAATCAAAAATTCCAAGGTCATCAACTTTCAACAAAGATCGGAAACAAACTTTGTTGAAACCTTATTTGGGGTATGTTTTCTGAAGTCACTGATCATTTTGAACCTTCGTAACAATTTTTTTTTAAAGCAATTACCGTACGAAACACTAATTGCGCAAGTCCGACTTGTACTTGCCTGTTTTTTTTATATAGTGCCTAAAAAAAGCGAACATGTTCTGGTAGTAGAGCCCAATGAAGGTTACACTATTAGTAGTATATGGTTTTATTTCTTTCTTAAAAACGTAAGCCATTCGTGAAATTTCTTGTAGGATTGGTTATGAAAATTGACCATAAAGTGTTAACAAGTATTTAATGGTCAATAAAATAACCTATTAAGTTTTGAAAACGGCATTCAGTTTGGTGTAGATATAGCTGTTAAAATTCACATTAATTTTTTTTTAATCTCTTTCAATTGCCGCCAGTTTTTAGTATATACATGTTATCGTATGAATAGACAATTGAAAGGTGAAATATGGTCTATTTTATAATGATTTCAATTCATTTATGTCTCGCACCTTTTATATGTAACCGTTTTCCTCATTTCAAGATTTATTGTCGTAATAAACCGAGTTTACTGCCTGTAAATAAGCTTATGACGGTTTTCATGTCATCACTGTTTGAAAGGATCTGGTTAGACATCATAACAAAGTATTAAATAAGTGAACTTGGATTATCATGCATCTTTATATAGTTTGAGGTATAGTATTTTTCACGTTCTAAGAAAGTGACTTAGCTACCTATACCCATTCAAAATTCACAAGATTCGAAAGTGGTTAATTTATGGCTGTTTAATGCCAAGGCATTGTGCAGGGCCGGACTATACCTGATTGTATAATTGTTGGATTTAAAATTTTATTGTGATAAGACAGTTGAATTTTAATGTTTTATGTGGTGAATAATACACAATATAGTAATTACACAGTTTTAATTTTTTTGACGTGTTGAATACAGTTTCTCCAGTTTTCAACTGTTACATTTTTGACTTCTGTCTTCAAGCCGAATTATTTCGTGTCCGGCTTCCTTTGCAATTTTATCACAAACATATTCCCTTGAAAAATTTTAACTTTCTAAAACTTCTAACAATTGTTTAACTGTAACTTTCATGGTAGTATATGTCACGTTCGCACAAAAAGGCTTGTATTTCCCTTTTTCTACTGGTGGAACCTGGTACCTTATTCATTTGGCTGCTATGATAGGATGCATTATCCGTACAGCTATTCAGTGGTATATTCGATTTCGATTCGATTTGTTTTGAAGCCAATCTTCAAAATCTTCAGCGGTTGTATCGCAATGATAACCCAAGCTGGAATCTGAAATATTCTTGGCTGCTAGAAATAGACATTCTGGTATCCAGCCTTCTTCTGACCTCGCATGTAAAATAGTTATTCTTTTACCATTATTTCATGGAGCTTTGGTGTGGCATTTTTTGGATTTATCAATCTATCCTTTACTGGATGTGTCGTGGGTGTCATGCCAAGTCTCATCTAGGTAGATTATCGTTCGATTTTTCGATCGAGCTGTAATTATTTTTTCAAGATATTCCATTCTGAGTTGTTGTAAGCACCGTGATTCCATTATAACTTGCCTTTTGTCTATTTTTTGAATAAAAACCCCAAATGACGTAGAATACGCCCTAAAGTTGTAGTGGAACATTTTATGTCACAACTATCCTCGGACAGCCTCGGTAACGTAGAAACTTTTTGTTCTGCATACATTTCATAAATTTTGCGGCGGATTAAGTCTTCTTGACAGAAATCAATACATTTCGACATACCTTTGTCTTTTCGTGTTTTTTAGGCGCTATCGAATTATTTACAATTTTCGAAACTGTAGTTTCAGGAATGTTTGTTAAAGCTGATATCTCCATCAATGAAAAGTACTTTTCGTGGCGTGGAAATTTAAGTTAAACCCGATTACATCAATATTTTCCGCAGAGCTAATAGCAATCAGGAAGGCTCTGACATGTGCCATATCATCTAAGACTAGCGAAAAATATTTTATAATCACAGACTCCTTAAGTTCTCCACAGCCAACTTCTCAAACCCTATTTTACTGAACATCACTAACTTACTACAAATAGGTTATAACAGAAGAATATACTCCTTCCTGTGGGTACCCAGTCACACGGCTATCCACGGAAATGAATGAAAGGGGTGATCTAAATGCTAAATCTACCTTATTATCAGGTTCTTTCTTAAACTTTATTATCTAGCCCAAAGATTTTGCAAACTACTTTAAGCATACCTTGGATAATCTATTTCAACTGGACTGGGATTTACAAGAGGGTTCGAATAAATTGTGGGAAATCAAGCCATTGGTTTTTCCCCCTTTACATTTCACGTCCCTGTCACGCAGAGAGAGAAGAATTGCTATAGGACTTACTCGCATTATTCATTCGCACTTATTTACAAACGAACCGCCACCAAATTGCATAAATTGGTCGCTTATAATCAAACACATATGCCACTCTGAAGAAGATTCAAATAAAAAAGTTAAATATGACTTGATAAAACCGTTGAAATATATCCTAACACCTGACCAAACGGGAATCAGAAATTTGATCGGATTTCTCAAGGAAACTTACCTGTATTCGAAAATTTAAGTCAATTTAATATTGTATGTTGCTAAATGATCCAAGTTATCGACGTGCCAAATAAAATATCCATCCTAGTTTGACTTGAACTCCCCATGTATTATTTTATTTCCCTTTATTTTTTTCCCTATTGTTACGTATTAGTTACATAAATTGAACTCGTTCGAATGCTTTGTATTTATAACCAAATTTTTAAAAAATACGTTATATATCAAGTCAAAAGTAGTTATTTTACAAACTTAAATTGTAAATTTCCAAAACACCAGGTTTTTCACCTTACACTATTTACATTTTAATATAAATGTTTTACTTACATTATAAATGCATTAATTTGAATTCCAATGTCACATGTGTCTAGGATTAAAATACATTAATTTTAATTTATTCGTGGTGGACTTATTAATAGCAATTCTAATAGCTTTACGAGTCTATATTATTCAATTGAAAGGAACATTAATACTGCGATAAGTGAGGAATTCATACAATTATTAATATCGTAATAAGATAATAGAATAAATTAACAAAAAAGAAAATTCTCACGAGTATATTTGGATCCGAAATAAATTTTCCAGACAACATAAACGATCTATAACTAGAAAACTCCTTTTTTTATTCTTTTTGTTCGTCAATACCATATCAGATACGGACGTAGGCCATCGTCTCGCCTTTGCCTGTGGTTGGTGCCTTTTTAAGATTGCCACAGTCAAAGGACACCTACAGTTTAATGTCGTCAGATCCACATTTCGAAATGAGTGTCAATGATTGACGCTCTTCTAGATTTAATTATTTTAGTACATCCTCCAACTATGTGGCCAAACATTGAGCCGTGTGATCCAATAAATTTAAGTCGATTTCAGCACATGTTTCAGTTACCCGATAAGCCTTTTTCCCCGAATAACAAGTCCTTTTTGCTTGCTGTAACACGGTGTAACTCGGATAATACTTCTTGTTACTATTCCTTATTATTTCATACTGTCTCCTTGAGAGGTCAGCTTCTACAAACATTGAGAGCTGCTTTGACTTTTGTATGCTTTCTGGTATGCTTGGACTGTCTAGGGAAATTGAGTTATGTCTTTTAGAATACTGGATGTACTTCTCTCTCCAGAAGTTTGAAGAGATGTTTGAACAGAACGCAGTATTACTTCTTTATCTACAGCACTGCGTACGTCTTCTTTTTTCTACGTTTGCTCCTCTCACTTGACTCTTCAAATGACTTTGTTGGTCGACCAGAAGAAGGGCGTTTTACCCTAGGTATTAGGGAGGGGTCGCCTATTGTTCTATGTCTATTCACCACTGGTAGCTAGTGAATTATTCTACCTGGGACAAGTTTTAGGAAATCGATTTATGGCAGCCTAAAACTCTGAATAAAATATCTTGGGTTGATCACGTGCTGAGGGTCTGAGAAAGTTGAATAAAACAACCGAAATCCTTAATGCCAAAAAAATCAGGAAACTGCAATATCTGGGGCACATAAGGAATAAACAGCGATAGAGATTACAGCGATATACAGCGATGCAGCTGCTGTGTAAGGTGCTAGGAAAAAGAGGTTCTGGACGACAACAGGTCTTTTCCGAGCGGCTACTAACAACATTTAAATTGCCTTAATGATCGCGAACATCCGAAACGGATAACGCACCAAAAGAAGAAGATTGTAAGGAGATCCAAAAATTTTAAAAATTGTGAATAATTAATTTTCGAATAACATATCGTTTTTCCACCCATGCAAATCAAGTAAAGATTGATATTAAATGCAGCAGAATTTGTAATATAAATTATTAGCTAGGAATTATTTTATTTTTACTCTTTCATTCCGACTTTATGTAACAGGTAATCTATAATATATATAAAATACAACGTCTCCCTGTTTGTCTCTCTGTCCGTCCGTTAGTGCGCTTATCACTGGAGAACCACTTAACCGATTTACGTGCTTTTTTTAAAACATACATATGTTCTCTGGCCAAATTATAGGCTATATTTTATTACGTTAGGTAACATATGGAATAAGCAGTGACCATAATAGTGAATCAAGTCGGAAAAAGTTTGCCGCTAGCGCATTCTCTTGCAATACACTGCCTTAACAATTAAATATGGAACAATATCATGTAGCAAAGACTATTTATATTACATATAAAATGAAACATCTCTCTGTCTGTCCGTTAGTGCGCTCCTCACTCGAGAACCACTTATCCGATTTACGTGTTTTTTTTTTTAATTCATACATTTATTCTCTGGATAGGTTATCTATAATCTTCTATAATATATATATATATATATATATATATATATATATATATATATATATATATATATATATATATATATATATATATATATCTATATATATATATATATATATATATATATATATATATATATATATATATATATATATATATATATATATCTATATATATATATATATATATATATATATATATATATATATATATATATATATATATATAAATATATATAATGCAATGTGTCACTGTCTGTCTGTCTGTCTGTCCGTTAGTGCGCTTATCACTGGATAACCACTTATCCGATTTACGTGCTTTTATTTAAAACATATATATGTTTTCTGGCCAGATTATCTATAATCTATATAAAATGAAACGTCCCTCTGTCTGTCTGTCGGTCTGTCTGTTAGTGCACTTATCACTGGAGAACCTCTTATCCGATCTACGTGCTTTTTTCTTAAAAACATACATATGTTCTCTGGCTAAGTTATAGGATATATTTTATTACGTTAGGTAACATAAAGAATAAGCAATGACGATGATAGTGAATCAAGTTCGGAAAAAAGTTTGCCGCTAGCGCGTTCTCTTGCAATACACTGCCTAAACCATTCAATATGGGACAATCATGTAGCAAAGAATATAATATAAACAAAATGCAACGTCTCTCTATCTGTCCGTTAGTGTGCTCGAGAATCATTTATCCGATTTACGTGTTTTTTTTTTTTTTAATTTATACATTTGTTCTCTGGCCAGGTTATCTATATTCTTCTATAATATATAAAATGCAACGTTTCTTTGTCTGTCTGTCTGTCTGTCTATCCGTTAGTGCGCTTATCACTGGAGAACCACTTATCCAATCTACGTGTTTTTTTTTAATTCATACATTTGTTCTCTGGCCAGGTTATCTATAATCTTCTAGAATATGAATATATATAAAATGCAACGTTTCTCCGTCTGTCTGTCTGTCTATCCGTTAGTGCACTTATCACTGGAGAACCCCTTATTCGATCTACGTGTTTTTTTTTAATTCATACATTTGTTCTCTGGCCAGGTTATCTATAATCTTCTATCTATAATATATATAAAATGCAACGTCTCTCTGTCTGTCTGTCTGTCCGTTAGTGCGCTTATCACTAGAGAACCACTTATCCGATTTACGTGCTTTTTTTTTTAAACATTCATATGTTCCCTGACCAGGTTATAGGCTATTTTATTTTATATACTATATTAGGTAAGGAATAAACAGTGTCGATAATAGTGAATCATTTCGGAAAAAAATTTGCCGCTAGCGCGTTCTCTTGTAATACACTGCCTAAACTATAAAATATGGAACAATATCATGTAGCAAAGAACATAATATGGTATATGCAACATCTCTCTGTTTGTCTATTTGTCCGTCAGTGCGCTTATGACTTGAGAACCAATTATCCGACTTAAATGTTTTTTTTAATTCATACATTTATTCTCTGGCCAGGTTATCTATAATCTTCTATAATATATATATATATATATATATATATATATATATATATATATATATATATATATATATATATATATATATATATATATATATATATATATATATATATATATATATATATATATATATATATATATATATATATATATATATATATATATATATATATATATATATATATATATATATATATATATATATATATATATATATATATATTATCTATAATCTTCTATAATATATATATATATATATATATATATATATATATATATATATATATATATATATGCAACGTCTCTCTGTCTGTCTGTCTATTTGTCTGTTAGTGCGCTTATCACTCGAGAACCACTTATCCGATTTACGTTTTTTTTTTTAAATTCATACATATGTTCTCTGGCCAGGTTATATAATAATAATAATAATCTATATAATAAATATAAAACGCAACATCTCTCTGTCTGTCCGTTAGGGTGCTTATCATTCGAGAACCACTTATCCGATTTACGGTTTTTTTTTTTATTATATTTATCAAAAAAAAAATTATAATTTATAAAACGCAACGTCTCTCTGTCTGTCTGTCCGTTAGTGAGCTTAGCACTCAAGAACTACTTATCCGATTTACGTGTTTTTTTTTTATAAAATACATATGTTCTCTGGCCAGGTTATAGGATATATTTTATTACGTTAGGTAACATAAGGAATAAGCACTGACGATAATAGTGAATCAAGTCCACGCGAGAGGAGCCGCGGGCACGACTATTCAAAAATAATATGCAAACTTAGTAACCTCAGCTTTATTAAAATCTTTTTCTGTTTAATTAACATCCATTCAATAAAAAAAAAGATCGGCAACGTATATTAATTATATGGAAAGTAACAGCAGCATGCTTTTGCTCATAATTTTAATAATGTTAAATTTGTTACTTAGAGTTATCAACAAATTACAGTCACCTCGATTATCATATACTGACTTAAATAGTCCTGTCTTACCACTATAACGTAATCGTAGATCATTTCTTAGGTGAAGAGATTTTTAAAATTTGCTCAATAAAAACTGAATGTTATTTTTCGGGACGTATTATTTACACAATCAAAACTAATCCTGTATATTTAAGAAACATAAATAAAAATTTCTAAGCCCTTTATGGCACGACTTGAGGAAATGTAGTATATGACATATATATGTTTACTTGCTTAAAGTATGCTACAAAGTAATTAATTTGCATGGGGCCAAAAAGTGTCAAGAGCCTAAAAGAATCTTCAAATAAGGAATTGGCAAACTACTAAACTGAACTTGAACGTTGATATATTTTTTTAGCCTGTATAATACCCGGTCAAAATAAAATCTATACACATGTATTAAAAAACAAATATGAAAAGCTCATGAAAAGCAATTTGACTATTTTTTAATTGCAAGTTTTTTTAAAATGATTCTAAATGTTTATTTAGATAAGCTAATCAATTTATTAAATTTGTCGTAGGGTAAGCTTATTGAATAATTAAATACTGCCTTTCCTTAAAATTTTCCCATCATTTACTCGACATATTAACAACTGTTACCAAACCAAAAGAAGAATAAATAAAAATTTTACCCAGAATAAAATCTTGAATTTACTTAGTACTACATGATGAAAAGTCGGTGAATTCTAAAAAAATATTATTCAGTATTTCGTTTCTTGAAAAATTATGTTTTTTCCACTTGACATCTGATGCCAAATAGTTCTAGATATATCCATGTGGTAAGTAATTAAAGCTAAAAGATTACGGTAATTAACAACGACTGTGTTATTTTGTTGCGTGCGTAATATACTAATATTATTATCATCATGGGATATAAAGGAAAACAATTTTGGCAAAAGTCTAGAATTTACCACGCAAACGTCACTTTTAAATGTTTGCATCAACTTTACTTGAGCGGGACACATTCTACCTGCAGAACCTACATGTAAATCACATATATTTGCTTTTATAATGCATAATATATAGCTACATGAATGATAAACCTATTTCTCTGAATGAAATAATAAAACAAATTATTACCATTAATTAAACGCAATCGAAAATATTAAAAAAAAACCTTTTATTACTTTTCTTTATAAATTTTTAAAATGCTAAACATATGCAGTAAAAGAGAACCCAAGCGGGACATACTATCCAAGTATACAGGGTGAGTCAACGATAGAGTAAAGTTCATTATCTCATTTGTTTCGGGAATGACGAAAAAATGTTAAATAAAATACTTTTAGAGAATGTTAAGGTGCACAGTTTAAAATTATTTTTGAGTATACAGGGTACTTCAAAAAAATGTGGCCGATATAAAATATGTTTTTTAAATGAAACATCCTATTTTCTTATTTATTTTTAAATTCTGCATAAAATTTTATAACTTTTTTATTAATAATGTTATATACCTAAACCTAGTAGTTTTTCTAATATTTTATTTTTTTTTTTTTAAATACTAGTTTTTAGTTTTGTAAAAAATAAAAAGTAGCGCCATTGTTTCTAAAGGTACTCATAATGGGTACGAGCGTTCTATAGAGATGAAAAGAAAGATATACGTAAAGAAATTTGAGTTAGATGCTACAGAGTGTTCTAAAATAAATTTATACATTTTGACTATTTTAAACTGAAAAATTTCAAATTTTTTAAATGGCACACCCTGTATATTATTATTTTTTCTGATAGATTTTACAAAACACTCCAACTTTTATTAAGTATGTCATATACCTATTTCTAATAGTTTTCGATTTATTTTGAACTTTTCAATTTTTACCCTTGTTTTTAATACACTTGCGCTACGGTGAAAACATAAACAAATAGTTAATAATAATTTTAATATAGTTTAACTTATCTAATCATTAATTATTATGACGTAATAAATCTTCAAGAATTTGCCCGTCTATTTGAATACACATGTTCAATCGTTTTACTATATTTTCCTTCACTTTGGTTAGCATAAAGGACGTTATTGTCCTGCACGCATCCCGTATCCTATTTTCCATATCTAATGGTGTTGCAGGAGGATTCACATAAACACGATCTTTAATGTAGCCCCACAAAAAGAAGTCTAAAGGTGTTAACTCACATGATCGAGGTGGCCACTGAATGAATCCATCCCTACCGATCCATTTTTGTGTGTAACGATCGTTTAAAAATTCTCGAACTTCCCGGTGGTAATGAGAAGGAGCTCCGTCTTGTTGAATCCACATTTGTTCCCTTTCAAAGTTATCAACTTCTTCAAGAAGCTGGGGTAATTCTTTTTACAAAAAATTTAGATATCTAGGCCCGTTAAAAGGTTCGCGGAAAAAATATAAACCAATAATTCAAAAATTTAATATTCCACACCATACATTAAGCGACCAATGGTTTTCGGTTTGAACTTCCCCGACCCAAAATGGAATAACTGTTGAATAATAATGCATGTTATGGCCGCTAACCATTACTGCGAAAAATAGCTTCATCAGATCATTTTGGATAAAAAAATTGGATCGGCCTTTATTGCTCCATTCATGGTGGTAACAAAAGTTTACTCGTCGTTCAAAATCACGGTCTTGAAGTAGATTGGGATGTGTTAGATAAGTCAGCTAGTTGACGGCTGCTGACCTGGGGATTATCTTGAACAAGAAGTAAAATCTCCATTTTCTTTTTCCTCATTGGTAGCATTCTGGTTTACTACTTTCAGTTTCGTATACTCAACGCTACCACTACCATCAAGCCGTTCCATTAAGCACTAAAAAGATTTTCTAGATGGTATTCGTCTATTAGGGTACTTCGCTCCGTAAAGCCTTTCTGCCAAAAGACAATTTTTTCCCGCCTCGCCCAGTATATAAACCACATCAATTAATTCATTTTTAGAAAAATCCATAACTATTACCTTTATACATCACTTACTACAACAAAATTAAACTATTTTTACTTGCTTAATAGGCATGTCAAAATTTGACAATGCCTACATTTTTGTTTTGCCTTGGCAACTATGATTTTACACTTACGCTGTATTAAAAACAAGGGTAAAAATTGAAAAATTCTAAATAAATCGAAAACTATTAGAAATAAGTATATGACATACTTAATAAAAGTTGGAGAGTTTTTTAAAATCTACCAGAAAAAATAATAATACACAGGGTGTGCCGTTTAAAAATTTGAGATTTTTCAATTTAAAATAGTCGAAATGCATAAATTTATTTTGAACACCCTGTAGCATCTAACTCAAATTTCTTTACATATATATATTTTTTTCATCTCTATAGAACGCTCGTACCAATTATGAGTATTCCACCTTCAGAAACAATGGCGCTACTGGCAATTTTTTACAAAACTGAAAACTAGTATTTAAAAAAAAAAAAAATGAAATATTAGAAAAACTACTAGATTTATGTATATAACATTATTAATAAAAAAGTTATAAAATTTTACGCAGAATTTAAAAATAAATTAGAAAATAGGATGTCCCATTTAAAAAAAAACATATGTTATGTCGGCTACCCTGTATACTCAAAAATAATTTTAAACTGTGCACCTTAATATTCCTTAAAACTATTGTATTTAATATTTTTTCGTCATTCCCGAAACAAATGAAATAATGAACTTTACTCTCTCATTGACTCACCCTGTACAATGAATATCAATAGCACGGTAAAATATAATTTTTGCTTCCGGGGTCGCATATGATGTTTTGGATAGCATTTTTAAATTTCTGAGTCTGAATTTGCAAAAAACATAGTTTTGAAGCCAGTTACATTAAAGGTTTAAATTAAGACACTGACACTAAATGTAAATTGGTGATAAAGTATTCATTATTAAAGACATGCTTCTAAAATTACTTATTTTAACTTTTAGTAGCCTCGATACACTCGAGCGTCAAATTCACGTGTCGAGAGTATAACATCTGCACAGTTAATAGTTTAAATATATAGAATAAAAATCACTTAAATTTAGAGAGTCTATTCACAGTCGCCAAAACTGGGAGTAAGTAAATGCAGAAGTATGTAATATGAGGGTTATATAATAAGTACCTGACCGTGACAAGAAATAAATGTTTATTGTGTATCGTTGTATGGGTAAAATTTATTTTATTTTTCAACGTAGTCTCCTTTTAAATCTTAGTCCAACGTTTTTCTATCTTTTATAGCTCGTCTAAAAAATACGTTTCCACAACCCTTCAAAATAGGCGTTTGTTTCAGCAATCATCTCATCGTTTGAGCCATTTTTTCTTATTCGGAATTAGGAAATAATCGCTGGGGCTAAATCTGGCGAATATGATGGATGCGGAAGCAATTCGTATCCTAATTTTGTCATGGCGATGACATAAGTGTGCACGCGTGTATTGTTTTGATGAAAGAGAATTTTTTTCTTCGCCAAATGTGGAAGTTTTTCTTTCACAGCATGCTTGAAACGATCCAACAAGTTGACATAATACTCGCCATTAATCGTTTTGCCCTTTTATAGGTAATCAACGTGGATTACGCCGAGTACATCTCAAAACACTGGGGCCATGATTTTGTTGGCCGATAAAGTCGCCTTGGTCTTCTTTAGCGCCGGTTCGCCACGGAAAATCCACTGTTTGGGCTGTTTTTTGGTCTTTGATGTGCTGTAGCGATCCCATGGTTCGTTAACAGTTATGAATCAACACCAAAAATCATTCCGATTGCGCTTTAACATCGCCAAACATTCTTTTGAAACTGACACATGTGCGTGGTTATTTTTAATTGTGAACAATGGTGGGAATCATCTTGCAAAAAGCTTTCTCATATCCAAATGAATTGTTAAAATGTTCTGCATCCGTTCAATTGAGGTTCCCACAGTCTCAGCAATCTGATGCACTTTCCCTTTCCGATCATTTATCACTATATTGTGGATTTTTCAATTATTTCTGATATGGTTACCTCATTTGGATAACCTGGAAGTTCTTAATCAAAAATGCTGTACGGCCGCGTTTAAATTCAGCTGTCCAATATTTTATGGTCGATAACGAAGTTCCGTCCCCATAAACTCCGCTGGGTTCCGCTTTTATCTCATAATTCGTTTTCTTTTTCAGAAAGAAATATTTTATCACTGCTTGATATTCAATTTTTTCCATTGCGGTAAAATCACAAAAGTTGTCGTATTTAAATGGCTGCCGCTTACAAACTAACTCACGCAGCAACTTAAAAATTTGACAGGATTCTTGTGAAAGGTTATGTTTACGAAAAATATAATTTTTTAAAGTAGTAGTAGCGCCATCTCTGGCCAAGACTAGATACTTATCATACAACCCTTGTAATAAATTCATGAATTGTTTCTTATTATTGGATGGTTTATCGACAATTTGCATACAATTTTGAGCCTTGCCTTATTTTAAACCAAGAATGTAATTTCACAAAGTAAAGCAATCTCAATAGCGAAATAAACGAGTGGAGGCAATTCGATAAACGGATTTGTTTTCTGTATAAAAATTCTGGCAAAGAGGAAGAAAACTTTTGCAGAGACGAGAGAGTTAATAACCAAATTAAATATGAGAATTGCTTTTCTTAAAAAGCGTAGTGGTGAAGTGTTACCTTACATAGATGTCGAACTTGGGGAAAAAAGAAACAAAAAACCGTAATACGAGCAGAAACAATTTAAAATGTGTTGCTATGGTAGAGTGATTAGAATAAGTTGGATATAGAGATGTCTGAAAATAAGCAAGAACTAAATGGAAGCCCAGAAAAACTATTCCGAAAACATCATACAACTTATGAAGAGCTATTACAGTTGATTTTTAGACCAATTTCAGAGTTAAATATTCTATCACAAAGAATAGGAAACACCTGTCATATCACATGACAAAAAATACACTGGTGAGCAAAAAAATCGATTCAAACTATTTGGCTTCATTTAACACAGATCCTAGAATTTAGTCTTCATATATTTTTACAGATTTTTAGTATCATTCCAAAGCCCATTTTATTATCTTTCTAATGATACCAAATTCCATAGGATATCTCATGCTTCCCCACTCTTCCGCCATCGCAACCTTTAAGTCCCTCAGCGGTGCAGAGGCTGGATTTCTGGCTCGAACCCTTCTTTTGAGCTCATCCCACATGTGCTCGATTGAACTGAGGTCAGGACTCCGCGCAGGCCAGTCTAGTGTGAATATTCCGAATTCCACCAGGTATTGCCGCACCATACAGCAACATGTGGCCTCGCACTATCGTGCATTAGCACGAAGCTATCGCCAACAAACCCAGTATAAGGAACGACGTGTTCCTGCAGGATCTCCTCGAAGTACCGGTGAGCAGTTAATCTACCGCTACGAGTCTCATCAGTCACGAAAACCAAATGGGTTTTCGCATCCAGTGAGATACCTCCCCACACCATGACAGAATCTCCTCCGTAGGCGACCGTTTCAGTAATGCAGCACTGCATTGGTCTATTAGCTGGTCTCTTGGAAGTTAGGTTAACTTCTTTAAGTCTTCTTCTGACTGTTCAACGACTGGCAGTCCAACCACCAACTTGACGGAGCTCCTGCTGGACCTCAACGCCGGTCAAGTGACGATTTCTTAGAGTAGTGTTGACAATAAAGCGATTGTTTTTCTTCTTGATCCTGGTCTCCGTGTAAAGGCGCCACTCTCTTGGTAACGCCTGTAGACTCTGGAGACAGCTGACTGGCTCAGGCGCAGTTGCACAGCGACTATACGTTGGCTATGCCCTCCTTGCACTAGGGCAATGACTTGTGCCGTTTTTTCCGGGGTGGCATTTTCCGATGACGTAATTCGTGAGCAAGTATAGCAGAAATGTTGACGGTTCAAGCTCTGATAAAGGAATGATAGGAAAATGAAGTTGTATGTTTTTTTATAGGGATGAATAGAGCGCAACGAGCGAGCCAAAACGGTTCTATTGAGTAAAACCATTTTAATCAGTAAAACTTTTTGAAAATCTAAATGTTTTTGGTATTATTGGATAGAGTAGAAATCAGCTTTCTAATGATGCCACTGTTTGAAAATTAAATTCAAGGATCAGGGTTAAATGAAGCAAAATCGTTTGAGTCGATTTTTTTGCTCACCAGTGTAGTTAAAGGTAAAAAGTTTCAGTAGTTAACGAATGTAATATTTTTTATTATACAAACTGTTATCATCATAAATTGCATTTTTGGCAAAAGCTTCATATTTAACGGGACATGAGTGTTGCACTAAAACGTGATAAGTTTATTCAGGAGCTATTCTACCAGTCAGACTATTTTAAGTGAAATCTATTTTTAGCTAATGTCAGAGGTATAATAAAAATGCATACTAATTATGTATGGATATTATAATTTGAAAACTCTAGTGGCAAATTTATTATCAATTAGAATTTTATTTTAGTTTCATTATATTTTAAATAAAGATGATGTCATTTTTTTTTATAAATCTACCACAAAAGCTGTTGTATTACAACTCGTATTAAGAAATACAGTCCATTTTATTACATACTTTTCAAACGTTCCTATTTTTAGTGAAACCGATAGGTCCGTCAGACTAAAGTTATGTGACCATGGCTTTCGTAAACATAGATCAACAGGAGATCTTCTAACTTATGTAACACATGTTTGGAACAACGCAATTGAACACTTTGGAGAATCTCGAGCGGTTGCTCTTGTATATCCAAGGCATTCGACCGTGTTTGGCACGATGGATTGTTGGCTAAGCTACGCTCTTTTGGTATGTCTGAAAAGTTCTGTTTGTGGCTCTCGTGTTTCCTCAAAGAGCGTTCTTTACGAGTGGCAGTCGACGGATTTCTTTCTAACACCTTCACTATCAACGCTGGTGTGCTCCAGGGCTCCATACTGCCTCCTACTCTCTTTCTCATTTACAGACCGGGAATCCAATCTACAGTTTTGTAGCTGACAGTACGCTTATCTCTTCATTCACCTTAAACGCTCGAGCATCGACAAATATCCGCAGACAGCACGAAATTATTCAACTTAACAAAGACCTTGAAGAAATTCGATCTTGAGGTGACAGTAACCAAGTGGAATTTAATGCTACAAAAAGTTAACGTTGCTGAACCTAACATAGCTGTGAAGGCACTCCATTCCTCTAGCATTGTCACTCAATTTGTTGGGCGTTAATTTGGGAGCAAATATGTCTTGGCATGAACATGTTACAACCATAGCAAAGAGAGCTTCTCGAAAGCTGGGAATATTATTTCGAACTAGAAAGCTTTACACTCCACAACGACTATTAATTCTGTACAAAGCTCAAATTCGACAAACTATGGAATACTGCTCCCATGTTTAAGGCTCTGTTCCCAAACATACACTGCATTTGTTGGATTCTATTCAGAGACGAGCTGTTCGCCTAATTGGAGACCCGGAACTGACCGGAGGCCTTGATTCGTTAGAACGTCGAAGAACGGTTGGCCACTTGAATCCAGTCTACAAGTATTTTCATGGAAAGTATTTGATGTTAATTCCTCAAAAAGTAGAGCATGCTAGAAATACACGTAGCGCTAATACTTCACATCTGTATGAGGTTTAGCTTACTTCTTGTACAACCCTTTTCAAGCATATGGAAAACCTCATTCCTTTGGAATAATTTGTCCAGGACTGTGTTTCCCACTGAGTACAATTTATACCGATTTAAGACCAACGTGAATCACTTTTTTCCGCACACTTGTCGCTCATGTAGCGCTTTAGGGATTTCCCTGCAGTACATGTGCTAGACCCATAAAAAAAAAGACAGCGGAATCATGAGGAGTGAGATTTACATTTAGGAAGTACTAACCTATACCGACGTCCTCGTCCACAACTTTATTATTTATATAATTGTACATGAACTTTGATTATATTGATATTTTTTTCTACCCTATATGCGTCTCCTCATAAAATTATTTATATAAATTCCAAGAGTATACGGCCTATCGAATGGATTTTTTTAAAGGCAAAGAAATTTTTTCTCATTTGAAAATGGACTGTTTGTTAGTAGAAAAATTGTATGCATCCTGTATATGACTTTTATAAATTTTAACAAGAACTATCCTATTATATTTTCACAGAAGTAAAAGGTTTTTCGTTATAAAAAAATAATAGGTGCCGCTGTAGCATGCAATCTACCAAAAAATTTGGTAGACAGCAAAAATTGCTATAACATTGCTATACAATTGACAAGACGAACAATTTGTTGTTAATAATAATTTTATTACGAATATATTTAGAACTAATATCTATAAACAGAGGCAATATCCTTTCAAAAGCTGACAAATTTTTCGTCTTCATTCTTCCTTAATATCTTCCAGGAAAAATGGTCCAGATGTGATTGAAGATTGTTTAATGATCCTCCCCTCATTTTCTTTAAGATGTAAATTTTGGCATCTAACCACGACCGTTCAATACCTTGTGTATTAGCTCCTGTGAGCGGATCAAGACAATTTTGCTCGTAATTAACGGTTTGATGATTGAAGCTTCGCCTGTCAAGAGCTCTATACGCTGGCCACTCGTCTGAATGAATAACAGATTGAAATTGAACCCATCTCTATATAATTGGCATTAATGGTTTTCTTCTCAGCTTTCAACAATAAAATATCGTACTTCTCGTTTTGTTTTCAAACCAAAAACCCACGGTCCATCTATTAGCCTACCATGATTTCAATTATTTTGCACCGGTGTATCGCTGTTATATTTTCAGCGATCCACGAAACGCGCTTCATCAATTTGTATAGAATCACCGTTGCTACCGATTAATTGTCCTTTGCGATTGACTGACATAATTGAGAAGCCCACTTCTCGGCACATATTATACCAATCACTTGTAGTATGTAACGACCTTCCTGTCAATTGTTCACATGTTGTATACGGAAAGTCCTGCACGAACATCAACACCAGTTCCAAAATATGACATAAGCTTAAATTACAATGTAACTTGCCGCTCAAATCCGTATAATGGAAGAATTCATTTCCGCTTCGAAACCATTTTGTTGTTCGAACGCTCCTCCATGATCGGGTTTCCTTTTTCTTTGCATTGCCGGACCACACCTATCACAGATGTTATTTTCGTCATTCTACATAAGTAAATTAAGTGTTTGCAACAAAATCAGGGCTGCATCTTCGTTAAAAGTTGTATTAATATAAAAATCTCCTAAAAGCATGGCTTCTTTTGAAATATACGTATTAGCAACTTGTCATTGTCATGAATAACGAAACTTACCCTTTTATTTTATTGCTTTGCTTAGAAATGTATTTATGTATTGCAGGCAGACCACATGCAACTATTAAGGACCGCACACTACAGTGGCACCAAATAACAAAATTTAGGTTATAACCTGAGCTGGGATCTACTTCAGCTTTACGAAAAATTTCGTTAGAGTACAACCGTTTATTATGTTATGATGATAAACTGACAAATAGACAAGACATCTACAAATTGTTACTTAGGCACCTATATACTATACGAGTATATTAAAAGATGCCTACCAGTAACTATTTGAAAAATTCAAGACGACGTCAGCTGTTATTTTGAATTAATGATCTATGGTTTTTGGTGTACCGTACTTCGAAGTCCATCCGTCTATCCGTCCGTCCGTCTGTCTGACTGTTACGCCAGAAACTATTTGACCAAGAAAGATGAGATTTATTAATCTAAAATTGATGGCCCAATCAGAGCCTTGCAGTTTTAGAAGTTAAATTTTAACTTGAGGGGTTAGTTGTGGAGAGTGGGGAGAGCTTTTGAAAAGCGTTAAAAAATATATATGATGTAATACTCCATATACATTGAATAATACCTAACCACATTTTTGAAAAAATTGGTTAAGTGATTTACTTTCCTTGTAAATTTGTAGTTCGAACATACTTACTTAATCCAAACAATACAAATAGATAGTTTAAATAATACATTTTTTATGGTAAGATATTAGTCACCAAAAAAACTTGACAGAAAAAGAGATTCAGCGATATTTACAACTAAAACCAACTAATATTTTGACCTGTTGAATTAAAAATAATGAAGAAATAACACTGATTTCCAATCCCTTGACTTCCAGTATAAAGGATGCATGTGGTTGGCCGTGGCTCGGTGGCGTAGTACTTTGCTACTGTGCAGAAGGTCGAGGGTTCAATCTCGCAGGTCGGTATACTTATTTATTAATTTATTTAAGTATACTTGGCCTGGCCACGTACATAGGTAGTAGTTGACTGCAGAAATGCAAATAACGTCCGTGGCAGCACTACCGTGTTGTTAAAAAAAAGGTGTCGTGAAATAAATCAAAAATGTATGTTTCGGCACTTGGACAACGTTGACGGGTATTACGACATCTTCGCCGATATCCTTGTCATATGGAAAAAGAGTAAAATCCCTGCTGAGGCGGGGAGGTGAGCGATAAAAAAAAATTAACACTATTAATGCGAAACAACGACGCCTTATGTGTTTGATTTTAAATAACTAAAAGTAATGAGAAAATATTACAATTTTCAAAAGTTTTGAGTCTAAAAACCCAAAAGGACATACAGCAAGATTTATACCAGGCAACTCTTCTTACATCCTCCTCCACTCTTTCCGCCCCTTATATGTTTGACTTATGCTTGAAATTTATTATGATACTGCAAATAGAAAAATTTATTGACTAAATTAAAACATTGTGCAATCATTATGCAATATTACAAATCGATGCTATTTGTCTGAAGTTAATTAAAATTGTCATTTTGAGAAAGTTTTAATAGCTTACTTATTTTAAAGAGTTATAATCTACATTTTACTTTGGAAAATTAACTGGATTTACAGGAAAGAAAAAATCATTAACAGTCCATTGAAATCATAATGTGTTTCTAAATAAACTTAACTATAAATAATGTTTCTTCTATTCTTAATTTACAAAATGTCTATTTTAAACTTACTCTCGTCGTAGGTATGTATCTACAGAGTTTTTCCAAAAATAACTCACACACATACCAAAAAAAAAATCAAGGCAAGAAATCATGGGACTCCAAAATACAGACGTCAAATATCTAAAGGCATGTGATTTCGTCTGAGCTGTTATAACAATTTTAGAGAGATAAAAATAACCCAGTTCTCGAATGAATCGATTAAACATATAAATCGAGATATGTTTGTTTTTTAATGAGGAAACTTTTCGACTATGTACTACCTACATACTTAATAAAACATAATAAACACTTTTAAATATTTAATTTAGTTCTAGTAAATAATTGCATATTTATAATAGAAAGTTTAATAAAAGTAATATATAATGTTACGATTATGATTTACTCTTTATGTTTAAACATACATATATTTTTACAAAAACTCTAATCCAAAATAAACTGTTGTAATAATTTGTTACCTTTAAAGAAGCGGAATGACTAGCGATTTAAATTTCGGTTTTATCATTTTCAAACCTGGTTTCTCTATAGCTAGTTTCTCTAAAAATACAGCGAAGAAAAAAATCTGCGTAAAATGACCAAAGTTTACACGAGGATTGTAACTGATTGAATATATAAAATTAAAATGCTATTTTACCTTTTTAATCATTAATTTCTCGGCACATTGGAAATTTAGAGGTAATATTTTTTTCTTGTCTGGCACAATACAGGTCTTACGAACTCTATAAAAATTCTTTCCGAGCATTGCGTGTGCATAATAAACTTTTTCTAAGCCAATTTAAATTAATAAAACAAATAAAGTCCATAAACATATATTGTAACGACGCGCATATGCATATTTCTTAACATTCGTCCATATTATTTTCCCGACATTTCCACTGTTTCTAAACAAATTTAAATTAAATGTCGTGGTCTTGAACGTATGTAAATTAAATGTAAGGGAAAACTTAGCGAGATGGCATACCTATACGTGAAAGAAAACTGCTACTGTATGAACCTTATATAAATAGTTATGATATTCTTTCCACGGTTCCTATCCGTTCCGGATGTTGGCAATCATATTAGCTGTTATCACCTTGTTGACTGCGGCCCTAAACAGCTGCTTGGTGGTCACTGAAAACCAAGTGCGAAGATTTTTGAGCCACGAAATCCTTCTTCTCCTTGCACTTCTCTGTCCACCTGTAACAGATGGAATCTGCTCTGATTCCTCATAATGTGGCCGAGGTATTGGAGTTTACGTTGCCTGATGGTAAATAAAACCTTTTTCCTTTTTCAATCTTTGAAGAGTTCTTTCATTCGTGACTCGACACCGATGACACTCTCAGCATCCTACGATATAGCCACATTTCAAAGGCTTCCCATCTTTTACTTGTCGCCTCTGTCAGGGTCAAGGTCTCTACTCCATAAAATAAAATAGAGAATACGTAGCAACGCAAAAACCTCACTTTCGGGTCCAGTGTCAAGTTATGACTTTGAATATAGAGCTCATTTTGGGTACTACTGTTCTAGCCTTTTCAATACGGCTCTTTATTTTTTGCGAGTGGCCCCATTGGTCATTGATGTTAGTGCCTAAGTATGTGTACTTATTTACTCATTTAATATTTTTCTGGTTGATTTCTGAATGACAGACAATTTGTTCTTACTAATAACCATTAATTTTGTTTTATTTTTGTTAATATCAAGATCATATTTCTGGCACTGCAGCAAATATGATCACGTCATCAGCATATCGAATATTATTCATTCTCTCTCCATTTAGTAGAATCACAAAAATCGAGATCTGCCAGAGCCTTTTCGAATATTTGTTAGCAGGAAATATTAAATAATAGTAGAGATAATATGCATCTTTGTCAAACACCTCGAAGGATTTTTATCATCCATATGTTCTCCTCCTAATGTCACAGAAGCAGATTGGTTCCAGTAAAGGTTCTTAATAATTTTCAGATCTTTGTCCTCCAGTCCATTCTTATGGTGTTGTACCCTGTCAAATGCTTTTTGGTAATCCACAAAGCATGCATAGATGTGAACATTCACGTCCCTACAGCGCTGAAAAATACTTGGACACTAAATAAAGTGTGCCAATATCGTTTCTAAAACCGAACTGGGTTGGAGATATCGATTCTTCAGCGAGTTTGTATATTCTTCTATGGATTATTTTAAGATATATTTTCAAGATGTGGCTCATCAAACTGATTGTTCTATACTCTCCACATGATTTAGCTCCGAGTTTTTTAGGTAAAGTTACGAATTCAGTCTGAAGGAGAATGATTCTAGAATTGTTAATATGACTGAATAATGAAGTCAGTCATTTTATGTTTTCTTCATTTAGAAGCTTTAGGAATTTTGTTTCTGTATTGTCTGGGCCTGGTGCTTTACCTTCTTTCATTGTTCTTATTGGACTTCTGACCTCCTACTCAATGATAACAGGTCCCATTTTCCTATCAATCTCAAGGGGTTCTGGTTGATTGTCACAGAACATTTGTTCAATGTATCTTTTCCAAGTATTTTTAATTTCGTCTTTACCTATTATAACTAATCCTTCATTATCTATTAGTCTACTTGTGATAATACAAAACTTTGAAGTTGATGTGCTCTTGGTATTTACTATTTTAATCAGTCATCGCCCCTAATGATGGTTAGTGAAACAAGCGTCGAGTGCAAAACAAAGTGTGGTGTAATGGTGATAACTGTTATGTAGTGTCGATTCGCTAAATATTCGAAAATCTCAATATAGTTTGTTAAAATGAATTAAAAAATAAATAAAAAGTTAATTAATTGTCAAAATTTGCTGACAGTTATGCAATATTGCCAAATACTTCGTAGCTTTTGTAACAGGGCTACTCTTTTATTTGTACTTTAATTTTATTGACTGTTTTTATCTCATGGCATACTGATATTGTACCGAAAAGTTTATTTTCGGCATAAGTGCGACAATTACTACTTGGAGTTTAAAAAATTATTTGTTAGTGATAAGAAGGCCAACAAATAATTATTTATATGGGCTGCTCATGCCAGATGAAATCGTACAGAAGAAAATAAATTGCACATTTTCCGTATGAATACACAAAAATAAACGTTATTTGCTAAAGTTTGTTTGACAAATTGTGATTTTTATTCATACTCTTTTAATTTGAAGTTTATTTTTTAAATTTTAAGGCCTCTCAGAAATCACGAAGAATATAAAAAAAGCCTATTTTCCAGCCTTTATTTCTTTTTATGACCTGTTTCATAAAGATAAAAATTCAGTCAATGACAGATGTAAGAATGGGGACTGTCATGAACAAGCGTTTCACAAACCATTGTACAATTTTGTTTGTAGTAAGTATAAAACTTATGAACAATAAAAAATTGTCAATAACAAGTGTAATTGATTTATTGTTATTTGTTTATACCATTGTGGAGTGTGTCTATTAGTTTAGGACATCGATAAGTATTATCTTAAGTAATAAAACTACTATTTTGAAAGAAATACGAGAAAATAAGAGAGAGATTTTTATCAGAAAGTTCTCTAGCCAATTTTGTACATTTAAATTTTTTAAAATTCCAGGTCAAAAATCTGTGAAAACATATTTTACTTTAATTACGCCAAAATAATAATATGATTTATCTTTAGTACAATATTTAATAGCTTCCCTTTTTTTTGAGATAAAGAAATAGCTACTTCAGATGGTTTTTTTTTTGTCAACAAATTTTTCTTTCTTAATGTTAGTATAAGTATCACATTTTTTTTTTTTAATTTTTGAAGTTCAACTGTTAATTCTTTACAAAGCTCAAATTCAACCAACTATGGAATACTGCTCCCATGTTTGGGGCTCCGCTCCCAAACATACACTGCATTTGTTGGATTCTATTCAGAGAAGAGCTGTTCGTCTGATTGGAGACCCAGAACTGACCGGCGGCCTTGATTCGCTGGAACATCGAAGAACGGTTGGCGACTTGAACCTATTCTACAAGTATTTTCATGGAAAGTGTTCGGAGAATGTGGCCCGTTTAATTTCTCCCAGAGCGGTGCATGTTAAAAATACACGTCGCGCTGATACTTCACATCCGTATGAGGTTCAGCTTGTTACTCCTCGTACAACGCTTTTCAAGCAGTCTTTTATATGGAAAACGTCATCCCTTTGGAATAATTTACCCAGGACTGTGTTTCCCACCGAGTACAATTAACAGCGATTCAAGAACAACGTGAATCGCTTTTTCCGCACACGTGTCGCTCCTGTAGAGCTTTAGGGATCTGCCTGCAGCACGTGTGCTAGACCCATTAAAAAAAAGAAGTTATTTGAGCGGCTGCAAAAATGAGGCTTTCCCCATGTTAATTCCATAGTACATTTTGGACAATACCTTACAACTATTTCTTTAGTTTTAACTCTAGATTAACTATTTAAAAAATTAATGTCCTGGTTTTGGCGCTCAATCACACAAACTGCATTCACATAATTTTTCTTATTGAGACCTCGTATTTCTATGCAATGCTTTAAATGTTGAATAATCAGGTATCTCAATGGATTTAATTGTTTCATTTTTTAACAGCCCCATAAACTAAGATTTTACAAGAAGTGCAAATTACTGTGGGAAGATGTTTATCGTCTGAGTCGAAATTTATGACTTTTAAAATATTATCTTTTAAAGATCCAGCAATTTTATTCCTCGAATCTTTTTTTTTACATAATAAACATAATTTTTCTTGATTTTCTTCATGAGTAAGGGCAGTATCCTTTCATTTTTTGAAAATTTTGTTGAATTAAATAATAATATACTAAGGCAAAGACATTGACAACTGTTATGTTATTTTCTACAACTTTATACCTAGCCAACTTAAATTCAACTAATAACATTATTGATCTCACTCAAACTAAAATATATCATATATCTATTACATGCACATTTATACAACGTCGAGAAAATGAACTTTGATTTTTGACCTGGAATTTTAAAAAATTTTAAAATTACCATAATTTTGGTTCTAGAGCACCAACAGACTTCTGCCACATCTCAAATTAATGGTTTACACGTATACTATTATAGATAGTTGCAATAATATCACATAAATATGATTTAAAATAAATTCAATGAGATGCAGAAAATTATATTTATTTCGAAATTTTCCTTTTTAGTTTTCCGTACGGAACACTTATAAGATCATTTCGGTGTCTGTCTGTCTGTCCGTCTGTCTGTCCGTCTATCACACCCGATTTTCTCCGAAACTATTTGACATAGAAAGTTGAAATTTGGCACTAATATAGAAATTGATGGCCTCATCAGAGCCGTGTAGTTTTGAAAGTTATATCTTGACTTAAGGGGTTAGTTTTTGGGGGTGAAATCGAAAGTGAAAAAATTTTTTTTTACCAGTGGGATGTCAAATGAAAGCTTGTAAAAAGAGAGTTCAAAAATATATATAATGTAATACTTGCGCACATTTATTTTCGTATTATTTTTAAAAAAGTGCGAAAAATCGATGTCTCCCCCTTATTTTAAAAAGCACGGATCAAAAATTTTTTAAAAAACTCTGGAATA
This sequence comes from Pachyrhynchus sulphureomaculatus, assembly GCA_019049505.1. Taxonomy (NCBI): domain Eukaryota; kingdom Metazoa; phylum Arthropoda; class Insecta; order Coleoptera; family Curculionidae; genus Pachyrhynchus; species Pachyrhynchus sulphureomaculatus. The sequence goes on along the minus strand of CM032448.1, from coordinate 69,413,890 downwards.
TTCTCTACAGGGTGTAGATTAAACGAAAATTATCACGAGGGCATTAACTTTAATAATTTATCTGGTATATATAAAAAATAAAAATTTGAAGGTCATCAGATTTCACTAAAGATCGGAAAAAACTCATTTGGGATGTTTTCGTGAAGTCACTGATCATTTTATAATTCCGTATCAAAAATTTTGAATTTAAAAGCAATCGACGTACGAAACACAACTTGCACTTGACCGGTTATTTTTTAATTTTTAAATGCCTTTTTTCAAAACGGCTCAGCAAAAAATTTTAAAATTCACACATGCTCTGTATTACTACACTAATTGATTACCGTCGGAAAATTTGAAGTGGTCGCCGAAATCATTAAAAAACTTGTTTTAAGCACGCCGTGCGTAATCTTTCAATAATTTCTTCGTTTTCACCTTTGGATGAAGAACTACTGATCTACATCTTGCGATGAAGAACTTGTAAAACTGTCTATCTACCTTTCAATTTCAAAACAAGAGTTAGTTATTATTTTATTGAATAGGTTTACCTACAAATCTATAAAAATTCACTTCTTGTTACCAATCTAAAATAACATCCATAATTCCATTTCTTGCCAAATTTATTAAAAATTGCTTGTTACTTACAAACTTATAGAATTGTGAAATAGGCTCCTGATTTAGACATACAACGATATCGTATTTAAGAGTCAAATAATATTTTGCAGGATGAGTAAATAACGGACTAACCTAAAAACTAGCGAATCTTGTGATAATATCCGGGTGACAGCATGCAAGTTTTTTCTGTGTATTACTCAATCAAAAAATAATCTTATTATAATTAGTTATTTACTTAAACATCACATGATGATTCAGCAGTTTTTGACTGTTCTCTCATCCGTCAATCAATCTCAGGACGCGTTTTGACGTATCATGGCTCTTCATCTGAAATCGAATCAACGGAAAAAAATAACCAATCATAAAGTACTTAACGCGGTACTAGCGTAAAAAATAAGTAAGATGCAGATAATTTGCCATTCTAGCTGTACCTTAAATCTTGTTCTCTTTTTCCGTTGATCTTAGCTAAGCTGAACGGCGAAATGCATCCTGAATTGGATGAGAGGACAGTCAATTACTGCTGAAAAATGCACTTTATGCAATTTTAGTAGTTTATATTGATACTTGGGGTTGGGCTATAAAGCGCTGCCAAGCAGTAACTGTTAGCAACTTGCTGACCAATTCCTCTATCCGTCTGTGGCCATCAACAGCCCTCGACAGAGCGCAGGTACGCCTGCAAAACTACGCTAACCTTAGCCAGAGGTGAAAATTATTTCTATCTTACCAAATGTATAATTTATTTTTCAACCAAAGGCTGTATAATTTATTTTTCAATCAAGGGCTCTAAAGATTTACCTTCTGGCCGAAGGCACAAACACAATAAATATAAGCGTTTATATGTAATAATGAATAATCTTTTAGATAAATAGACAGTTTTCTTTTGTGTATTTTTCTTATGAAATAGTGAAATTATATTTTTCCGGCTATTATTAAAAATATGACACGTGATTTTGAATACAACATAACATCCAGCACAACGGTATCGGAGAGTTTAATATATGATGTTTGCCAATAATTATCTAATAGCTTATTTTCAAAAACAAAAGATAATGATTTATTACCAACGATATAAGCAATAAATAGAATCTTTGTCTCTTTCAGAAAATAGTTGTGAAAGTTAAAATTGAGGAATACAATTTTTTTCTTGCAAAACTACCAACAAGTTACTTACGTTTATCTGTATAAGGCTGAATGCTTAAATGATGTTTATTAGGTTAGAAAGACAAATCCAAAATAGCTATTAGTGCCAAACCATATACCGAATATCAGTATAATAGAATATCAAACTAATGTAGACTTACCCAAATGAAAGATAACTTACCTGAAAATTAAAAAGAAAAATATTATTAATTACAAAACCACACTAGAAAATTATTGGTCAACGTTAAAAATAGTATCAAGCTTTTACCATTTTCTTTTTTAGTGTTCCGTACGGAACACTTATGGAATCACTTCGGTGTCTGTCCGTCTGTTCATCCGTCTGTAACACCCAATTTTCTCCGAAACTATTTGACATAGAAAATTGAGATTTGGCACAAATATAGGAATTAATAGTCCAATCAGAGCCGTGTAGTTTTGAAAGGTAAATTTTGGCTTAAAGGGTTAGTTTTGGGGGGTGAAATCGAAAGTGAAAAAAAAAATTATCAGGTCATCGAGTTAGGTGCCAAATGAAAGTTTGTGAAAATACGAGTTCAAAAATATATACGATGTAATACTTTCGCGCACTTTCTTTTGTGTTATTTTTTAAAACATCGCCAAAAATCTATGTCTCCCCCTTATCTCGGAAAGTACTAATTAAAAAATTTTGAAAAAATCCTGGAATATTCTCCATCTCCAGTAGATTGAGCGAAAATTATCATAAATGCATTTCGTTTGATAATTTAACTGGTATAAAAAAAAACTATGAGAACTATGTTTCTTAGCGTACGGTGGAGGTACCTGTAACTCAATGGCGAGTCGCTCTTGAGCCAAGATATAATTTTAATTTATTTTAAAAGCAATCACCGTACGAAACACTAATTGCACAAGTCTGACTTTTCACTAAAATATTTGAAAATATGTAAAGTTAGAAAACTATTTACAAAAGAGCCACTCTAAAATGTACTGGGCTTAGCCCTTCCAAGACAGAATCTTTAAAAATGCCACATGTTATTATATACCGTTGGCATCTCTGCACAAAAATAGGGTCGACCTGTCACTTTATAACCTAATAATATTACTGTGTTTTTGTCGGTTACATTTCTTCCTCCGAACGCCTACACCAAAGAGTGAGGTGATCCAGATCAATCAGAAAGATGTCAACCGAATACTGCACTGTTAGGAAATGTTATTAAAAGGAAATGGAAACGGCAGTTAAAATTTCAGAGTTCACTGATTTACTAAAGCAGACAGACATTTCTTCCAGATAAAAATTCAAATTTTAAATAATTTCGAAACGCTATATCTCCTTTATTATCTAACTTTTACATATATATACAATAGTTAGCGAATAAATTTATTTTAGTAAGTACTATAACTTGTTAAAAAAACCTAATATTTAGAGAATACCTGGTATATTTTATAAATAATTGGCATTAGACGCATATGAAAATATTTCATTTCTTATTATGTCTCAATTCATCTACTGAATTCAAACGCAGTGATACTACTAAGAATGTCATGTCCTGTTTACGAGACAGATTGCGCGTCCTTAATGTTATGTTCAATTTTACGGTACTTCTACTCTGAAATATTAAATATCTTCGTGCTCTAATCTGTAAGTTTGGAATAAAGTAAGTTTTTAAAGTCATCAGTAAAATCATCAATGAAATCCATCGTAAGTAATTGATGGAAGATGGAATTATGTTTGAAAGGATTTTCAGATGAAAAAAAAAGTAGACAAACTCGCTTCCGGCCTTTGATGAACGAGGAAATTAGGGTTATGTTTCTGAAGTGTTTTTTTAAAATTAATTTTTACTCTATTAAAATAAAAATATACAAGACGTCCTATTTAATAGGACTGGAGGAGGATCGCCAACGAGTAAAATATTTCTTCCCTTTTCAGAATTTCTTAACTTGTTTTTGCTTTTTTTTGAAAAAAAAAGGTTTTCGAGTTATTTGAATTGATTATTTTTTGCTAGAAAACTATATATTATGTTATATAGATACACTAAGTAGATTAAAAAAAAACAGAATTTTTTATTATATAGAATATGCAATACGAAATCTCTCTCTCTCTCTCTCTCTCTCTCTCTCTCTATATATATATATATATATATATATATATATATATATATATATATATATATATATATATATATATATATATAAGTTATGAAACTAGTTGGGGAACTCGATAAAAAGGGCATCAACAGATGTTCACACTATATTCATTTAGCCAATATTTCGGTCCTAGGTTGGGACCTTCATCAGGGCACAAACTGAAAAAGAGATAACGAAGCAACCAATAAAGAAAATTAGGCATGGAGAATTAGTATTATTGAGTATAATTATTAATTAAAAATTTTTAATTTGTAATTTTTAATTTCAATCTTATTATTGATGAAAAACTTAATATAGTTTAAAAGTATTGTTGTTCTGAAGAAACGTAAATTATTAATATTATTATTATTATTATTATGAAGAAATGTCAAAACAAAATTGCAAGTGACTCACATGCAGTATGCAAATTAATCTAACAAGAATGACCATAAATAACAATTGCCATAACAAAGACCAACACTGAAATAAAACAACCAGTATTCACTAACATATTAATTTAAAAATATGGCATTTACAGCAAGGATGCCATTAGAAACCTTGGATGCTGAAAAATCAAAATTAATTAACCACCTGCCATCTGAAAAGAGAAATGACAAGTTTGACAAGGCGCTAACAAAGGACGACCACCTGACAGATGTAAGGGATCACTCAAAATAAAAGGGAAAAGGTTAAACAACCAGGAAAGAACCGGTTAAGTACAAATTAGGTACTAGGTCATATAATGAAATTTTGGTATAAAAGGAAGAGTACCCAGTGGGAACGCAAATTTTTCAACGGTATGGAAATTAAGTGGCATAGGGAGGAAATGATTTTTCTTCTTCTTGAGAGGAGAAAAGGGGAACAGGAAAAGGAGCTGGCAACGACCCAGAGACATAGTGTCTCTGGGTCGTCACTCTCGTCATAATTTTTCGTCCTCGGTGGTCTATAGCTCTCTCCTGCTACATATTTATTCTCTGGGTCCCCCTTGTTTGAGTACATGTTTCTCTTGGTTCCCGTCAAATTCTTTATAATTGCACTCCCATTTTTATTAAAATTGCTTAGTATATTCCTAATTAATAAAAAACCCTTTTTTCACTTGCCTTAATTTTGATTTTTCAGCATCCAAGGTTTCTAATGGCATCCTTGCTGTAAATGCCATATTTTTAAATTAATATGTTAGTGAATACTGGTTGTTTTATTTCAGTGTTGGTCTTTGTTATGCAATTGTTATTTATGGTCATTCTTGTTAGATTAATTTGCGTACTGCATGTGAGTCACTTGCAATTTTGTTTTGACATTTCTTCATAATAATAATAATAATATTAATAATTTACGTTTCTTCAGAACAACAATACTTTTAAACTATAATAAGTTTTTCAACAATAATTATAAGATTGAAATTAAAAATTACAAATTAAAAAATTATACTCAACAATACTAATTCTCCATATCTAATTTTCTTTATTGGTTGCTTCGTTATCTCTTTTTCAGTTTGTGCCCTGACGAAGGTCCCAACCTAGGACCGAATATTGGCTAAATGAATATAGTGTGAACATCTGTTGATGCCCTTTTTGCCGAGTTCCCCAACTAATTTCATAACTTAGGATTTTGTTAGATACGGCAACTTTTGCTTTAAAAAATTCGTCCAAATCGAACCAAAATTGAAGGCTCTAGACAATTTTGAAACACGATTTTTCGTTTTTCCCCACTGTGCGCCGGTCAGTTCCGGGTCTTCAATGAGACGAACAGCTCTTCTCTGAATAGAATCCAACGAATGCAATGTATGTTTGTAAGCGGAGCCCCAAACATGGGAGCAGTATTCCATAGTTGGTCGAATTTGAGCTTTGTAAAGAATTAACAGTTGTCGAGTAAAGCTTTCTGGTTCGAAATAATATTCCCAACTTTTGAGAAGCTCTCCTTACTATGCCTGCAGTATACTCATGCCAGGACATATTTGCTCCTAAACTAACGCCCAACAAATTGAGTGACGATGTTAGAGGAATGGAGTGCCCCGCCATAACTATTTCGGGTTCAGCAACATTAACTTTTTTAGAAAAAACTGCTGCCTGGGTTTTTATAGCGTTATATTCCACTTGGTTACTGTCACCCCAAGATAGAATTTCTTTCAGGTCTTTGTTAAGTTGGACGACTTCCCGCTGTCTGCGGCTATTCGTCTGAGTAGCCGATATTCGAGCATTCAAAGTGAATGAAGAGATAAGCGTACTGTCATCTGCAAAGCTATAGACTGGGTTTCCGGTCTTTTCCAGCTGATCGTTGATGTAAATGAGAAAGAGAGTAGGAGATAGTATGGAGCCTTGGGGCACACCGGCGTTGATAGTGAAGATGTTAGAAAGAAATCCATCGACTGCCACTAGTAAAGAACGCTCTCTGAGGAAACATAAGAGCGAGGAAACATGAGAGCCACAAACAGAACTTTTCAGATATACCATAAGAGCGTATCTTAGCCAATAGTCCATGGTGTCAAACTCGGTCGAATGCCTTGGATATGTCAAGAGCAACGGCTCGAGATTCTCCAAAGTGTTCAATTGCGTTGTTCCAAACATGTGTTACATAAGTCAGAAGATCTCCTGTTGATCTACGTTTACGAAAGCCATATTGGTGATCGCTAATAATGCTGAATCCTTCAAGGTATTTTAGAAGATGCTGATTGATAGCCTTCCCCATGACTTTCGATATTATTGAAAGCAGTGCGACTAGTCGGTAGTTATTTGGCAAGGTCTTCTTGCCTTTTTGAGGTATCGGCTGAACTGTGGCACATTTGCAGCAGGAAGGAAATATTCCCTTTCTGTAGGATAGGTTGAAAAGTCTACAGTGAAAACTGGTGTTAGTTCCCTCGCACAGTTTTTGAGAACTATGGCAGGTATTCCGTCAGCGCCAGAAGCTTTCTTGGCGTCTAACTTCATTAAAATACGTTTAATGATACGCTGTCTGAAGACAGTATCGGGCATCCTTGACTGCACTATGGGAATAGTAGGTGGTTTTTTTCCTTGGAAATGAATCAACATCGAATTGGAAAAGAAGTCCACAAATTATTTAAAAATTATACTTTTATAGCTACGAAGAAATAATATGTTAAATTATTTAACAATATGACACAATGTAGCAACTTACTGCAGCAGCACAGAGCACATGTACAAAGATAAATTTATACAAAACTAATTTTTAGATGATACTAGCACATTCTATATCCCAACATACAACAATATAATCCCTTTTTCCTACTTTACCCGAAATCGTTTTAATATCCTATTCCGAAGAAAAGCCGAACCGAGAATAGTTGGTAAACGACCTCATATTTTACTTGTTCTCCAAATTCGATCAATAATACGAACATTGTGGTGCATATTTGAACGATTTCTTGCCGGAATATAAAAATACCCAAATAAACACGAAAAGGTAAAAGGCAGAGTAAAAATTAATTAAGAAACAGCAACGAAAGGGGTTAGGTAAATATCTAAAATTTTTTACGTGGGACTAAAATAAATGCTTGTACTATGTGTGGTAAGAACTACCTTATCAGCGTTGATTTACGGGTAAAAAAACAATCATTTTTAATATATCTGTCTTTCTCCTGGATTTTTCTTTAAAGATTTAATCTCTTTCTTTATAGACTAAGACGGCGACCCGAAATTTTGACCTGTCGACTAACCGTCTGCCTAGTTGTTCATTCTATCGGGCGAGTCGAATAAGGGCCTTTAACGCTGATTTTGCGGCCCCCATGCCCTGGAATGCCCAAATAAGGCCTAAAATGCTACATCAAAAAATGGCCTATGCTTTAACCACTTGAATCAAGTCCCATAACATTTGCTGACACTGACAAAGTCGAGTGCCCCAAAGAGCAGACGCCGCCGAGACCGGACCTAGCTTTAGGGTCCAAAAAACGTCGATCCAAAAGTGGACTGTCATTTATCCATACAAAATCAATAAATTTAGTTTGTTCTTGATAAAATAAGAGGGAACCTGTAAAAGGCAGACGCCGCCAATACCGGAGGATGAAGCTAGAGCCGCTTTTTCCAGCCAAAAACAGTCGTTTTTTTGAGTTTTTGAATAAATAAGACCGTAAGTCCCAAGTTTTGGGTCCTACGCGTCTGCCCAAGTTATTTTTGGAAAATTTAGGCCTTAGTTAATAAAATATCACGAGGACAGACACCTCGCTTGTCCCCCAACAAGCCAAGACAAGTTCAAAAAAAAATCGAAATTCTGATAGTATAGACGCTTTATAGGTTCTACATAAAATTCGTACCGTATTTACTTGAAATTAAGTAATTTCTAAATTTTTCAACCGTTTAATCGAAATTTTAAACATTTCTTTGATTTTTCAAGCATTAATTTACTTGATTTTTTTGAATTTATACTAGAATTTAAAAGCATTTTATTTGAAATTTCTAGTAAACTCTTCAAAAATCTAGCAAATACTTAATTTTAAGTAAATACTTTAAAATTCATCCAAAGTTTTTTTAACAGTGTAGCCTAATAATAATAATTTCAGTCATCCAGTACGAATTGTATGTAGAACCTATAATAGCGTCTATACTATCAGAATTTAGATTTTTTTGTAACTTGTTCGAGTATTGTCGCGTTTGTCCAAGTTATTTTTGGAAAATTATGGCCTAAATTTTCCAAAAATAACTTGGACAAACGCGTAGGACCCAAAACTTGGGACTTACGGTCTTATTCAAAAACTCGAAAAATTACCGTTTTTGGCTGGAAAAAGCGGGTCCAGATTCGTCTTGCGGTATTGGCGACGTTTGCCTTTTGCAGATTCCCTCTTATTTTATCAAGAACAAACTAAATTTATTGATTTTTGGGCCCTAAAGCTGGGTCCAGTCCCGGCTTTAGGGCGCTCGAGTTTTTTAGTGTCAACAAATGTTATGGTACTTGATTCAAATGGTTTTTAAACGACAGTCCATTTTTGGATGTAGCATTTTGAGCCTTATCTGGGCATTCCACGGCATGGAGACCACAAAATCAACGTTAAAGTTTTATTCGACTCGCCCCATAGAATGAACAACTAGGCAGACGGTCAGTCGACAGGTCAAAATTTCGGGTGGGCCTCTTGGTCTATTAGAGATGGCTTTAGAGTGTGTCATGTAAGAAGTTGTTGAATGGACAGAGGGCGTAGAGTTGTTTAATATTTTGCGCCAGAGCTATAGGCATTAATAAATGAAACTAAAAAAGTTAAATATACAAATGAGAAAGTTTTTATTATTAGCATAAGAGAAGGTGACACTTTTTTGGCAGATATTTACCGCTTGAATGCCTGACTAGTACGTAATTTATGTAATAAGAATTCGAAAAATGGAAACTGCGCCTCAACTTTACGCCTGCAGCATATACAAAAAGAAAACAATAACGTTGTAAAACCGTATCCAACTTTCAATGATTCGTTACAGGCCAATTTTAGATTGTATTGATAGTTTGCGAAAAAATCTATCGAAAGGCAATGGCAATCCTGTTTCCCCGTGCAGAAGTACCCGTTATATACTAATTGTAAAGCACGAAAAAAAATAATTACTTTCCTTGCAAACATGGAACAAAGGAAAAGTAGATTTTCATTATACAAATAAAACCATTCAACATATCGACACCAACCCCCTTTCCCTGAAAAGATATCGGTCAAAAACCATAGGTTTCATTCCTACTGTAATATGATTTTGTTTTAAAATTATAGTGTCAATACACCGACAAACCTGACAGTCAAGTAGATAGACCGACGGAAATGGAAATTTTTTTCGTGACATAAACACCTAAATCTAAAGAAAAGCAACAATCGCGGAGAGTATTTTTTTCATGAATGCAATACTTCCCTCTAACAAGAGAAATAAAAACAATAATTCACAGTCTGTCAAATACAAACGTGATCGTTCGTATTTTTTAAAAAAATGTGTTTCGACAAAATTTTATCTTTGGCGTGCTAACAACGGCAACGACGCAATTACCTTAGTCAGTGGTCCTATCGCTTCCTGTATCAATAATCGCCTGGCATCTTCGAGGCTTGCTGTCAATGATCTCCAAATTTTTCGAATCTCTCGAGACAACTGAGTTAAAGTCCGCAGAGTCTTTCCTCTGAGCCTTCTCTTTACAAGAGACCAAACGTTTTCAATAGAGATTGTACGGGTCACTCTAATATCTCATCGTAGGCCGAGGCAGCCGTTTCGCAACGTGATTTTCGCTCAGCAAAGGTTTCTTCAACATGCTTCGGAATTTAACATCATGAGCACGACTCATTTTTCGACTTTCGGAGTGACTTTGTCTACCGAGCCACGTTTTGGTAACTCGTCAACATTTTTCGTCTCGTTAAAACGATTTACTCTCACTTCTTTACAAACAATACCGACTTTTTATATATAGCGACCGCAGAATGTGTTATTTTAGGCCCCTTTAGATGAGAACAAAGAACGACTGCGTTGAACCGACGCGCCAAGTGACTCATTTTGTATTTTACGTGATTTTGACGAAACTTAGGAATCGACTGATACTTTTACTAAAATGCGTCATAGACAAAGGGTCCCTCAACCGATTTTTTGTTGATTCGCTTGAATCACACCTACCAAAAATGAATTATCATGGACACGTACTGTATCTACTGTGCTAGAGGTAAGTAAGTTTGGCCCAATTTAATTATTTCTATTTCTAAAAAACTTGTTCTCTAATTAATTTAACATTTCTTGCATTACTCTGTATTTATTTCTGTTAAAATCTGAAATAATGAAATAGCACTCTGAAATATTCCTATATATTATAAAACGTAACATCTCTCTATCTGAATGTCTGTCCGTTAGTGCTCTCAAGAACTACGTATCCGATTTATGTGTTTTTTTTTTTTTAATTCATAGACATGTTCTCTGGCCAGGTTCTAGCATATATCTTGTTACGTTAGGTAGCATAAGGAATAAGTAGTGACGATAATAGTAAATCAAATCGGAAAAAAGTAACTCTGTAGTCCACGCGAGCGGAGCGGCGAGCACAGCTAGTTATACACAATCATCCTTCTAGCTCTCAACCCCATTCCTTTCATAACATATATATTTTATAAAAAAAATCCCACCCAACAACCAAGGAAAAAAATCTTATAATAATATTGATACTATACAATATTTAATGATGGGGGTAAGGGAGGGGTTCTTCCAACCTCTTTCCCTATTAGAGTTGAAAATAATGTAAAAAATAATGCAATTTTTTAACTCCTTGACTCAAAGATCTCTAAAAAAGACCAATAATACAATAAATATCAAATTCTAACTTCTTTCCCCATCACCTATACGTTGCATAATTAACTCGTAGACAGAAAAGTTTTTGATCTACTCGTTACTTAAAACACTTTTTTCTGCAAAATTCGACTTTATTCATTAATATAATCTCCTTCAAGAGCCATATAATCAATCCAACGCTTTTCTAACATTTATATACCTTTCTCGTAGAAAGATTTGTCTTTGCCTTCAAAATAGGCCTCCGTTTCGGCGATATCTTCTTCATTGAAGCTAAATCTCTTTCCAGCGAGTATTTTTTGAGAACTGCGAATAGATAATAGTCGCTGGGGGCCAAATCTGGAGAATACGATGGATGAGGAAGCAATTCGAACTTTAATTCATGCAATTTTGCCATCGTAACCATTGACTTGTGACACGGTGCATTGTCTTGACGAAAGAGCACTTTTTTCTTGTTCATTTGGGGCCGTTTCTTTGCGATTTCTGCCTTCAAACGCACTAATAACTTTATATAATATTCGCTATTGATGGTTTTTCCCTTCTCAGCATAGTCGGTGAAAATTATTCCATGCGCATCTCAAAATACAGAGGCCAAAACCTTCCCAGCGGACTGTTGTGTCTTTCTTTGGTCACTTCGGGCGGCTTTCACCGGCTGCTGTCCACTCAGCTGACTGCCGATTTAATTCCGGTGTGTAGTGGTGGACCCATGTTTCATCCATTATCACATATCGCATAAAAAAATCCTTTTATTACGCTTAAGCAGATCCAAACAGCGCCCAGAATCTTCAACACGTTGTTGTTTTTGGTCCACTCTAAGCAAACGCGGTACCCATTTCGAACAGAGCTTTCTCATGCCCAAAAGTTTATGCAAAATATGACCAACACGTTCTTTTGATATCTTTAGGGTGGCAGCTATCTCGCGCAATTTCACTTTACGGTCACCCAAAACAATTCTGTGGATTTTTTTGATATTTTCCGGTCTAATCACCTCATTTGGCCGTCTAGAGCGTTTAGCATCATTTGTGTCTGTACGACCGCGTTTATATACATCATACCAGTAAATGACGAGTGATTTTTCAGGGACAAGGTCCCCATAACACTTGTCAAGCCACTGCCTTGCTTGAACGGTATTTTTTCCCATCAAAATACAGTGTCTAATCAACACACGAGATTCGGTTTTTTCCATTGTTTTAAAAATATCAAAAGTAGCGTCACTAAAACCACTAAACTTGTGAACTAATCGTCGAAAAGTCACGAAATTTTGGCACATACCGTTTGAAAGTTGGTACTTCCTAAAAATTATAAGGATTTTTTAAAAAGGGCGGCATCTATGTGTCAGACCAAAATCTTTTTAGTCCACGTGTTACTTACCGTAAATAAATAATTATGCTTACAATTTGTTCATTATCGCAACCAGAAACCTGGAAAAATTTCCATAATACTATTAAAACTGTAACATATTGGAACACTCCACCTCTTCCACCTCTTCTCCCATTAAAATTTAAAGTAATGAATAAATAATTTAATTTTTAGATTCCTTGGCTTCAAAAACCCTAAAATATACGAAACAACCCTCTATCCCACCCCTTAAACCCCTTACATATTTTTTCTTAAATTATGTACCTAAAATTTATCCAGTATATATACATATATCAAACAATCTGTAAATATTTCAAAATGATGTTAAAATTATACAATATTAAAACAACTTCCAGTCTTTTCAGCGTCCTCCAGGCTTAAAATTGCAAGCAGTAAAAAACAATGTAATTTTTGCATTTCTCGACATGATATATATGACGCAACCCCTCTAATGTTCTCCTCCTTTGTTCCTTTTCTGCTGTTATATGTTTTACCATAAATTATTGTACATAAAATGAGCTTATTATTCCAACAAAAAGAAAACGGGAAAAATTACCATGTTACTATTAAAACCATATAAAATTTATGGAACACCCCATCCCTTCTCACCCCTTGGCCTGAAGCAATATCGCGGAAAAGCTGTGTGTCATCTCTTTATTAGATATTATCTATTTACCAAGTTTACAATTGATATATTTTTTCGTTCGACAGTTATCATGCCAAGAGACCAACAGATCAACAAACCGACAGGCGGAAATGAATGACTCCCCTAGACTAAATGACTCTCGTTATTTCATAATAATTCAGAAAATCGGCAAAACACGGTAACATATAATAACATCATAGAGAGAGAGACTTTCTACACTTTCTAATAAAAACTAAACTAATTTATTAACAGCTTCGTTCCTCCTGTATTAAGATAAGTACAGAGTAAACAGCAAATTTAAACAAAAAATTAAAAACTAGTACGTTTATCAATTGCATTTGAACAGCATTTAATGTGTTGGCAATGTGCAGTAAGAATTTTGTACCAAATTCTAACTACAACTTCCTGTAACGAACCTGAAACTTTGTATGTTTGTAATTCCACTATGCCTCAATGACACAAATCGATAAGGCAGTTGTCATGGGATAGAATGAAAATATCATATCTGTGCCTTATTTCATCACATCTAAAGGACGCAACTACTTTAAAGAGGCATAACAGCACAACAAATATATAATAAATTAGGCATAGTCAATCAATACCAGTGTATTAAGAGAAACTGGGCTGAACTACTTGTACAAACGTAGCCAAATAAATCGTATAACTCGAGCATATTCTATTAACTAGTCGACGATATTAGTCTTGCATCTGGCAACATGATTTTACGGTCAGAAGGCCGATGACCTTATGATCCTAGCTAGAAGCACCAGCCACAGGCAAAAGCAGCAAAATATTTGGCTTTGCTTTTTTAAAAAGGATGTATTATTTAGCCCAGTCGTCACAGGCAAATTTTGCCGAAAAGCTCTCAATAAATGTTAACAGACTGCATTTTGGCAAACAGGTAGTATTTTAGACGTAGAATAGAAAGTTTGCTGCTCTAAAGTGTACGCTAGGCCTACAAAATCGAAAACAAAATGAAAAATTCGGTATTTCGCAAATATCTCCAAAAATAAAAAAGATATCGAAAAACTAATACCACCACGTGAAAGAATGAGAAATTTTACAAAAAAAATAGTATAAAGATATTTTTTTAGTTTCACCGTAATTTAAAAAATTTATTTTAAATAAAATGGCTGGTTTAACCCCTTCAGTTGTAGTGGCAATCATGCTTCCAACCTCATTTATGATTAAATTAACGTTTCTGTATACCATTAAATATTTTGAAATTGGATATTAAAGGGTTTCTCGGGGTGAGATGACAGATTCGAAAAATTCGAAATGGCGGTTCCAATATGACGGCCAAAGAGTACGTAATTGATTTAATTTCTTCGAGTAATTCAGAATCTTTGTGTTTTCAATAACGGTTTTTTTTTGTATCTGGATGTTTAAATAAAATATACTTTATACTTAAGCTCAATATTTTTTATCTTCCATTTTCCACCTTTTTAAATATTTTTTTTTTTATTTTACGTTTAAGTTGTATGAAAGAAAAAAATACGTTTATCATGAACACTTTTTTAAGAGCAAAATTACAGAAAAAAATGTTTTTTAAAACTCAATTTTTAAATAATACAAACAATGTGGGTATTTTAAATTATTCTTATATTGAAAGCTAAGGTATAATAATGATATATGCCCAAGAATTTTTTTTTTTCAATAGTATATTTTGTCAAATATTTGTAATTTACTGTATGCCCATTAAAATCATGCAACAAAAAATTTCGTTTTAAGTTTTACAAATTATAAAGCAACAAAAATAAAAACTATTAGTATTATCGGAAAGCTGAAAGTCTCTTCTTCAAAAGGCTATCTATTAATTTTCCTTTTACACTCTGAAAACAAGTAATATCCATTAACCTTCAAGCGGGGCGCGTACACTTTCAAATTAATTTGTTTGGCGCGCTATACTTTTTGAATCACCTATCCGAATTTTTAATAAATTCTCACTAAAATCTATATACTATTTTATTGTAAAATTTCCTGTTCTTTCACGTGGTGCTATTAGTTTTTCGATATCTTTTTTATTTTTCGAGATATTAACGAAAAACCGAATTTTTTATTTTATTTTGGATTTTGTGGGCTTAGTGTACATTTAGCAAACTTTTTTTTATCGTATTTTACGTCCAAAAAACTACCTGTGTGTCAAAATGCAGAATGTTAATATTTAATGAGAACTCAAAACACCTAGCGACTGGGCTATATTTGATTTTTCAATAGGATGAAAAGAAAATAATATTGAGAAATAATTTAATCATAGTAATTTTCTTGCTAAATGGAGGTATTGTATTTGTGAAAAAATCACATTTCGAGATCCTAGGATTTCTTTACGATTCAAGACCACAAAAAGGATAATTTCCCGTTTATATTGGTCTGTCTGACTGTGGGTACGATAACTCTCTAATAAAAGGTGGTGTAGGTTTCAAATTTGGTAGTCATATAAAAAACCCTACACTTTTGAGCGACATTATTGTGAGAGATAGGGTAAAAAGGGTGGAGGACGTTAAGTATTTTGTAGTTTTAGTTCAGTTATGAGAATTTTTCATATTTTTTTTGTTAATGTAACGTATAAATTTGAAGTACAAGTATAAATAATTAAACATATAAGTGGTTAAAGGGGTTATAGAGAGGATTAGAGGCGTTGCTAATTAGTTACTGTGTTATATATAATTTGCAGGGTTCTGAAGCTTTTTTCTGCTCAATATTTTATTATTTGCCTTGCTAAAGGAAAGTTATTTATTTGTAAAAAACATTATTAATTATAACATGTTAGGTGTTAGACAGGTGGCTTCATATATGTCGTCTTATATTAAAGTTTTCAGCGTTTTTTGGAAACAAAGTAACTAGAAACTTTGTTATTATGTTCCTTGCTAAAGGATTGTATTGTATTGAAGGAAAATCACGCTAAACATAGTCACCAATTTCCATTGGACTGTGTGACGGTCTGTCGGTCTTTTGGCACGATAGGTCTCGAACGAAATAAGATATCGCTTTCAAATTTGATACACATATGACATCTAAAAAAAGGAAGGAAATTTTAAAAATCTTCCTTTCAAAATTTTCACTACAAATTTTCGGATTATTTTTTCTATGTACCTCTTTAATACCAACGTTAAAATTAGGAAAATTACTGTACTTTTCCAATATCATTTGATTAAATATAAATGCAACTCAAAATTTACAAGAAGAACTTTAAATGAAAAAAGCTACTCAATTTATTATCAAATAATTTGTAGTGCTCCGTACGGAATACTTCTAAGATCACTTCGGTGTCTGTCGGTCTATCTGTCACACTATTTGACATAGGAAGTTGAAATTAGGCACTAATATAGGAATTGATGGCCTCATCAGAGCCGTGTAGTTTTGAAAGTTAAATTTTGACTTAAAGGGTTACTTTTGGAGGGTAAAATTGAAAGTGAAAAAAAAATTACCGGGTCATCGAGCGGGGTGTCGAAAGAAAGCTTGTGAAAACACGAGTTCAAAAATATATATATAATGTTACTTGCACACACTTTTTTTGTATTATTTTTTCAAAAATGTCAAAAATCACTGTCGCTCCCCCTTGTCTCGAAAAGTACTTATCAAAAAATTTTGAAAAAATCTTGGAATATTCTCCACAGAGTGTAGATTGAACGAAAATTATCACGGGTGCATTACTTTTAATTTATCTGTTATATAAATGTCATCAGTTTTCAACAAAGATCTGAACCAAACTTGAAAACTCATTTGGGGTGTGTTTTGTGAAGTCATTGATCATGTTATACCTCTGTAACAAAGATTTTTATTTTAAAAGCTATCAAAGTATGGAACACTAATTTTATAGGTACATGAGATGTTGATTTATTTTTATAATTTTCTGTTATTATGTATTAGATAGTTAAAAATAATAGATATTTATTTAATGTACAGTCGTGGCCATATAAATCGTACACACCGAGCACATTCTACTGTAAAACGTATGCAGTTCGGCAGCATTGTAACGTAATAATGGTAATACCTTACTATTAAATCTGAGTGATAAAAAGTGGAAGGAATTTAATGTTTTAATTTGATTATAAATAAGCAAATTATTTTTAGAGTTATTAAAAGCTTGTTTCATTGTGATAAAAAATTGCAATCGGTATCTAACTGATTTAACTTTTGTGTGTTTAAGGACTATCTATGAATAAGAGATGCATTTTTTTAAGGATTTTAAATTTAGTTACGAGAAGAAAATATATGTAGTCGTCTTATTAAGTGTTATCAAAAATTAATCTCTAGATGACATAAAGTTGTTTTGCAGATAGAAAAGAACTACTGCAAAATATGGTGTTGCAAACAAGTTAATGGATATATATATGCTAGTAAAACAATAAAAATTTAAAGCTTAAATGGATAAAATAATAATTATTCAATAAATAGCAGCTAAAAAATGTTCTCATGAATCTTTTTTCCTTTGTTAAAAGCAAGTATGTATTCGAGAAAATGATTATTTTACGGGGTTTGTACATTTCTTTATGCTTCAGGCATCAAAACGGACTCCCCTATTTCCATTGGTCTGTACGTCTATCTGTCTGTTGATATCGATTTCAATTTTTTTTATGTGTCTAGAACACGTGCTGCAGGGAAGTCCCTAAAGCGCTACAGGAGAGACACGTGTGCGGAAAAAGCGATTCACGTTGTTCTTGAATCGCTGTAAATTGTACTCGGTGGGAAACGCAGTCCTGGGTAAGCCATTCCAAACAGATGATATTCTCCATATAAAAGACTGCTTGAAAAGCGTTGTACGAGGAGTAACAAGCTGAACCTCATACGGATGTGAAGTATCAGCGCGACGTGTACTTCTAACATGCACCGCTCTGGGAGGAATTAAGCGGGGTACATCCTTCGAACACTCTCCATGTAAATACTTGTAGAATAGACTCAAGTCGCCAACAGTTCTTCGATGTTCCAGCGAATCAAGGCCACCGGTCAGTTCTGGGTCTCCAATCAGACGAACAGCCCTTCTCTGATCAGAATCCAACAAATGCAGAGAGAAGAATTAACAGTTGTTGTGGAGTGTAAAGCTTTCTGTTTCGAAATAATACTCCCAAGTTTTGATAAGCTCTCCTTGCTATGCTTGCAACATGTTCATGCCAGGACATATTTGCTCCCAAATTAACGCCCAACAAATTGAGTGACGATGCTAGGGGAATGGAGTGCCTCGACATAACTATGTCGGGTTCAGCAACGTTAACTTTTTTAGAAAAAACTGCCGCCTGGGTTTTTGTAGCGTGAAATTCCACTTGGTTACTGTCACCCAGATAAAATTTCTTCCAGATCTTTGTTAAGTTGAATGACTTCCTGCTGTCTGCGGATATTTGCCTGAGCAGCCGATGTCGGAGCGTTCAAAGTGAATGAAGGGATAAACGTACTCTCATCTGCAAAGCTGTAGATTGGATTCCCGGTCTTTTCCAGCAGATCGTTAATATAAAAGAGAGTAGGAGAGAGTAGGAGAGCCTTGGGGCACACCGGCGTTAACAGTAAAGGTGTTAGAAAGAAATCCGTAAACTGCGACTCGTAAAGAACGCTCTCTGAGGAAACATGAGAGCCACAAACAAAACTTTTCAGACATACCATAAGAGCGTAGTTTAGCCAAGAGTCCATCGTGCCAAACACGGTCGAATGCCATGGATATGTCAAAAGCAACGGCTCGAGATTCTCTAAAGTGTTGATCTATGTTTACGAAAGCCATATTGGTGATCGCTAATAATGTTGAATCCTTCAAGGTATTTTAAAAGATGCTGATTGACAGCCTTTTCCATGACTTTCGATATTATTGAAAGCAGTGCGACTGGTCGGTAGTTGTTTGGCAAGGTCTTCTTCCTTTTTTAGGTATCGGCTGAACTGTGGCACATTTCCAGCAGGAAGGAAATATTCTCTTCCTGTAGGATAGGTTGAAAAGTCTACAGAAAACTGGTTCCCTTGCACAGTTTTTGAGCACCATGGCAGGTATTCCGTCAGCGCCAGAAGCTTTTTTGGTATCTAGCTTCATTAAAATCCGTTTTATGATACGCTGTCTGAAGACAACATCGGGCATCCTTGACTGCACTATGGGAATAGTAGGTGGTGTTTTTCCTTGGAAATCGGCAGTAGAATGTGAAGCAAACAGTTCGGCCAACAAGTTTGCTTTCTCAACAGGTGTCGTTGCAATAGAACTATCTGGCCGTGTGAGTGGTGGTATGGTGGATTTGGTGAAATTTTGACTAATTGCCTTAGCGACTGACCAAAAGGATCTGGAATTGTTGGGACAAGCGAGAAGTTTGTCTCTAATTCGCTGATTGTGTGCCTCCTTGGTTTCGTCGATAATTTCTTTCCATCTGTTCCGGGTACGAACAAAGGTGTTACGATTTATGGTGTTAGGATTTTCACGCCATTGTCGGTAGGATTTTAGGAAATTTAGTATATAAAGAATACTTACAAGAAGAACTTTAAATCGAAAAGCTTATTAATTTATTATTAAATAAGTATTTATAGTTAAATTATTGCCAAACAAATAAATTCACAAGTAGTATTTTTGGTATATTTTTTAAGAAAATCGAGATAACTTGTTAGAATACTCCATAATTGAACTTCAACTGCGAATAATTTCCAAATTTTTGTAGCTATCAAAAATTTCAACATATAAAAATATTTACCATGCATTGTTTCCTTGAACAACATGTAATTTATATTTTATTCAGCAACAAAATGTACGTACTATTTTTGGGGTTATTATTTATATTTTTTTATCTATTATCTTACCTTGTAAAATGTGCTAAATAGGTTAGTACTTTGTTTATAAGGTGTGAAGATTTTCATGAAGATTATTAAATCATTTAAACAAACCTTGGCTTTTGTTGTAAATAAGGAAAATGTTTGACTTTAGTGGAGTAAGTTTAAACAAATGTTACAAAAACCATATAATATAAACTGTCTTAATCGAGTACCCGACGGCTTTCTTTATCGAATATTCTACATTGGCTCTGTGATCCAAATGTCCAGAAACAAATTAGACCTCTTTTTATTCGGCGAGGTTCGAACTCATAAATCATATTTGTTTATAGCAAAAAAGTCATATGTCATATATATTTTATATTATATATATTGAGTAACATAATATATATGAAATCTTGGTGGGTTATTAAATACCAATAAATCTTCAGCTCAGCTGTTTCTACTAGCCCAAGATAATTTTATGAGTCTCAAATTTTCGGCCAGTTTTTCTCAATTGGGATAAATCTGTCATTTCATGTCAATCTTTTAGCATCGAACTACAGTATTCTTAATTTCGCAATCTCCTAACGTCCCAATGGTTCTAACCCTCATTTAAAAATGATATTTTCACTTTTTATCAAGAGTAATTAATAACCAATAAAAATACTAAACATCCAAAATACAATTAATTATTAAATTGTATAATGTTTTAAAACAAATAACTGACTTATTTTCTTATCAGAGTCAACAAGTAATTACGGTTATAATATTAAGTTTAATTTAATTATAAAAAAAATATATGTTTAAAGACAAGGTCTAGAACAAGGTTTAAAGATCAGAGAAATAAATCAAAAAAAAATGGCCAAGTGCAACTCGGACTTGCACATTTACTGTGCCGTACCGTGGTTGTCGAAGTATTGTATGAAACATTCATCTTCAATATAAGAATTGCCAAGAATATATACAAAACAAGACATCTATGTAGTAAAAGCTTAAAACGAATAATTACTACCTACATATTTGTTTAATTATAAATAAGTAAAATAGTAGTATTTTGTCTCGGTACCACCGGTATCCACTGGTCATCAGTTATCATGGAAATTTATTTTATCTGTGATTATCCAAATGTTTAAAGAAGTAATGTACTGAAAAATATGTGAGTTTATTACTGATTGTACCAAATGAGTATTGATACTTCATAGCTCTTACCCACGGTTAAATTCACAACTTTCCACAAAAAAAAATTATATTGTCGAATGATATTTTTTTTTTAAATCAAAAAATTATTAAACGTCATGCACTCGTGATAACTTTCGCTTAATCTTCACTTTATGAAGACCATTCCAGAATTTTTTCGACATTTTCTGATCAGTACTTTTAGAGATATGGAGGAGGGACTATTTTTTTAGAACAGTAGAAAGAAAAGTTTGCGCGAGTGTTACATCATATATATATTTTTGAACTAGTGTTTTTCACAAGCTTTCATTTGACACCCCCTCAATGACCTTGCAAAAAGTTTTTTTCACTTCCGATTTCAAAACTAACTGCTTAAGTCAAAATTTAAGGTTCAAAACTACACCACTCTTTGGAACATCAATTGCTGTATTTGTGCCAAATTTGAACTTTCTAAGTCAAATAGTGGTTGAGAAAATCGGGTGTGATAGACAGAGTGACATAAGTGTTCTGTATGGAACACTAAAAAGAAATTCTAGTTACATAGTTCGCTTAGTTTAAATTGTTGTGCTAATTCCACTGAAATCAGAACTTTTATAGTCCTCTCACAGTATATATAAAATATATATAGGTGATTCTCACATATGATTCACCCCCATAATTTTTTTAAGTTCCAAAATAAAAAAAAACTAAAATTCGGACAAAATGTAAATATTAAATCTAGATCTGTATTTATTGACTATATGTTAACTCTCTAATTTTAAATGGAATATCCTATTTGCTTTCTCGTATTTCCCATTGGAAAAATTAAAATGGTACCCCATTTGTTAAATTTTGATACTTCAAGTTGTTTATATCGGTACTTACCATTTTCGAAGTATAATGTTAAACAGCAAACCTTTGACCTTTGATCTAATATCTCGATTGTCAATAACGCTAGGGCTACTAGCCTTTAGAGTTTTTACAATATAATGTGGTTAAAATATGATATAATTTTTAGTATTTTCGTAGTCTTAGTATTGGATCCGAGCACTAAGGATTGGTAAGAAAGCGTCCCTTGCCAGGTGGTTGTTGTGGAATGCCGTTCTTTTCAGGGAATTGTCTTGTAATCTGGCATATTCCTTAATTAAAGGCTTTTATGGAGATGGGTTTGACCGAAGTATAACATTGTACAGTCTGTATATAACCTTTTTATATATGGTTAGCACGTTCTTTATGGAAAGTTTACTTCTCTTATTCAGTAATGGGTAGAGCTTAGCTGTTGTTATGTTCGCCTTTTTGAATGTTGGTCTGACCTAATCGTTCCAAACTGACTTGTCATGGAGTCAAGGACAGGACTTAACGGTCCTGAACCGCTAGAGACGGATCTTGTTTACCGTTAGGTGTCCATATAATACCTTATTCTTGTGAAGAGAGATGCCTGTTTTTTGGCCGGGTTTTGTTAGTGGTTGAGTCAAGCTGCAACCACACTCAGCGTTGGAGTATGGTGTGTTTATGATTTTATTTAGCCCGCTGTTCTTACTTCCATGAGAGCCACAAACAGAACTGTTCAGACATACCATAAGAGCGTAGTTTAGCCAAGAGTCCATCGTGCCAAACACGGTCGAATGCCTTGGATATATCAAAAGCAACGGCTCGAGATTCTCTAAAGTGTTCAATTGCGTTGTTCTAAACATGTGTTACATAAGTCAGAAGATCTCCTGTTGATCTATGTTTACGAAAGCCATATTGGTGATCGCTAATAATGTTGAATCCTTCAAGGTATTTTAAAAGATGCTGATTGACAGCCTTTTCGATATTATTGAAAGCAGTGCGACTGGTCGGTAGTTGTTTGGCAAGGTCTTCTTGCCTTTTTTAGGTATCGGCTGAACTGTGGCACATTTCCAGCAGGAAGGAAACATTCCCTTCCTGTAGGATAGGTTGAAAAGTCTACAGAAAACTGGTGTTAGTTCCCTTGCACAGTTTTTGAGCACTATGGCAGGTATTCCGTCAGCGCCAGAAGCTTTTTTGGTGTCTAACTTCATTAAAATCCGTTTTATGATACGCTGTCTGAAGACAACATCGGGCATCCTTGACTGCACTATGGGAATAGTAGGTGGTGTTTTTCCTTGGAAATCGGCAGTAGAATGTGAAGCAAACAGTTCGGCCAACAAGTTTGCTTTCTCAACAGGTGTCGTTGCAATAGAACTATCTGGCCGTGTGAGTGGTGGTATGGTGGATTTGGTGAAAGTTTGACTAATTGCCTTAGCGACTGACCAAAAGGATCTGGAATTGTTGGGACAAGCGAGAAGTTTGTCTCTAATTCGCTGATTGTGTGCCTCCTTGGCTTCGTCGATAATTTCTTTGCATCTGTTCCGGGCACGAACAAAGGTGTTACGATTTATGGTGTTAGGATTTTCACGCCATTGTCGGTAGGATTTTAGGAAATTTAGTATAAAGAATACTTACAAGAAGAACTTTAAATGAAAAAAGCTGCTTAATTTATTATTAAATAAGTATTTATAGTTAAATTATTGTTAAATAAATAAATTCACAAGTAGTATTTTTAGTATATTTTTTAAGAAAATCGAGATGACTTATTAGAATACTCCATAATTGGACTTCAACTGCGAATAATTTCCAAATTTGTAAAATGTAAATATTAAATCTAGATCTGTATTTATTGACTATATGTTAACTCTCTAATTTTAAATGGAATATCCTATTTGCTTTCTCGTATTTCCCATTGGAAAAATTAAAATGGTACCCCATTTGTTAAATTTTGATACTTCAAGTTGTTTATTTTTAATTTTTATTTTTTTGTCTATAATTATTTTGAAATACTTCAGCTTTGATCAAGTGAATCCAATAAATATATTTATCACTCTTTATCGGTACTTACCATTTTCGAAGTATAATGTTAAACAGCAAAACTTTGACCTTTGATCTAATATCTCGATTGTCAATAACGCTAGGGCTACTAGCCTTTAGAGTTTTTACAATATAATGTGGTTAAAATATATATAATTTTTAGTATATTCGTACTCTTAGTATTGGATCCGAGCACTAAGGATTGGTAAGAAAGCGTCCCTTGCCAGGTGGTTGTTATGGAATGCCGTTCTTTTCAGGGAATTGTCTTGTAATCTGGCATATTCCTTAATTAAAGGCTTTTATAGAGATGGGTTTGACCAAAGTATAACATTGTACAGTCTGTATATAACCTTTTTATAAATGGTTAGCACGTTTTTGATGGAAAGTTTACTTCTCTTATTCGGTAATGGGTAGAGCTTAGCTGTTGTTATGTTCGCCTTTTTGAATGTTGGTCTGACCTAATCGTTCCAAACTGACTTGTCATGGAGTCAAGGACAGGACTTAACGGTCCTGAACCGCTAGAGACGGATCTTGTTTACCGTTAGGTGTCCATATAATACCTTATTCTTGAGAAGAGAGATTCCTGTTTTTTGGTCGGGTTTTTTTTAGTGGTTGAGTCAAGCTGCAACCACAGTCAGTGTTGGAGTATGGTGTGTTTATGATTTTATTTAGCCCGCTGTTCTTACTTCCATGTTATCAGCATATAGTGACAAAAGTAAGTTTTAATGTATCACCAATCCTATTCAGTATATATATATATATATATATATATATATATATATATATATATATATATATATATATATATATATATATGCCAGCCTGGAAATATGATGGACAATCACCAGTTTCGCTTGTAAATCTGTGTTCTTGTGCTAGGACTTTTAATTACCTTATTTTCTCTTGAGGCTGTTTTAGTGTACTTTTTTCAGTTACCTAGCCTAAGGCAGGAAAAGGTTAATCGGTTTAAAGTAATTGGTCTCTGTGGAGTTGGTGGCTGGCCTGTGTTTGAGGATGATCTCAGCCTGTTTACACTTTGGAAGAAAGTGCCCTAACCTGATTATGACGTGTTGCCTCCGAATACGTGAAGCTGGTATTTTTTGTTACGAGCCGGTTGAGGAAGTCTGGTCATGTGAATGGTAGTTCTTCCAATGTTATTATATTGAATAACAGCCAGTTCCTTAGCAGTTTTATGGTGTTATTTTTCTGAGTAGTGACTAGATTGGTTTTTCCAGATAAGGTTTTTTAAAATTAAAATCGGCCCATCAAAGGGTAGAGTGCTTATTGTTGCTTAGTAGCATGCTATAGTTAGAGGGATCCATTGGCCGAGTGTTTTCGTTTTGCTGATATACTGAATGGATGATACTTCATTATTTTTAAATCAAAAAATAGTAGTTTTTAAGATTATACAGCTTTAACAGTATTTTTAAGAATAATTTGTTATAATTAAAAATTAACCATTTTAATGCATCACAGTACTGTATACAAAAACTAGATATCTCATTTAAAATTCAAAATTACACTTATTAGGGATCTGGTGTCAAATTGAGGTGCTTGTCTGTATGAGGCGCTCAGTATTATGTGTAGTGTGTAAATTTCTAAGCCTTGCTATCTGAGTGATGTTTTACGGAACTCTCGTTTTTAAATTCGATAGCTAGCAGCATTGCACTCAAGTTACTGTAGGAAAACTTCACAATATCTTACCTGTATAATCGGTGTGAAAAAAGATCGCTCAAAAAATAATCACTGCCTTAAACAAAGGACTTTCGTTAGCTGAAATTTATAGATTTCAAAAATTAATAACGGGAGGGAAGATTTTTAAACAAAAAAATTACCCTCTCTTCCAAAAAAATTCTTCCATATGCTAAAATTTTACCACCTTCTTAAAGTGATGACCAGAAAGGAATATTTCCTGTAAAAGGAACCCCGTTTTATACTAAAACCACATTTTCAAAGTGATGATCGAGGGAAGGAGGTATTTCCACAAAAAAAAAATTCCTTTTACTAAATTCTGACCACCCTCCTAAACTACTGACTGAAAGAACATTTGGCGAAAAAAGATCTTCCCTTATTCTCATTTTACCATCTAAATTTGACGATCGAGGGAAAAATTCTTCGCAGGAAAACCGGACCCCCTAGATAGGTGTTAAGCCTCCTTGAAAATGCTGAACCTCGGGAGGAATTTCCCCCTCTCGTTAGCCCTGTGTATGAGTCTCTGGGTATTAGAGAGAGTGTATATATTTTTTGAGAGTAGTTTCAAGGTTCAAGAAGTTTTATATTGTGACTTTTGCTTCCCTAGAAAAAAAATTTAATACTGCTGTACAATTAAGACTTCCAACATTTTAAAATAACTATAATTAGACAATGAATGCCAATTAAGCTATAATAAATTATCTTAATGATTTGTCTAAAGCTTATACTCTACTTTTAAATCGCTGCCAACTTTAGTAGTACTTCCTAAGTCAGTGACCTTAAAGTTTTAAAAATAATTTAAGTAGTATATGGCAGCATAGATTTTATAATTTGCTATAGAAAGAACTTTTTCTAAAATTAAAATACTTGTTATAAGTGACTTTTCTTAATATACTATACAGTCTAGCCATAAATTATCTCGGTACTTCTAATGCAGATATTAAAATGATAACTTCTATCGTAAATACTGAAATGAAGTAAAAAAATATTTATTAAAAACCACATTAAAAATTCTTTAGAATCATATACAGTTATTTAAAATGGTAGGCCATTTTAAAGCCCGGTTCGGCAATTTCGCGGGCAATACTTTTTTTTTTAAATTCCAATTTCGTTGTCACATTCAACAAATCTTTTTCTCAAGAATATCCCGTGAATATCAAGTGAGCTATCGAAATGCCAGTCTTCGGTCTTAATAAACGATAAAATATTGTAGACCCAGAGGGCGACCCGAAATTTTGACCCATTAAACGACAGTCCATTTTTAGATGTTGCATTTTGGGCCTTATCTGGGATTTCCAGAGCACGGGGGGCCGCAAAATCAACGTTAAAGGCTTTTATTCGCTGCGCCCGATAGAATGAACAACTAGGCAGATGGTTAGTCGATAGATCAAAATTTCGGGTCGCCCTCTTGATCTATTGCTTTTTACCCAGCATTGTATTATCTTAGCTTTATACTCTATCCATTTGCAGGGCGAAGTAATAAATCATGTAAAATTATGCAAATTAGTAATAAAAGTGACCCAGTGGGTAATAAACCAAGGGCGGGTTGTTTTACCTGATGGAGTTAATTTGGAGGGTATACTCTCAGTTTATTTTCTCACGTAACACGTATTGCATCAGTTCAGAACAATAAAGATGTCTTCCCCAAAACCTCAAAAAATAACGGCTTTAAACTTAAATGAAGAGATCATAATTAGGAATGTGGTGAATTACATCAAAAGTGATGAAAACCTTAATTTATATGTCGACGATAGTGTTCCCTAATGACCGGAGTTGGAAAAACAACTATCTATCGAATTTTGAAGGAAGAAAGGGCAGGAGGAGTTACTGCGCCAAAGCTGAAACCAGGTAAAATAAAACTGCGGTTGATAGAAGATGTAAAATATTCCCTGCGAAGAATCATTCATGGGTTTTTCATTGAAAAAAAAATCCCAACTTTGAACTTAATTCTAGAGGCTGTTAAAAGTAACCCATAGATACCAACGATGGGCAGGACCAAGTTGTGGGACGTTTTAAAATTAATCAATTTTCGTTGGGAAAAATTTCAAACAAAATCCTTGTTGACATGAGCGTTCTCAAGGAAAACGTATTTATTATTTAGACAAAACTTGGATAAATGAAGGGTATACCATAAATAACTTTTGGCAGGACAAAAACGTTTTGAGTTCAAGACAAGCTTTTATGGAAGGTTGGTCAACCGATCTCTGTCCACCATCTGGAAAAGGACGCCGATTAATTATAACACATATAGGGAGTATCCACGGTATGATGGCAATGTTAAACGCGATTTAATACAATTAGTCAAACATGAAGTTTTAATAAACAAAGATAAATACAATAAGTACGTTATCGACGAAATTGCCAAAACTCTAGATATATCTGTTCTTCCCTTGCCACCATACCACTGAGCTTAATCCTATAGAGCTTATTTGGGCTCAAGTAAAAAACGAAGTGGCTAGAAACAATGTGACCTACAAATTAACAGATCTTAAAAATTTTATTTGGAAAAGCAATTTGTAATATCACTCCAGAAAAGGGGCAAAAATGTGTTGAAAACGTAATTAAAGAAGAAGATAAAATATGGACACTAGATTTATCAATGGACCAAATTGTAGAACCACTAGTTATACCATTCGGTACAGATGATGCTATGTCAGATTTTAGTTCGGATATGTCTGACATGTCGGATATAGAAGGTGTTTAAGATTAACATAGCACTAGGGCTAGATATAATAATTTTATTCTGTCATTAAAGTTAAGTTATAGTTTAAGGTGTTATTTTATAAATGATAAACTTTTAATTGTTACCCTCAGTGTTAAATGAGCATGTCCCGTGGATAAATAAATAAATATTAATAAAAATAAAAAACCAGTGAACATACAGTTACTGGGTCTTCCCTGTGTGACATTTGTATTTGTTTTCTTTTAGATTTTAGGCTTCAAATAGTGTTTTGTAAAGGCACATACAGGACCATGCACCTAGGTGCGTTTATATTGTTTATATGTAATTAATTTCCTATTTATTTGTAAATTTATATGTTTTGATAAATAAATTTGATTTGATTCGATCTGAACTATCATATTGTTTTGTATGCGTATATTATGCAGGTAGGTAATCATCTGGTATTGATGGGCGCCGTTCTGTCATCTTATTATAATTCCTCAATTTTGTTTAATACTAGTTTTACTCCTGTAATATTATTGCAATATCTGTAATACTTTGTAATATATTTTTTTTTAATATAACCAACACAACATTATAGCTATAATTAATACAAAAATCAGTCGATACGCCACTGCTCGGTCTTTCTCCAGATTTTCAAGACAAAAATGCCATAATTCTATTGTAATTGTCCATAAATGTTAGTCCAAGCTAATAGTATCGATACAAATAATCTTTTAACTTTTTTGCGTTAAATGTACTGTGCAGTACCGAGACTCGTACTATCGCGTAAGTTAATTTGCATAATTTTACATGATTTATTACTTCGCCTTGAAAACGGATAGGGTATAGCTTTTCTTATTTTCTTTAATTTTGCGTTAATAAATGGTTAGTAAATCTTTAATACGCCCTTTATACTTATTTATTTTTTATATTCTTTAATAAACTGAAACATTGTGCGTGGAGCGATTGTTTTGCGACGTGCATTATTCCTTGTCTTCACACAAAATTTATATCGATACCGGAACTTATGGTTTTGATAACTTCTGTAGTACGGAAAAAACGCAATCTTTGGGTGACAGGCAATTATTTTAACAAGAAAGAATCTCCCAGGCACTTGTCCACACTTTGAATAAGGCTAAAACTGTAATACGGTTTTCGTACTTTCCCCATTCTTTAGGGCCAAAAGAAAACTCAAGCTCAATTATGTCAATAGACCTCGAACTCATGGAGGGTGAAAAAACATGTTTGCAGTGGTGCCATCGTTTTGTATGGAAAATTCTCCACCACTATGTAACTAGACTCTTACACAATAAATACAGCGATGAACAATTGAAAATCATTATTTGTAGAAGGATCCCCCTCCAGAAAAACAGAACAAGTCTACGTCGAAAAATCGTGCTGCCTGCGGTTAGTCTTGGCTGTGTTCCAGCCAATCTGTCGGCTATGGCTATAATCAGCCTCCGATGGAGTACTAGCTATGCATTTCGGATTTGGTACAATTCGTTGTATCTTACTATTATGTTCCGTAAGTACCGTGATAAAGTACTAGAAATTC
Organism: Pachyrhynchus sulphureomaculatus; assembly: GCA_019049505.1. Classification (NCBI taxonomy): domain Eukaryota; kingdom Metazoa; phylum Arthropoda; class Insecta; order Coleoptera; family Curculionidae; genus Pachyrhynchus; species Pachyrhynchus sulphureomaculatus. The sequence goes on along the minus strand of CM032448.1, from coordinate 69,384,176 downwards.
TGTTCTCTTGTTTGTAGATCCTAGCACGACTGGTGAGAGAACAGTGGGTAGACTGCTAAAATATGAACTTAGTCTGTTTTTCGATTGTTTTACATTAAACCAGAAAACCACTGAAGCTATTCAGGTATGCTACTAAAATTGTAAATACTAAACCTGCCAGCTTTTTTAAATAGCCTAATCATATTTTAATGTCACTTTTTAGTATTCCGTATGGAACACTAAGATCTTTTCAGTGTCTGTCCATCGGTCTGTCCGTCTGTCACATCCGATTTTCTCCGAAACTATTTGACATAGAAAGTTAAAATTTGGCACTAATATAGAAATTGATGGTCTTCATCAGAGCCCTGTAGTTTTGAAAGTTTAATTTTTACTCAAAGAGTTAGTTTTTGGGGGGTGAAATCGCAAGTGAAGAAAAATTTTTTTACCAGGTTATCGAGTGGGATGTCAAATGAAAGCTTGTGAAAACACGAGTTCAAAAATATATATAATGTAATACTTGCGCACACTTTTCTTTGTATTATTTTTAAAAAATTGCCAAAAATCGTTATCCTCTCTCCCTATTTCGAAAAGCACTGATCAAAAAATTTTGAAAAAATTCTGGAGTATTCTCCACAGGATATAGATTGAACGAAAATTATCACGAATGCATTACCTTTAATAATTTATCAACAAAAATTTCAAAGTTTTCAACAAAGATCGGCAAACTTTGTTGAAAACTCATTTGGGGTGTGTTTTGTGAAATCATTAATCATTTTATACCTCCGTAACAAAAATTTTTATTTTAAAAGCACTCAACGTGCGGAACACTAATTGCGCAAGACCGACTTGCACTTAGCCGATTATTATTTACTAGACATTACGGTCAGTACATGTTCGGTGTTTTTATTCTAAACTGCTGCATAAGAAAAATACGACTTTTTTCGAAATTATTGCCGTTTAATTTACAGCTTGTCCATGGCTTTAGAGTTTCAGATGAGATATGAACAACTTAGCAACCTATATTTGTATGCCTGTCGCATAAACAAAATGATTCAATATTAATTTTAATATGTTTTAATAAGTATTTTATACATCTTTTTAGGGTAAAATATTTTACGTACAATTCTTTAATAAGCAGGAGATGAAATTAAGATACAAACTATACAAAAATACACACAATATAATTTAGGTGATTTGAAGGTAAAATAAGTGTGTGTAAATATTTGTACATTTTGTAAACTATATCATAATATATTACATATTTTCTACCTTACCTTGTCAAATGTGCTAAGTAGGTTAATACTGTGTTTACAATATGAACAGATTTTCACATGGAATTAAAATATTTCGATGAAATTCGAATTTTATCAGAAAGTAGGGAAATTACAATTTTACAAGAATAAATCCACATAAATTTTACTAAAAATTATTGAGCTCTTTTCATTATCATGTTAGTCTATCATACAATATGAACTGTTTTAAACATTTTGAAGGGCATTTCATAAGCGGTCTATATTAATAAAATTATAATAAACAAATGAAGATATTAAATAATCGAGGGGATACAGAACCTCATACGCGAAGGGTAGTAATGGGCAACATGAGAACAAATTTGTGCCATTGTCAGCGCGTTAAAAATCACCAATTTTAAAAACGTAACCTTAAATTATATTGAGAATTTTTGTTTGAATATTTTAAAACTAGTAATTCTTTTTTTTAACGATTTTTGCAATATTAAGGGGTTATATACGCCCCAATTTTCCAAAAATTCTATTTTTTACGGATTTTTATTATCTATACTTCTAAAAATTATTAAAAAAAATTTTAGGAAATTCCATTCTATTACAAATTATAGCATTAAATGTGATCTGGCGTCGGATTGGGACCACTATTTGTTTTCAGACACTGTCTGCAATATTACCCAGTCAATTTTTAATACGGTGAAGTTGCTTATAACGAACCCGTTTATGGCAAAGTTCCAGTTAAAACGAACTGTTTTATAATGCACGAAAACACTTCCATAAGACCAATGAAAATTTTTATCGGTTATAACGAACCCGGTTATAACAAACTTCCGGATAAAGCGAACCAAATTTGGATGTTTTGTATCCGTTTGTAACGAACTTGCCACTCCCTGTGCTCGATGTCGCGCGACTTGATCTAGGGAATTCACCAAAACTCGCTGGAAACCCCTATTCTACTTGTTTCCACCGCGTCGCTAGTTCGAGCAGTATTATGTTCAATTCACTTGTTGTGTTATGAGGTTCTAATGCATATTTGATCAAAGTAGCAAAGTGAATGTTTAAGTTTTTATTTTAAAATGAGTACACAAAAACCTAAAGCGTTTAATTTAAAAGACAAACACGATATTATAAGGAAAATAGAAAATGGAGTTAAACAAAGTGATATCTGCAAACAGTTGAATTTAACTAAATCCACGGTTTCTACCATACAGAAAAAGAGGCAAGAAATCTTATCAATTTATGATAAAAGAAACTTTAGTTCAGGTTAGTTCAGTTCATGATTCATCCATGATCAGTTCATGATTATAATTACAACTTAAAGAATTTTCAAAAAAAAAGCTCTAAACAACCAGGATCTGTATGAATAATGATAGAATCCCAAACACGAACTGCGCAGCCTTGCAAGTACCGGCACCGCGGCAGCTGTCAGTGCCAGCCGCTCGACTACTCGAAAATACGCCATAACGCATGTAAACCACGTGAGCTCGTGAGTAGCAAATGCTTTTAGTGAGTTTAATAAAAAAAAAGTGAGTCAAACTGTAGATGACATCATTACTAGAATCAGATAAATAGTGTAAACTATATTTTGAAAAAACAAAGCATATTTTTAGGTCGTGTTTGACACTGTAAAAAAATGTTGAAATTAAAGATGAACGTCGTCATCCTGAGAACGGCATTTTCTGCAGTTACCCATGATATACCGTTCAAACAGTCCACAAATGAAAAAGGGAAACAATTGCATTTGGACCATGTTCGAAGAGTCGAAGAGACTGGAAAGAAAATAGTATTTTTATAAACGGATTTTTAATCCGACAGACATCTGTAAAAGTGATTGTGGTTAGCGGCTAAACTTATCACCACTTTTCAATATTCATTTTCTGACTGGGCGTATTTCTAACTTAACGGCCACGCTTTCAAGAGTGGCGACAAATGCTAAACTAAAACACCAAGAACGTTTACATCTCCCTAAAATGGCGACTTGGACTGCAATGTAGGCACCTTAAATGTTCCGATTTTGAGGATGACAGAAGTCGTACAACAGCTGTTAATTAGGAGCGATATATGTAAATAATTGAGAACTTCATCACATCCGTTTTAAAAAATTTTGATGGTTAAAATCGGAGAATCTGTTCAGTTATTCGAGAAATTTTCCCGAATAAACTGATTTCCCAAATAGACGCCATTTTTTTTGTGAGGACATCTTAAAGCTAAATTTTCCATAAACAATCGTCGCTCCCAGAAGCAATTAAAAGAAAATATTTGACAAGGAATGGAAGAGATCAATAATATCATTGCTCTCTTAGATGAGTGTCGACAACACAACGGCTTATAATTGGATAACAATTTTGCAAGCAATGTAGTTTGATATACAATAAACTTTTTTTTCAATTGTCGGTTTGTTTCTTAATTAAATATTTTACAATTAAAATTTTATAGTATACCATGTATATTGTTCCTTTAGAAGTGGTTTTTATGGATAGATAGACGAAGTAAAAATAGGGCAGCAAAATATACTACTATGACCAGTATTGACGAGAGAGAGGAGGTTTTTCATAGGAGTCGAGCGGTGATTCCGAGGGGGCCTTATTTGCCTGTTACCCTTCTTGATATTATATTTAGTTTATAGTCGCTTAAGTGATTTCAATTGTATAGCAAAAGAGGGTCACCAACTTTTGAAACGGAGAAAGTTTTATTATAGAAGAGGAATTTTTAAGCATTTCGCGCCTCCCTCTCTTCTTCGGTCATGTGTATATTTTTGAAAGGCGGTAAAAAGAACTTAAGCTGGTAAAGTTTCACCTTAGAACACGTTTTTTTGAGAGAGGCCTCTACTCGTCCGTCACTTGCCATGACTACAACAAACTTTTAAAGAGAGTGATACACACGGTATATCATTGTGTGTCATAAGGTGAAATTAATTATCACGTTCGTAAATATTTGTGTTTTTTCATTTTTCTCAAGTACCTAATTACGTTAATAATGAATATACAGAATATATTCCTAGAAATTGACAATACTTAAACATTGTACTTTGAGAGTAATGACTGATTTTACTTGAGGTAAATATTGTGTAATGAATATATATATATATATATATATATATATATATATATATATATATATATATATATATATATATATATATATATATATATATGATTATATTATAGTAAAAAAAGAAGAACCTCTTGTGCTGAGATCGTAAAAGCTAAGAGCCTTTCCAACATAGTAAATTACAAATTGATGCCTGATCGATAAAGATTTTTCAAAATAAAATCGGTAAACTGATTTATCCAGTACTTTCTTTACAAACATGTAGTGCTAAAATAAGTACTGAATTTGCGTTTCTCAAGTAAACAGACAGTAAATTTTCATAACACAATTAAAACTCTACAAGATATCAACACCAACTCTTTTACCCTTTTCCCTTGAAACTATATTACTTAAAAACCATAAGTTTTATTCTTATTTTAAGTATTATAATATCTTTTCGTTTGAAAATGATGGTGCCAACAGACTGACCCAACAGGGAGGACGGAAATGAAAAAATAAGTTTTTTATGATTTAATTTTTTAATAATTTGTTTTCACCTTTTGAACCTTATTATTTTTATTAATTAAGCAATTTTCCTATTATTGGGTATTTAGATTCGGTAATGAAACGATTATTTATTCATTTTGTTTCTTTTTTGGTTGACGTTTCGCCTAATTTTTCGGGCATTTTCAAAGCCTTATATCTTACATTTCTTGAAAGTGTACTCGTCGGTGTGACACTGAACCTAAATATCCAATAATGGGAAAATTACGTAAATAATGTGTATATATATATATATATATATATATATATATATATATATATATATATATATATATATATATATATATATATATTTATATACATACATAAACGTTTTTGTCACCTTAAGTATTTGTGGTCTTTCTTCTATAGGGTTTCCATTTTTGTCTCTCAGTTTGTTAATCTCCCTTTTGTGTAAGTTTTCCTTTCTGAATATGTTCAAACCCTTATTCTGTTCTATCCGCTCTTCTACCCATTTCTCCTGGTAGTCTCTAATATCCTCTTTTGCCATTCTTCTTGCAGTTCTGTTGATTTCAGCGTATTCCACCGTATTTCTTTTATTCGACCTCATTAATTATCTTCGTTTCTCTAGTAGATTGTTGTTTCTCAGTCTTTCATTCTTTTCATCAATATTATCATGAAGTTGTGATGATCCCTTTGTTAATTGTTGTGTTAGTTGTCTCTTATAGTATTCTTTGTGTTCCTTCAGTGAGCTCGTATCTAATGGTTTTTGTTTGTTACTAAATCTTTGTATTTATACACAGTAACTGTACGCAGCTTCATGGGGTACCCGCTATATTTACAGCTGGAAAGGAACCTACCGTTTAATTCAACTTAAATTGCTTATTTAGTATTGGTGGCAAATACTTGCAACTACTTACTGAACAAATTTTGATCAAATCTAATTGAAAATATAGTGAGAAAATGTATCGATCCGTGAATGAATACTGCATTTAAAGTGGATTTTTCTTTTTTCTTCTTCAGTAGATAAAAGGTCAAAACGTGATTGCATAAATAAAAAAAAATAAACGATATCAATCCGAAGTGAGTTTTTCTTTTTGCGATAAAACACCATAAATCGATTTACGCGTTCTCTGGAAACTGGGAGGTTTATGCTATCCAGATTGGGTTAAATAGGTCATATGGGTCGGGTTTTTAAGGGTATAACTTTAAAGCTTTTAAAGGATCTGTAGTATGATTTTAAAGATGAGTTTAAATTACAGCTTTATTGGTACAGTAATGTTTCTTGTTGGATGGTATCAGTAAAGCAGTTATTATTGTTAAGGTTTTACATAAAGATAAAGTATAAGAAAGTCCTTAACTCGTGACTAATTTCATTACTTAAAAATGTCCACATTATGAAGTATCTGACTTGAGACCTGAACTTATTCCCTACTTGACTTATAACCAAGTATTGTACGCAACAAATTAAATAGTTTTTTACATAATGTTTACACACCTCAGTAAAAACTAATATGAACAAAATATGATAAAATAGTATAAATAAAGTAAATAGAAGGGAAATAAAATAAATTACAGTAAAAGTGTAATACATAACACGTAGGCTGAAAAGTTTTTGGTCTAGCTACTTAAAATACATTTTTGCAAAATTCGACTTTATTCATCAATATAGACTCCTTCAAGAGCGATACAATCAGTCCAACGCTTTTCTAACATACCTTTCTTGTAGAAGGACTTGTCTTTGCCTTCAAAATAGGCCTCAGTTTCGGCGATAACTTCTTCATTGGAGCCAAATCTCTTTACCGCGAGCATTTTTTGAGATGTTCAATTCGAACTTCAATTCATGCAATTTTTCCATCGTAACCACTGACTTGGGACACGGTATATTGTCTTGATGAAAGAGCACTTTTTCTTGTTCATTTAGGGCCGTTTCTTTGCAATTTTTGCCTTTAAACGCACCAGTAACTTTATATAATAGTCGCTATTGATGGTTTTCCCTTCTCAGCATAGACGATGAAAATTATTCCATGCGCATCCCAAAATACAGAAGCCAAAACCTTCCCAGCTGACTGTTGTGTCTTTGGTCGCTTCGGGTGTAGTGGTGGATCCATGTTGCATCCATTGTCACATATCGCACGAAAAAATCCTTTTTATTGCGCTTGAACAGGTCCAAACAGCGCTCAGAATCATCAACACGTTGTTGTTTTTGGTCCACTGTGAGCAAACGCGGTCCATTTCGAACAGAGCTTTCTCATGTCCAAATGTTCATGCCAAATATGATTAATATGTTATTATGATATCTTTGGGGTGTCAGCTATCTCACATAATTTCACTTTACGGTCATCCAAAACAATTTTGTGGATTTTCTTCATGTTTTCCACCACCTCATTTGGGCATCCAGAGCGTTCAGCGTCATTTACATCTGTACGACAGCGTTTAAATTCAGCATACCAGTAAAAGATGAGTGATTTTCCACAGAGTCCCCGGAACACTTATCAAGCCACTGCTTTGCTTGAACAGTATTTTTTTCCATCAAAAAACAGTGTTTAATCATCACACGAAATTCGATGTTAACATTGTTTTAAAAATATCAGAAGTAGCGTCACTAAAACTACTGTAACTTGTAAACTAAATGTCGAAATGTCATGAAATTTTGACACGTATCGTTTGAAAGTTGGTACTTCCTAAAAATCATATGGATTTTTTAAAAAAGGCGACATCTATATATATATATATATATATATATATATATATATATATATATATATATATATATATATATATATATATATATAATATATATATGTACGAGGCTGGTTTGAAAAGTCCGTGCAAAGTCCGAGAGATGGCACCACCGGCGCGTATCGAGGTCATGTTTAGTTAGTAGCATCTCTTGAATGAACGCACACCAAGTTTCAGCCATATTGGTCTATTTCTTTGTGTTTGGCATTCGTGTGAATCAAGGAAGTCGAGTGATTTTAAAGAAATGAACAAAAAAAAATTTCGTGTGGTGATTAAACATTACTTTATGAAAAGCAAAACGCCTCAGGAGACTAAAGAGAAGCTTGATAAACATTATGGTGACTCTGCACCTTCGATTAGAACAGTTTATAAGTGGTTTCAAAATTTTCGGACTGGCCATATGGGCACAAGTGACGCTGAACGTTCTGGACGGCCTGTGGAGGTTACGACTCCAGAAATCATTGATTAAATCCATGATATGGTGATGGATGACAGAAGAGTTAAGGTGCGTGAGATTGCTAGTGCTGTGGGCATCTCGACTGAACGGGTACATAATATTTTGCATAAACATTTGGACATGAGAAAGCTATCCGCAAGATGGGTGTCGCGATTGCTCACGCTTGACCAAAAACGGAATCGTGTGAAGTGTTGCAAGGATGGTTTGCAGCTGTTCCAGAAGAATCCGGAGGACTTTAAGCGTCGTTTCGTCACTGTGGATGAAACATGGATACATGACTATACTCCTGAGACCAAACAACAATCTAAACAATGGGTTACCAAGGGGAATCTGCACCAAAAAAGGCGAAGACCGTTCCTTCGGCTGGAAAGGTTATGGCGACTGTCTTTTGGGATTCGCAAGGGATAATCCTCATCGACTATCTGGAAAAGGGTAAAACTATTACAGGTGAATATTATTCATCGTTATTGGACCGTTTGAAAACCGAGCTGCAAGAAAAACGCCCGCGATTGGCCCACAAGAAAGTCCTTTTCCATCACGACAACGCACCAGCACACACCTCAGCAGTTGTGGTCGCAAAATTAATGGAAATAGGATTCCAACTCGTTTCACATCCCCCCTATTCTCCAGACTTGGCTCCCTCGGACTACTATTTGTTCCCCAATTTGAAGAAATGGCTGGCGGGACAAAGATTTTATTCAAACGAGGAGGTGATTTGCAGACACTAATGGATATTTTGCAGACTTGGACAAATCCTATTATTCGGAAGGGATCAACAAACTAGAACATCGTTGGACGAAGTGTATAAGCCTAAAAGGAGACTATGTCGAAAAATAAAAAAGGTTTACCCCAAACACATAAGTAGTTTTTATTTTTGCACGGACTTTTCAAACCAGCCTCGTATATATATATATATATATATATATATATATATATATATATATATATATATATAGATATATATATATATGATATATATATATATATATATATATATATATATATATATATATATATATATATATATATATATATATATATATATATATATATATATATATATATATATATATATATATATATATATATATATATATATATATATATATATATATATATATATATATATATATATATATATATATATATATATATATATATATATATATATATATATATATATATATATATATATATATATATATATATATATATATATATATATATATATATATATATATATATATATATATATATATATATATATATATATATATATATATATATATGTATATATATATATATATATATATATATATATATATATATATATATATATATAAATATATGTATGTATATATATATATATATATATATATATATATATATATATATATATATATATATATATATATAAATATATATATATATATATATATATATATATGTATATATATATATATATATATATATATATATATGTATGTATATATATATATATATATATATATATATATATATATATGTATATATATATATATATATATATATATATATATATATATATATATCAACATCAAAACACATAAATAAATAATATAAGTAAAATACAGGAATTACCGAATTTCTCGGAACCCAAAGGTATGAGACGAACTATGGAATATAATAACTAGTAACACTTTAATTAAAATCTATTAATTCTTAATTCGGACACATTACGAATCACGAATATATTCTTGCATAATTTTTTTGAATAGAATTCTGGATAATTTACGCTTTTCAGGATCAGTAATATTATGATATTAGACCGGTTGTCTTGTTTTCGTTTAGTGCAAGATTATTTATTTAAGAACTAAACATTGTCAAAGTACATAAAGTACTTAGTCCGGTCCTAAATTAAATTGCCAAAACGACCAATGTTTTATTATACCGGTTATTGATTCTAACTGGCTTGTTTGAAAAATTAGGCAAAAATATTGTAGCCATTTTCTTTGGCTTAAAAGTTAATTCAGTTAAGGTATTATATATTCTTGGATGACTGGGATTTTTCTTTACCTTTCATTTCGAGGAATTAACAATACTAATCAAAACAGAAAATTAATCCAGCCAAATTCTGGATGCTATATAAACATTTCTGCTATCTTTTGTTTATAGTGTTGTAAAATGGTAGTCACTCTTAATTACAACCGCATCCCTTTGTCGATTTGCGTTACTATAAAATATACATAGCCGGTAAAGTTGGAAGAAACGCTCTTCGCCATAAAAAAAATATATCAGGTGTACAAGTATGAAATGCGGATTTCACACAACAGATGCTGCACCAATGCAGTTTATGCTATAAAGACTTGTCACTGCGTCATCAACAAGTGTCACACGCTCATGAGTGATAAATTGGAAAAGTGTGTATAGTGTTGTGTTCAATTTATACCGAACAAAGAGCATTCGCGGACAGCGAATAACAGCATTAATTTTTTGTTTTCATTTGAAGAAAACTGCTGTTGAATCATATCGATTACTTCGAGAAGCTTATGGTGAACATGCTCCATCGCAAGATACGTGTGAACGATGGTTTCGGCGCTTCAAAAGTGGTGACTTCGATGTTGCCGACAAGGAACGTGGAAAACCGCCAATAAAATACGAAGATGTGGAATTGCAAGCATTGTTGGACGAAGATGATTCGCAAACACAAAAACAACTCGCCGAGCAATTAGGTGTTAGTCAACAAACTGTTTCCAATCGGCTACGAGAGATGGGAAAGATTCAGAAAACCCGAAGATGGGTACCACATGAGTTGAACGATAGGCAAATGGAAAAGCGCAAAAACACGTGTGACATTTTGCTTGCTCGGTACAAAAGGAACTCGTTTTTGCATTATATAGTTACAGGGGATGAAAAGTGGATTTATTTTGAGAATCCCAAGCGCAAAAAATCATGGGTAAACCCAGGCGCACCATCCACATCGACCGCAAGACCGAATCGCTTTGGCAGAAAGACGATGCTCTGTTTGATGGAACCAGAGGGGCGTGGTCTAATTATGAGCTGTTAAAACCTGGGAAAACGGTTAATACTAAACGTTACCAACAACAATTGACCAATTTGAACTGTTCGCTGCTTGAAAAAAAGGCCAGAATACCGAAAGAGGCAACACAAAGTAATTTTTCTTCATGACAATGCTCCATCACATACGGCAAAACCAGTTCGCGACACGTTGGAAGCACTCAGCTGAGAAGTTCTACCTCATGCGGCTTACTCACCAGACTTGACTCCTTCCGATTATCACTTGTTTGCATCGATGGGTCACGCACTTGCTGAGCAGCACTTTGGTTCGTACGAAGATGTGAAAAAAATGGCTCGATGAATGGTTCGCAGCAAAAGGGGAAGATTTTTACTGGCGTGGTATTCACAAATTGCCCGAAAGATGGGAAAAAATGTATAACAAACCATAGACCATACTTTGAATAAAGAACTTTTTATCATTCTTCCGAATTTAACATGTTTTTTTTAGAAAAAAAATGAGCATTTCATACTTGTACACCTGGTATTGGGGGTTCTAGAATTAAAAAATATAACACGAAAAATAATATACAGGGTGTTCCTTTAAAAATGTTTTATGTTTTAATTCCGTAAAAAAATCTTTGAAGACGCTACAACTTTTGTATTTAACATGTTTGTCTAACTCTTCAAATAAGCGAGTTAGATGTGTGGCCCAATTATACTTAATAATTCTATACACAAATCCCGGAATTATCCAATTGTTTATGCGCTATTTTTAATTAGTTCTGTAATTTTTCCGTTGTAATAATTTCGCTAAAAGTCTTTTGTATCCCCCCAACATAAAATTCAAAGGGGTTACTACCGGGTGACTTCAACAGTTAGAAATTGGCCTATTTTATCTAGAATCTGAAAGGATACCATCTTGGAGAAACCAGTGAAAGTTTTGTTCATATTGTTTCACTGTAAAAGCTACTCATAAAATTATGTCACTATCGTACTAGTTTACAAAAAAGGATACCATCTTGGAGAAACCAGTGAAAGTTTCGTTCATATTGTTTCACTGTAAAAGCTACTCGTAAAATTATGTCACTATCGTACTAGTTTACAAAAAAGAAAGGGTTCATTAAATATTTAATTTCAAAAACCACTTGTGTAGTTGATATTTGAAAAGGTCAGCATTGTCAAATATCAATTAAAAGGAAATTTTTTAACTTCGTACCAGTAATAATGACAAAGTTGAGAGTATATTCCAAGATCATAACAGGTAATACAATTATGTAGAACGGATCATAGTTCAGATTGTTAATAATTTAGAAATAATGTGTCTCAAGATCCTGTTATATATATATATTTATTTATTTTATGAATTTTTTAAGATAAATTATATCTCACTAATTCATTTTTATACTTACAAAATAATTTTTTTTTTTTTGCAGTTTAGAAACAGGTATCAAGTAATCTCTGACGTCAATAAAAATTATTTCATATTATTTCGAAAATCGTTTATTGGATAGTAAATATTGTGTAATATTTCGTAAGGGGTGTGTTTTTTGAATAATAACCTTTTGAACAGGCTGATATTTATAAAACTGTTACTTAACGGTTATAAATATATTTATACATATATATATATATATATATATATATATATATATATATATATATATATATATATATATATATATATATTATATATAGATATATATATATATATATATATAATATATATATATATATATATATATATATATATATATATATATAACACGCAGGCTGAAACGTTTTTGGTCTGACACATAGATGTCGCCCTTTTAAAAAAAATCCAAATGATTTTTAAGAAGAACCAACGTTCAAACGATACGTGTCAAAATTTTATGACATTTCGACGATTAGTTTACAAGTAAGAGTGATTTTAGTGACGCTACTTTTGATATCTTCAAAAACAGTGGAAAAATCGAATTTCATGTGTTGAATAAAACCCTCTCTTCTGAGGGAAAAAAAACGTTCAAGCAAAGCAATGGCATGATAAGTGTTACGAGAACTCTGCTCCTGGAAAATTGTTCATCACTTACTGGTATGCTGAATTTAAACGCGGCCGTACAGGTACAAACGATGCTGAACCTATGGATGCCCAAATGAGGTGGTTACACCGGAAAACAAAAAAAAATCCACAAAATTGTTTTGGATGACCGTAAAGTGAAATTGCATGAGATAGCTAACACCTCAAAAATATCAAAAGAACATGTTGGTTATATTTTGCATAAACATTTGGGCAAGAGAAAGCTCTGTTCGAAATGGGTACCGCGTTTGCTCACAGTGAACCAAAAACAACAACGTGTTGATGATTCTGAGCGCTGTTTGGACCTGTTTAAGCGCAATAAAAAGGATTTTTTTCGTGCGATATGTAACAGTCCATCCACTATACACCGGAATTAAATCGGCAGTCAGCTGAGTGAAGAGTAGCCGGTGAAAGCCGTCCGAAGCGACCAAAGACACAACAGTCGGCTGGGACGGTTTTGGCCTCTGTATTTTGGGATTCGCATAGAATAATTTTCATTGACTATGCTAAGAAGGGAAAAACCATCAATAGCGAATATTATATATAGTTATTGGTGCGTTTGAAGGCCCCAAATCAACAAGAAAAAATGCTCGCGGGAAAGAGATTTGGCTCCAGTGAAGAAGTTATCGCCGAAACTGAGGCCTATTTTGAAGGGAAAGACAAATCCTTCTATAAGAAAGGGATAGAAATGTTACAAAAGCGTTGGACTGATTGTATCGCTCTTGAAGGAGAGTATATTGTGGGATAAAAACGTCGAATTTTGCAAATATATATATATATATATATATATATATATATATATATATATATATATATATATATATATATATTTCATAAAATATGCAACCAACAACTAGGAAAAATTTTCATAATAACATTGAAGCTATACAGTATTTAATGATTCTCACCCCTTCCCCTGTGAACATTGAAAAGAACGAAAAAATAATGTAATGTTTCAGTTCCTTGAATCAAATAACACTAAAAAGGACTTATAACACAATAAATAGAAACTCTTTCTTCCCCATCCTTTATGCGTTACTATTTAGAGTAAATAAATAATTATGCTAAAAATTTGTACGTTGTCCAACCAAAAACCTGGAAAAATTCGCAATATTATGACAACTATAAAATGTTTTACTGAAGTATTGAAAAATATCTTAATTTTTAGGTTCCATGATTCCAAAAACCCTGAAAAGGACTTGTAACATGCATACACTAAGTAACTCCCAGTCCATCAGCCAAAAAACCTGGAAATATATCAAAATGTCATTGGAAATTATATAATATTAAACGATCCTACTCCTTTTAGTCCCTTCCTGGGTTAAAATTAAAAGTAACGAAAAATAACCTGATATTTGTATTCCTCAGTTTCTAAAACCCCGACAAGGTTATATAAACGATATGTATACGAAGTAACCTCTCTAATTTCCTCCTCCATCGCTTTCACTTCTTATATGTTTTACTATAAATATTTATGCAAAAAAATGGAAAAAATTACAAATACGAAGTACTAAAATAAGTACTGAATTTACCTTCTTCTCAAGACAAACAGACAACACATTTTCATAATAAAACCGTACATGTCAACACCCACATCTTTAACCCCTTTCCCCTGAAACGATATCGCTTAAAAACTATAGATTTCATTCTTTTCGTTCGAAAATAATGATGCGAAGAGGCCGACAGTCAGACAGACCGACGCAAATGGAAAAATATGTTTTTTTATGATTTAAGAACCCTAAAACGTAAAGAAAAGGTTACTCTGTAATCAGATCTCATTCCCTGCCATATACTATTTCTGTTAAAATAAAAAACCTGTCAAGTGCAATTTGCGCAATTAGTGTTTCGTACGTTGATTGTTTTTGATATAAAAAATTTTGTTACAGAGGTATAAAAATGATCAATGACTTCACAAAACACACCCCATATGAATTTTCAACAAAGTTTTTTTCATATCTTTACTGAAAATTGATGGACTTGAATTTTTTTTTTATATACCAGATAAATTATTAAGTAATGCACTCGTGATAATTTTCGTTAAA
>CM032448.1:69221625-69364125 GCA_019049505.1 Pachyrhynchus sulphureomaculatus | reverse complement strand
TGTTATAGCGTAAGTGTATTAAAAACAACGGTTTTTAAAAATTGAAAAATTCAAAATAAATCGAAAACTATTAGAAATAGGTATATGATATACTCAATAAAAGTTGGAGGGTTTTGTAAAATCTATCAGAAAAAAATAATAATATATAGGGTTTGCCATTCAAAAAATTTGAGATTTTTCAATTTAAAATAGTCGAAATACATAAATTTATTCTGAACACCCTGTAGCATCTAACTCAAATTTCTTTATTTATATATATATCTATATATATATATATATATATATATATATATATATATATATATATATATATATATATATATATATTCATCTCTATAGAGCGCTCGTATCAATTATGAGTATTCCACCTTCAGAAACAATGGCGCTACTGGCAATTTTTTACAAAACTGAAATATTAGAAAAACTACTAGGTTTAGGTACATAACATTATTAATAAAAAGTTATAAAATTTTACGCAAAATTTAAAAATAAATTAGAAAATAGAAGTTCCATTTAAAAAAAAACATATATTATATCGGCCACACTTTTTTTGAAGTACCCTGTATACTCAAAAAATAATTTTAAACTGTGCACCTTAACATTCCCTAAAACACTATTTTATTTAACATTTTTTTCGTCATTCCCGAAACATATATATATATATATATATATATATATATATATATATATATATATATATATATATATATATATATATATAAATAAATTAATCATATAGGTAATTCATGCCCTAATCGTGTTAGATCTATAAATATACGTCCATGCCCTGTATGATTGTACTAGCGTAGAAACAGCATTGTCGCTGCGGTAAACGCTAAGTAACAGTCTCATAAATATTGCTCAAAAGTTTATTTTTCAAAAAACACACCCCTTACGAAATATTACACAATATTTATTATCCAATAAACGTAATGATGAGTCCAACGGTTATCTTTAAGTATTCTAAATTTCTAGGAATATTATCTGAATAATAAGAATTAATTTTTATTGACGTCATTAAATGACTTGATGCCTATTTCTAAAATGAAAAAAAAGCTAATTATTTTGTAAATATAAAAGTGAATTAGTGAGATAAAATTTATCTTAAAAATTAATAAAATAAATATGTATATCTACAGGGTGTTCTTTTTTCGCTAGCACATGTATTTTTAAATATCAACCACACAAGCGATTTTTGAAATTAAATATTTAATGGACCCTTTCTATTTTGTAAACTAGTACGATAGACTGAGATTTTGCAAATAGCTTTTACAGGGAAACAATATGAACGAAACTTTCACTTTTTTCTCTAAGATGGTATTCTTTCAGATTCTAAATAAAATGGGCCAATTTCTAGCTACTAAAGTCACCCGGCAGTAAGCCTTTTAAATTTTATCTCGGGGGATATATGGTATAAAAATTTTAGCGAAATTATTACAACGGAATGAATTGAAAACATCGCATAAACAATTAAAAATCATTAATTTTCAAGGTTTGTGTATAAAAATTACACAGGCCAACGATGAAAAAACTTTTTTAATAATTTTATCTGATTCCTATGTTTTTTGGTGTGCTGAGTCCGAAAATAATAATAAAAAAAGTCGTATCACCCACCAATTTTTCACATTTTATTATTCAAAATGTGAAAAGTTTATTTTTATCATTCGAATGTTATTAGGTTGGCAATAAAATCAGAATTTTATAAGGCTGGCAGTAAAATTAAATGTTATTAGGTTGGCAGTTCCGACAAATATCACAGTTGTTTGTTTTCTTCCAGTTAATATAACCTCGCATTGCAGTGTTTAACCCATGTGCTTTAATTCAGAGTCAAATTATAGCTAATCGTGGTTGTAAAAACTCTCCCAACACTTTCTGTTATATATGTGGTGAGTATACTTTGCATATTTAGGTGTAGTTGGGCTGCTCACAAAGTATGTTATGTTTGTGTTGAGGATCTTAGGAAGTGGTATAAGAAAGAAAAGAAAGCTTTTAGATTTGCAGTACCCATGGTATGGAGAGAGCAAGAAAATCATTCAAATGATTGTTATTTTTGCAGCGTTGATGTTTCTGGATATAACTCCAAAAATAAGAAAGTAATTGTCTATCCTAACTTTACTTCAGCTAATCGGCCGGTAGGACATGGACCAGGACTTCCTGTCCCTGAGCCACCTTAGTTTATTGATGACGTTTTACAGTCCAGTCCCAAATTTAATGAAACTCGACCGGATAATGATGAGTTTCAATATTCTCTAGAAAATTTAAAACCACAGTTGTTTACACAAGCTGAGTTAAATAATTTAGTGAGAGATTTTGGTTTGACTAAAGAAAAAGCAGAATTGCTTGGTTCTAGGGTGAGAAAAACATTTATTGGAATCTGGAACATCTATTTACCATTATAGAACAAGAGATCAACACGTTTCAAGCAGGAAGAGGATTTGGTTTACTGCCATGACACTGGTAGTCTAATGAACGAATTTGGCATTGAGTACAAGAAGGAAGATTGGAGACTTTTTATAGACTCATTAAAAACTAGTTTAAAAGGTGTTCTGTTACACAACGTAAATACTTATGCTTCACTGCCTGTTGCTCATTCAGTCCATATGAAGGAAACTTACGAAAATCTTAACATGATTTTACAGAAAATTAACTATCCACCTCACGACTGGATGCTATGTGGAGATTTAAAATTTGTCTCCATGATCCTTGGTCAACAAGAGGGATTTACGAAGTTTCCATGTTTTATATGTGAGTAGGACAGCAGAGCAAGAGATCAACATTGGTCTAAAAAACAATGGCCCGTAAGAAAACCTTTAACACTTGGCGAGAAGAACATTTTGCATAAAACTTTAGTAGACACAAAAACCACTACACATCAAGTTAGGCTTAATGAAACAATTTGTGAAAGCCTTGATGGTGAATGTTTTACATATTTGTGTAAAAGATTTCCTGATTTATCAGAAGCCAAACTGAAAGAAGGGGTTTTCGTTGGGCTTGATATTCGTAAAATGATGTTCGATTCCAACTTTGAAGCAAGGATGATTACAAAGGAAAAGGAGGCTTGGATATCATTTAAAGTTTTTGGGCAATGCGAAAAACCCTAACTATGAACTTATCGTAGCTAATATGATAGACAAGTTCAAAAATCTGGGTTGTCTGATGAGCCTCAAAGTCCACTTCTTGCACAACCATCTTGACTTTTTTCCTAAAACCTTAGGCGATGTGAGTGAAGAGCAGGGGGAACGGTTCCATCAGGACATAAAGGAGATGGAGAAATGGTACCAGGGACGATGGAATATCAACATGATGGATGATTACTGTTGATCACGTCATAGAGAACAACAAAATGCATCACATCGGAGGAAAAGCTATACAAGAAACTTCACAGAGAAAAGGGAAACGAAATACAAAAAATAGGCATCTGAAATATTCACATTGAAGTGAAATATGTTATCGTGAGTCAAAATTGTAGCCTAATCAAATAAAAAGTACGATTTAGGCTTTTATTTTTTATGTATTAAATTTTCCCTATTTTGAAATTTAATCGATGTCATATTGTGAGAGAACTGTGGATGATCCAAAAAAGCTGATACCAGATACGGTTTCAGTACCCAAAAATACACTTAGATGTATTGGTTTAAAAAGTTTTTACAAATATTTCTTTTGTTGGTCTGTGTTATTAATTATAATTGAGCCACCCATCTAACTCGCTTATTTGAAGAGTTAGACAAACATGTTGAATACAAAAGTTGTAGCGACTTCAAAGATTGTTTTATCGGAGTTTAAACATAAACACTCCTACATTGTAATTGATATATGACACAAACTTTTAGTGTTTTGTAAGGGAATACCCTGTATATTATTTTTCGGTTTTGTAGAACTTTTAATTCTAGAAACGCCAATATATTTTTTTATGGTATTATTGTACAAAATCAGGAAGAAATTGGCTCTGCAAGTTTGATATTAACGCAAATTGACAATGAGATGTGATTGTAATTTAGAGGGACTACCATTTTACAACACTGTAAACAAAAGACAGCAGAGATGTCATCCAGAATTTAGTGGGATTAATTGAGGCGTTGAGAACCAGAATGGACCAACCTAGCCAGCTGTAATTTCGAGAAAAACGCTTTACAAAATTGTATAAATTTTTGTCAAATGCTTCTAGGCCAGTTCTGAAAGTGGATCGTTACATTTCTACCTTCGTAAGTTCACGAAGAGACAGATTTTAAAAATATATTGTTTTATTATCAAATATTGGGAACTTTGGGAGAAAATAGGACTTGGTCAAAAAAAATGTGGGATAGTCCACTCTCGTTTTCAACGCCTCGATTGTCTGTTTTGAATGGTATTGTTAATTCCTCAAAATTCTGGTTGCTATGGATATCTTCGCTGTACTCTGTTATTTACGATGTTGCATTCCAAAGGTCCATATTTTTTTAGGGAGTAAAAAGTGGAATATATGCAAAATATTTGATAAAAATGGTTATAACAAAAGGCAAGCATAACGTAAATATATAAGACGTTACGGAAAATAAAGAAAAATCACTAGCTATTCAAGAATATATAGCTTAACTAACATAAAATTTAAGCAAAAGAAAACGACTACACATTTTTATGTATTTAACATTTTTGCCTAATTCTTCAAACGAGGAAAATGGTAAGATACAATGAATTATACCAAGTACTCCATCGTAGACTCACATAACAGCTAGAAGCCGACAGAGTGGTTGACAAAACCAACACCTCAATGCAGGCGGCACAGTTTTCAAGGGATCCCCCTAAGGCATATGGGTACAAACCGCACGGATTTGATATTTTCAATTTGTCTAAAAATTTTTTATGGCTTTTATACGTGAAATTAGTCGGCACGGAATTCTTTTTCTAAATATATATTTTGCAAAATATGGATATTATAAATTATCGTAGTCCACTAATCGGCGGCACATTAAAAAAACAATATTTCCGGTTCTATTCATCGTTCTATTTTTTCTTGCTTACCCCCACAACTTATAAAATTGAAAAAATACCATTACATTCGCCATGTTTTAACCTAAAAAACCCATATTTTTGAAAACTGGGGTCTCTATCAGGTCGGAAAATAATTTGCGCCCATTTCTTGCTTTTGAAAGGTCATCCTTTTATATCAGTATTTCTATATGAAAATTATATATACATTATACAAAAAACGCACAAGTATAAAATTATCTTTATTATTAGACTCTGTTGGCTTGTGGCTGCTGTGTCAGATACGTACTTAGTACAATTCGTTGTATCTTACCAATACGTTCCGTAAGTATCTGGATACGGACTAGTAAATTCTGTTCTCTTGTTAGTCGATCCTAGCCCGACTGATGAGCCATGATACGGTGAAACGTGTCTCGGGATGGGTTGACAAATGAGAGAACAATGGGTAGACTGCTGAAATATGAACTTTGTCTGTTTTCAGTAGTTTTACAAACCACAAACAAGCGAGTTAGAACCAATAACCTGTATAATAAAATAGTGATCATTTTGGCAATTTACTTTAGGACTGGACTAAGAATATTTGACAATCTTTAGTTCATATTTAAATAATCTTGCACTAAACGAAAACAAAACAAGCAGTCTAATATTTTCGCAGAATCCAAATCACGATATTGCTGACCCTCAAAGCGTTAATTATTTGAGATTTGTTATATAGCAATTCTATCAACATAATTATGCAAGAATATATTTATGATTTGTAACGTGTCCAAATGAATAGATATTAATGTGTTACTAGTTGTTTTGTTCCATTTGCAACACACATTACAAATGGTCTTATAACTGGGGGTCATGCCAGTGGTTCATCACCTTGGGTTTATAAAGTAAAGTACTGTATGTTATGACAAGGTCAGGATATAGAAACAATAATAAGGACACTTTAACTCAAAATTTTTAACGATGCTTTATTGTATTTGTATATTTTAATTTGCCTCCTATACACTTACGTCAACAAACATACACGACTATACTACAACAAGACGAACGAACAACATGAACATTGTCTTCCTAAAATTAAAGTCAAGAAGAAATGAGCTAAATTATTATTTAAAAATATTGTTTTCTGATAAATTACCTGAAAATATAGCATTGTAACAAATTGTAAATCAAATTTTAAACAAAAAAATCACAAAATTTCTCATATTGAAAGCCTATTGCAGTTATGCATGAATACATGGTACAGTCTGTAAAGACCGCCTGTATTCTTAAAAAAAAAGTGTTCCGAGAACATTTTTTACCATCAATGAATTCTTTGGTGTGCTAACAACGGCGCAATTACCTTAGTAAGTTGTCCAATTGCCTCTTGCATCAACAATCGCCTGGCATCTTCGAGGCATGCTGTCGACGAGATTTTCTGCATACTCTGCGAATTTTTCGAATCTCGCGAGATAACTGAGTCAAAGTCCTCAGAGTCTTTCCTCTGAGCTTTCTCTTTACAAAGGATCAAACGTTTGTAATAGGGTTGGCGTCCGTCGATTGTGAAGACCTCTCTAGTATCTTATCGTGGGCCAAGTGAGTCGCTTAGCGACGTGATTTTCGCCCAGCAAAGGTTTCTTCAACGTGTTTCGGAATTTGCAATCATGAGCACGAAGATGTTGTCGACACATTTAAACCCAACTTTCTTAATTTTGCCGCTCCCTGACATAGCGTCAATTTGGGGTCCCGTGAAAACGACACGATTCGATTTCCGACTTCCGGCGTGACTTTGCCTACTGAACCACGTTTTGGCAAGCCGTCGACATTTTTCATCTCGTTAAAATCATTTCACTTCTTCACAAACGATACCGACCTTTTAATATATATTTAGCCGCGCATTTTAGGCCCCTTAGGATGGAAACAAAGAAAGACTGCCTCGAACCGATGCGCAAACAAGTGATCCATTTTGGATTTTACATGATTTCGACGAAAATTAGGAATCGACTGATACTTTTAATAAAATGCGTCATAGACGAAGGTTCCCTCTATCCATTTTGTTGTTGAATCACTAGAATCGTATCTACCAAAAATGAATTATCGCGGACACGTTCTTACTTGACAGACTATAACTAGAGACATAGTTATTACCGAAAATTTTTGAATATTTTCAAATTGTACTGCTTTCTGGTTGTAGTCTCTTACGGAGAATTTTGGTACTTTCTGTATTTTATTTGTATTTATTTACATGTTATGATGTTGATGTTCTATATATTGTATTGTAATTTATTTTATGTCTCTTCTATTTATTTTTATTTGTCTATACTATTTTATTATATTTTGTTCATATTATTTTTTTATTGACCTTGTGTAAATACTCTGTATAAAAAAATCGTATGTATTTATCTAAATATCTGATTTGTTGTGTACAATACTTGATTATAAGTTAAGTAGTGAATAAATTCAAAGCTCAAGTCAGATACTTCATAATCTGGACATTTTTAAGTAGAGAAATTAGTCATGAGTTAACGACTTTCTTAAACTTTAACTTCACATAAAACCTATACCATAAAAATAATAACTGCTTTACGGATATCATCTAACAATAAACATTACTATACAAATAAAGCTGTACTTTAAAAGCATCTTTAAAATACTTCTACAGATACTTTAAAAGCTTTAACGCTATACCCTTAAAAACCCGACCCATATGACCTATTTAACCTTATCTAGATAGCATAAAACGCCCAATTTCCAGAGAACGCGTTTATCGATTTATGAAGTTTTATTGCAAAAAGAAAAATTCACTTCCCATTGATATCCTTTAATTATTTTTTATTTATGAAATAACGTTTTGATAAAAAACGAAACAGATATTAGATACCATAGAAAATAATAAAAACATGAAGGTATTAAGATCTAGCCACACAAAGGGAAGGCAAAGAATCATAAACATCAAAAAGTCTACCGTTCAAATGTTATCAAAATTTGACCATCATTAAAAGAAACATAAATTATTTAATTTGGATAACTATTAATGTCAAAAAAAATTGTTTTAATTAATTTTATATCTCTTGATCGTTTGATTAAAATTCATGAAATCCAATTACTAAATTGATAAACAGGCGATATAACAACATAATTTTGACAGATGCCTACGTTAAAAAGCTTTTTTAGCTTAGTTTACATATGTTGTTCAAATCTGAATATAAGTAATGAAGATATATAATAAATAAATCTTACCATACCATAATCCTTCCTCTTCTACCTTACGGTGTCGATAAATCTTATTTATTATAAGTAAGGTATATACGATGAGGTATATACAATGAATCAAAATGGTTTAGGTTGGTACAAGTCAAGTAAGTGGCACGGAAATCTAAAATTGTATTGTAGATAATTAGTACAACGCAAACTTGATCGGCTTAAGATCTTCGCATATTCACGCAGCTTTTTCATGCGTTTGATTGCACCTGATAAAGGCTTGGTTTTTTTCCACTTTTTTCCCCAAAAATACGGTTACTATCGTCAATCTTACATAGGAAAATATTTGCATAATCTTGTGAATGTGAAGAGATAAAAAGTTGCACTAACTATAGCGGCAACTAATAGCGTCAAGAGAGACATTAATGTGCGGTTAGACTTCAGTCATTTGTAAAAAACTTACGGATTTGATTAACAAAAGAAAAAGATACTTACAAACAATATTGGTGGCAATCTTTAACATTCACCGTATCTAAAAATCTGTCTGCGATAAAAAATATCATTGTATGAAATTTTGATGGACAATAAATTTCAAACTCTCCCGGAAACAATAGTATCAAGAAATACCTCAAGGTCTAATCAATAATGACACTGGCGATGATCAAACAAATGGAATATGCATAAGTTTTGTATACTATAACATAGTTCATATAATTATTGTCCTATTAATAGACATCCTTTTATTGGGTAGTTTATTTCTACAATTTTACCAATTAACTATTGTTAAACTAAACTAGGCTGTTTGAAAAGTTCTCGGCCTGACACATAGATGGAGTTAGAAACTGTGAAACCATAATTGTACTGGAAAGTTCCATCCTTTATATATGCACATGTAAAATTTTATTTCGATCTGTCAATTCATTTGAGTAGTAACAGCTATTTAATATTGACGTGTCATTATTGTTCTTAAAATTGTAAAAATTGAATATCGTGCAGTGATTAAATTCTTTGTTTTGGATGGTTTACACCAACAGAAATTCATCCGAAATTGTTAATACTGTATAAGGATGCATCACCTTCACTTATCACTGTGAAAAAATGGGCTGCTCTTTTTAAATCGGGTCTTACTAGCCTCGAAGATGGTCCACGCGAAGGTCGTCCAATAACCGCTACAATATCACAAATCATTCAACAAGTTCATGATATTGTGTAAGATGATCGACGACTGAAAGTGCGTGAAATAACTAAGGCATGAAGAATTACATATGAAAAAGCTTTGTGCAAGATGGGTGCCGCATTTGCTGACAATTGACCAAAAATTCATTCGAATGCGTATTTCTCAAGCATATTTGGATCGTTTGAAATAAAATAAAATGGATTTCAAGCTCGTTTTATAACTGCTGATGAAACTTGGATCCACCACTATACACCAGAGTGAAAAGAACAGTGCAAATAATGCATTATAGAAGTGTACCAAAGAAGGCAAAGACGGTTCCATCAGCAGGGCAACAGTTTTTTGGGATTACAAAGGTGTATTGTTGATCGATTATCTTTAGAAAGATAAAGCAATTTACTATGAATATTATTGTAACCTTTTTGATCAGTTAGATGCAAAAATTCGTGAGAAAAGATCTGCTTTAAAAAAGAAAAGACAATGCACGTGTTCACACAAGTATTTTGCCGATGATAAAATTGAACGAATTAAAGTACGAATTGCTTGAACATCCAGCGTATTTACCAGACTTGGCTCCCTCTGTCTATTATCGGCTACCAAACCTGAAAAAATTCCTGGCTGAAAAGCGTTTTACATCAAATGACGAAGCTATTGCCGCCGTGGATGGATATTTTGCAGACCTTCCGGAATCACACTTTAAAGATGGTCTTCAATTATTAGAAAAACGTTAGAATAAGTGTATTGAAACTTCAAGAACTTATATTGAAAAATAAAACATATTTCACGTCAAAACAATTTTCCTTCATTGTTAGACCGAGAACTTTTCGGACTGGCCACCAGCCGGCTCTAGGCCGTAGGCAAAGTAGGCAACTGCTTACGGCGGCAAAATTTAGGGGCAGCAAAACCGCCTGAACTATTAGAGCGTAAAAAAAAATAAACACAACCCACAAAATTATATTTCGATTACTTGAATCTAGAAAATAAATGAGTAGTAAAATCAAATACAACAGGAAAAGACAGGTTTCTGCCAGAAGCCTGCCTATTCCTGTCTATAGAAATATCCAGAAGTTCTGGGTATTTCTATACGTAAATTGTGAGTGGCGCACGCGCCGGCACCGCAGACAGGATTTAACAAGCTTTTTCGACTTACGTATAAGAGAGAGTCAGATTTAAAACAATGCTTTATTTATGCATCAACGTACGGTTGTGGTAGTGATACAGTTTGAGTTAGTTACAAGTGTAATGGATGTGGAAAGTTGCGATTTCATATTACTAAAAGGTAAGACCGGCTTTAGATTCGTATTCTACTCTTTGTACCTGAGATTTTTCTACGCTAATAATACTTTGTACACGTACTAATAAATGCGTTATTGTTAATTGTAAATTTTATTAGGTTCCGCCCTCTGTTGGGACGATTTTTAATCTTTAATCATGCCTTTGTCGTATTACGGTATCAGATACTTAAATAGATTATTTTGTTTTAGAACGTCTGACGGAAGAAAAAGGCTATCTGGTAGTCAATATAAAAAAAGATTGGATATGCAAACCCAGCTTCAAAAGCAAGCAGGAGCGTTCGATCGGGATTTGAATGTAAAATTAATGAACATTTTTTGGATTTTCTTTCTATTGAAACAGATACTGGTCAGGAATTATCTCAAGTTTTATTGGAAGACTTAGGAAAAAATAGATTGAAAGTGGAAATATAAGGGGTCAAGGTTACGACAATGGTTCAAATATGAGAGGCGACGAATCGGGAGTACAATCAAGAATTAAAACTTTAAACCCTAGAGCATTTTACGTACCTTGCAGCAGTCATTCCTTAAACTTGGTAATTAACGCTATGGCAAAATCTTTTTTGGAAGCAGCGAACTTTTTTAATATGGTTTAAAAGCTATATACATTTTTTGCCTCATCGACTTTTCGGTGGGCCATATTAAGAGAACACCTCAATACTCTTACATTGAAACCATTGAGCAACACTCGTTGGGAAAGTCGTATAGATTCCCTAAAACCTTTACGTTTTCAAATAGGAGATATGCATAATGCTTTATTAAGTATTTATGAGAATACCGAAATAGATAATATAATTCGAGATGAGGCCAGCGGTTTATTGATCACAATAAAAACAACAAAAGTTTTTATGTTCAAATCGTTATTTGGCATAAAACTTTGAATCGTATTAATCCGATAGGTAGGCTACTTCAATCCAAAGATTTTGATTTATCCCAAGCTACTAATTTAGTAAATAACTCATTAATCTTTTTTAAAGAATTAAAATCGAATGTTAAACAGTTTTGACGAACCGATACAAAAATATAAAATAGAATTTTTTTTCTTTACTATAAATCAGGCAATCAGTGCACTGGAGCTGAGATTCAACCTACTAAATAGTCATAATAACTCTTTTGGATTTTTTTTTTGATGTTTATAAACTTAAAGACATGTGTATAAATGAATTAGTGGTACATTGTAAAGATATCGAGCACTGCTCTAAGAATTTTGTTAAAGCTACCCATAACTGTTGCTACCGGCGAAAGAACTTTTTCTAAATTAAAAATAATAAAAAATTATTTAAGAACTATGACTACACAAAATCGTCTTAATGGGTTAGCAATGTTGGCCATTGGGCACGAATTGAGTAGTAAATTAGATCTGAAAGAAATTATTCGCGATTTTGCAGAGACGGAACTTCGAAAAAAAATTGTTTTAATTTAGGTTTAGACGTTGTATATTACTGTAATAGTTTTGTTCATTGTTTTAAAAGTATATTTAGTTTGTAAGTTCGTTGTCGTTAGCTCGTTAAAAATGTAAACTTTGTTTTTCAATAAAACAATTTTTCGTAAATCTGTATTATTATTATTATTGTCTTAATTCAATTATACGAGGCTGGTTTGAAAAGTCCGTGCAAAGTCCGAGAGATGGCACCACCGGTGCGTATCGAGGTCATGTTTAGTTAGTAGCATCTCTTGAATGAACGCACAGCAAGTTTCAGCCATATTGGTCTATTCCTTTGTGTTTGGCATTCGTGTGAATCAAGGAAGTCGAGTGATTTTCAAGAAATGGACGAAAAAGAATTTGGTGTGGTGATTAAACATTACTTTATGAAAGGCAAAACGCCTCAGGAGAGTAAAGAGAAGCTTGATAAACATTATGGTGACTCTGCACCTTCGATTAGAACAGTTTATAAGTGGTTTCAAAATTTTCGGACTGGCCATATGGGCACAAGTGACGCTGAACGTTCTGGACGGCCTGTGGAAGTTACGACTCCAGAAATCATTGATCAAATCCAAGATATGGTGATGGATGACAGAAGAGTTAAGGTGCGTGAGATCGGGCATCTCGACTGAACGGGTACATAATATTTTGCATAAACATTTGGACATGAGAAAGCTATCCGCAAGATGGGTGCCGCGATTGCTCACGCTTGACCAAAAACGGAATCGTGTGAAGTGTTGCAAGGATGGTTTACAGCTGTTCCAGAAGAATCCGGAGGACTTTAAGCGTCGTTTCGTCACTGTGGATGAAACATGGATACATTACTATACTCCTGAGACCAAACAACAATCTAAACAATGGGTTACCAAGAGGGAATCTGCACCAAAAAAGGCGAAGACAGTTCCTTCGGCCGGAAAGGTTATGGCGACTGTCTTTTGGGATTCGCAAGGGATAATCCTCATCGACTATCTGGAAAAGGGTTAAAATTATTACAGGTGAATATTATTCATCGTTATTGGACCGTTTGAAAACCGAGCTGCAAGAAAAACGCCCGAGATTGGCCCACAAGAAAGTCCTTTTCCATCACGACAACGCACCAGCACGCACCTCAGCAGTTGTGGTCGCAAAATTAATGGAAACAGGATTCCAACTCGTTTCACACCCCCCTATTCTCCAGACTTGGCTCCCTCGGACTACTATTTGTTCCCCAATTTGAAGAAATGGCTGGCGGGACAAAGATTTTATTCAAACGAGGAGGTGATTGCAGACACTAATGGATATTTTGTAGACTTGGACAAATCCTATTATTCGGAAGGGATCAACAAACTAGAACATCGTTGGACGAAGTGTATAAGCCTAAAAGGAGACTATGTCGAAAAATAAAAAAGGTTTACCCCCCCCCCCCCAAACACATAAGTAGTTTTTATTTTTGCACGGACTTTTCAAACCAGCCTCGTATGTCATTTTCCTGGTTAACATAGTTTTCTTTAAGCTTCGGTGTGGCGGCATTTTTTGAGTTTGCCTACGGCAGCAAAAAAGCTAGGGCCGGCCCTGTGCCCACGTACTATCAAAATTCGTTACAATGCTATTTCTTATTAAAAATTTCTCCTATTTCCCACAAACTTTTGATCGCGTGACCAGTTTATTTGTTTGTCGTTATTATTAAACAAACAAAAAGCTTGTGAATGAACAGAACCAATTCTGTTTACAATAATTTTGTCGTAATGGAATTGTTTCTAGTCGCTAATTATGTGCATTTGAACGTATCAATTTAAATAACGCTGTAGGACAATATTACATTATATAATCATATGAAGTTTAAAAAAACCGGCCAAGTGTAAGTCCGATTTGCGCATTAGTGTTCCGTACGGTGATTACTGTTAAAATAAAATAAACTCCTTACCTGAGCCAAATTAATTAGGTCCCTGACATGTATATATCTTAAGATCCAATATGTATTTTCATGTTTTTTCTTCGTCAATAATGTATAATAGTTATAACATCTTAGCTACCTAATAGCCAATAAAGCAATCTAGCTCAATCTAGAATTTAGTAATAAAAATGTAAAACGATTATTTACTACCTAAATATTTGTTTAATTATAAAGAAATAAAATAAAAAAATTTTGTGTCGGTGCAGGACCAACGCGCGAGTAGTAAAGTACTGAAAAGTATATTAATAAAACCTCCGCCATATTGTTAATTTTCCTGTTTTTTTTATATCAGATAAATTATCAAACGTAATTCAGTCGTGATAATTTTCGCTCAATTTATACTTTATGAAGAATATTCCAGAAATTTTTCAAAGTTTTTTGATTAGTACTTTCCGAGCTAGGGGGGAACAGTAATTTTTGACCATTTTTTAAAAATAATACGAAGAAAAATGTGCAAGTATTACATCATACATATTTTTGAACTTGTGGTTTTACAAACTTTCATTTGACACCTCCACTTGATGACTTGGTAAAAAAATCTTTTTTCACTTTCGATGTCACTCCCCAAAACTAACCCTTTAAATCAAAATTTAACTTTCAAAACTACACCACTCTGATTGGGCCATCAATTCCTATATTTGTGCCAATTTTTAGCTTTCTACGTTTTCTATAGTTTCGGAGAAAATCGGGTGTGACAGACAGACGGAAACCGAAGTGATCCCATAAGTGTTCCATATGGAACACTAAAAATTATCTTTTATTTTTGAGATTTAAAACATAACAGGAGGCAAGGAAGATTTTAGGTACGAAACTAAATTATAATGCTCAATGCTTCCTATTTGCTTAAAATTAGGAGTCGAAACTATAAACTCCTTATCTCACATGATTACAAAGTTTTCATAGACACCTTGCATAGCTGTATGCGGTGACAGAAAGTCAATATAGCTAGAAAGGGAAAATTTCTGAAAGACTTTCTTAAATAATAATGACCAAATTGGCCTACTAGTGACAAGACTAATGGTATAATAAAGTTAGATAAATTAGCTCTGCTGCCTACCAATACTCAATTTAAAACATTAAGTCACAAGTGAGGCAAAAAGTCCCTTTTTAATGGTGCAATTCTCCTACTTGATTCCCCATCATACAGGTCCACACGAAACCGACCGGTCGGTGTGCTGGTTTTTATTGAACAGCCTAGAAAATTTGGAACAACTCTTTATGAATACCATGACTATGCTCGCGTGTATTACACGCAGATAAAAGGAGAAATTAATATAAAAAAACACTCCTAAGCTTTAGGTGTTTTTGCCCAGCGTAAGTAATGTTTCAGGTAAATAATGATCAAAAATTAAAAATCTTTACAACCAAGTCTAAGCAAGAAATGAATAACCAAATTAAGTTTCTAGACTTACTGATAAAGTTCTACCAAACATGTTGCTCTTGTATTTTTTAAAACATCCTTGGGTTAATGCATTAGACTCATTCTGGCTACGAAGCGATAATATTAACAATTTGAAGCGTTATGATTCTGATAACTTATAGAAATTTTACACTGATCTTAGCCAAAAGTAGCCAAAACTTACACTGGACGGTAGTGTGACAAAAGCATTATCGTAATCTCATATAAAGAAGAAATAATTAAAGTACCTACGAGAACTCCAAGTGTAAGAGAGTAGAGAAAATTACAGAATAAAATCCTCTTCCATTAACACAAAATATAAAATAAGGGACTATTTTATACCAAGAAGTAAAATTTGGAAAATTTGTTTTTTTCTCAACAGCTCGATAGAAAAGGAAATTGTGAAATAAATCATTTTTATAACGAAATTGCCGCTACTGGGATTTATCTTTTTATTTATTTTCATTGTCATTTCATTATTTAATTAAACCATTTTAACCGGATTGCGATTTCATTGTGAAAATATTTAAAAATAGTCAGTTGTTGAAGATCACATGAACATTTTTAATTTTTAAATTTCAAGCTTCACACTGATTATGGCGTTTTATTACAAACATTTTATAATACATTAAACATAGAAAAGAGTAAAATAACTATCCAACGAGATACATATAAGTCATAGTCACAAGTTAGTCATAGGGATACAGATAGACCGCGTCTGTAGATTTAAGAAACAACTACTATAATACTCGTTCATATTCCGGAAATCTTCGGAATTAGTCAAAAGTACTAAGATTCATTATTACGTGTAGTGCGCATGAACTGAAATAGAAGTATTCCAGAAAGGTTTAAATTTATTATTTTTTGTGTATATATATATATATATATATATATATATATATATATATATATATATATATATGAGTAAAAGCCAACCCCCCTCCTTCATGAAATATGGATAGATATAGAAATGAGCAGCCCTTAGTCCGCAGCAGTCCTGAAGTCCGTGATTACGGCAGCAATCGATATGGAGCAGGGACAAAGAGTGCTAAGAATATCTGCGTGAGGAAAGGCTGCCAAAGGAAAACGAAACTGGCAATAACGACATAAGGACGATGAGTACTAATGATAGGGTGGAACAATTGGAAGAGAAAATGAAACAGATGAAATAGGTTATAATGGGTCTGAGTGAGATTAAAAGAAGGGGAGAACAATGCATAACATTACATTCAAGAAATATATTATACTAGCCGTGCCCGCGACTCCGCTCGCGTGGACTTGATTCACTACTATCGTCACTGCTTATTCCTTATGTTACCTAACGTAATAAAATATCTGCCATTATTTCCCCTTACCTCCCATTTTTCCTTATCTCCCATTATCTCTCCATAATTTCCATTATCTAGGCTTTTCTCTGCTCATCTCCCATTATTTCTCCTTATCTCCCATTATTTCTCCTTATCTCCCATTCTCTCACCTTATCTCCCATTATCTAGGCTTATCTCGACTAATCTCGCAATATTTCTTCTTATCTTCCATTATTTCTCCTTATCTCCCATTATCTCACCATAACTCCCGTTATCTAGACTTATCTCCGCTTATCTCCCATTATTTCTCCTTATCTCCCATTATTTATACTTATCTCCCATTATCTCACCTTATCTCCTGTTATCTAGGTTTATATCGAATTATATAGAACATATGTATAAATTTATAAAAAACACGTTAATCGAATCAGTGGTTCTCAAGTGATAAGCGCACTAACGGACAGACAGACAGACAGAGAGAAGTTGCATTTTATATACATTATATTCTTTGCAACATGATATTGTTCCATATTTATTGGTTTGGGCAGTGTATTGCAAGAGAACGCGCTAACGGTAACCTTTTTTCCGACTTGATTCACTATTATCGTCACTGCTTATTTTTTATGTTACCTAATGCAATGAAATATATCCTATAACTTGGCCAGAGAACATAGGTGTTTTAAAAAAAAAGCACGTAACACACTAACGGACAGATAGACAGACAGAGAGACGTTGCATTTTATATATATTATAGATTACAAGGGAATAGAGGTAGAAAGTGAACACGAGAATGTTGGAGGAGTAGGTTTTATAATAAAAGAAAAACAGCTTCAAACATAATAACATATAACGCAATATCAAATAGGGTAGTCTTGTTGTACTAAAGATAACAAAGCACTGTAAAATAAAAACAATTCAAGTGTATGCCTCAACAACATCACATGATGATGTTTCAGTAAAAGATTTCTACGACGAAATAAGAAGTGCCACTGAACAGGATTGTTGTAATTATACACTGGTAATAGGCGATTTTAACGTCAAGATCGGCGGTCAGGTTAACGCAAGTTAAAATAAAATAGGTAAATTCAGTTTAGGTACAAAGAACGAACGTGGTCAAATGTTAATAAACTTCCTAGAACAACAACAATTATTAGCTATGAACACCTTTTACTACAAAAAAAACACACAGAAAATGGACATGGGTAAGTCCAAACGAAGTGGTAAAAAACGAGATGAACTACATATTATCATCGGAAAAAATCTAGTAAAGGATGTAACAATTATAAATAGGATAAACACGGGAAGTGACCACCGAATAGTCCGAGGAAGAATAGAAATAAACGAACGCATAGAAAGAAAAAAATTCATAATAAGAAAAAAACTAAAAATTGATACACACATCAAAGTAAACAAAGCAGAATATCAAAATGAAATAAGAAAAGAATTAACTAAAATCGATGACTTCGATAACAATAAATACACGAAATTAACGAAATACTGATGAATATCTTGGTGAAAACAAGCGAGCAAATAACTAGAAAGAAGAGAAGAAAAGCACCCACATCCTTTTTAATTTTTTTTACGTTCGGTCCCGTTTTGGACGTAAAATTTTCTTATTTCCGTTAAACTATCTGTAAGTTTTCTTTTGTCGTAATAACTTCCGATCAAGAGGTAATATAGATTTTAAACTGAGTACCTTGTGTACCTTTGGTACTAGGAGTTAAAAATAAATTTTTGAAAGACATCGTTTAGAGATAAGAAGATGACAAGGGTAGAATTTACTAGATGTTGTGGGTTTTTAATGACATTATTTAAATTTTTTCCTTGTTGTTCTTTACCAAATAAGGAAATTTTCTTCACCATAATTATGGTTGTATATGTAGAGAATAGGAAATATGAGAAGAATAATTTTCTGAATTTATATATCCAATAATTCTAATGTTATGTCAATTTATTATCTCAGCTAAAGGTGTCATAAAAATTTGAAATGTAAATTAAATTCGTAATTTTTACTTGCGAACGAAGTTGTGGACACATTATTGTACCAATTTTTACCTTCTTTGCTAAAGAGAAGAAGAAGAATCGAAAAAAAAAACACCCTTAAGTGTAATCACGAGAAACATCGTCTCCCCATTTCCGTCGGTCTCTCTGTTCGTCAATCTCTCCAACGAAATGAGATATCGATATTAAATTTGGTATACATATGATAGTTAAGTTATATCGCTTCAGAAAAAAGAGGTGAGTAAGATGATGATGAAACGAATCAATAATGATTCTAACCTAATTCATAATATCGTTTTTTCTGACGAGGCCACATTTTGTCTTAATGGAAGAGTTAATAAGCATAACTACCGATACTGGTCTACTGAGAATCACCACTCGACAGTCATTCTCAAAGACCACAAAGGTAAACGTGTGGGCAGGGATTTATGGACGTCATATCATTGGTCCCTTTTTTATCGATGGAAATCTTACAGGACAGCGGTATTTACAGTTACTCCAAGAGCAAGTTATTCCAACTTATGCAGGTCCTTTTCCGGATGAAAATAATTTGGATACCCCTAACAGGAATCTGTGATATCAACAGGACCGAGCACCTCCTCACTATGAAATCAATGTGCGTAGATATTTGGATGCGATTTTTCCTAATCGATGGAAGGGCAGAAGAGGTGCTGTAGAATGGCCTGCAAGAGGTCCCGATCTTACGCCACTCGATTTTTTTATAGGGTCATTTGAAAACCAAAGTTTAGCAAAGTCGACCTGAAACTGTAGAAGGTTTACAACAAAGAATTCAATATGAAGTAGCACAGATCACCTAGGATTCTCTGTTCAGGCTATTTATGACACATTGAGTCATTGCCTCGCTGTTAACGGTAGGCATTTTGAGCAATTGTTACCTTAAAAATAAACCTAGAGTATTTATTAACAGTTTTTTGTCTTTTTTTATTTTAAATTTCAAATGACAATAATTTCGAGACAGTTCAATTTAGACATATAGTATACTAGACAAATAATATCTAGAATTTTTAGTAAGACTCAAAAATAAAATAATATACAAGGCTTTCCAATTAAAAAAAAAAACAAGAAAGCGTAATTTCTTCGAACTGACAGTCCAAAACATTTTATTGTTAACGTCAGCATGTGCGCCGTATAACACCATATAACTTTTATTTAAACCTTTTTTTGATAAACTGATTAATAAATGCTGTGGAATCATTATTCCATATATATGGGGCACCTTGTGTATATATTAGGTCAGCCTATTAGTTTAAGTAAATTCGAACTAAGATCATATTTACACTTTGACGTCAAAATGATATTAAAATGTCAATAGTATAAGCTTATATTGATTTTACATATGAAGTGTTGCTAATGAACGTTTTTAAAAAGGTAATACCAGTTATACCTCTTTCAACTGCATACAGTAAGCAGAAGATGTTTACACAACCAATAATGATTTCGGGGAATTCCGTTCATATTTTTTAATTGACTTTATCTTTATCCGCCGTTACATAATCCATTTAAATAACATTTTTTGCTTAGAATTCAGACAAAGTAGATGATTTCGGATCCTGATAATAACGTGGTATGATCCAAGACATTTGAAGGTAAGGAAGGGGACCAGTAGACAAGGGTCGACATTTTAGCAGTCAGTATGCATCTCGTCTCATATCGTTTTACCTTCATCATAATATTGTAGAAAAAAAGGACACATATAAGCTATCACTCCTAAATACCATAACACAATGTCAAAATGACAGTTTTACGGGGACTATCACATGATTTGTCAAATGGCTATTTATCATCAGTTTTACATTATCATCTTAGTTGCATTAAACTATATCTACTTTTTACAAACATAAAGGTACGAGTATTTCCTTTATAACTTGGTACTAAAATAAATGTTTTATATCGATTAGTTATCCGTAAAGCTGCTAAAAATAATAATCCTTCTTCAACCTATGTTTACAAAATAGTGTAATCCGACAAAATGGAATAATGTAAAGCCGATTCTTATTCATAAGAAAGGTGATATAATTAACCTGAAAAACTTTAGACCCATTGGCCTAGCTGGATTTTTACCAGCTCCGAGAACAATCTGCTTTCATAAGTGGCTACGGTACAAATGATCACCTACAATTAATAAAGATCCTTGATTGATTGAATATAATAAAACACAAATTGATATTTGTGTATTTCAGGAAAGCCTTTGATACCGTGGAATCCATCCTTTGCTATCCCAGTGGGATGACAAGGGAGTAAATATAGCCGGAGAATATTTAAATCATCTACGATTCGCCCTACACATCGTTATAATAGCTGAGAACGTATGTGATGCCTAAAAGATGTTAGAAGAACTAAAACAAGGCAGAGATTGATTTAGTAATATCAGTAATATCATAAAAATCGATGAGAAGGAGAAAAAATAACCAAAGGCTTACCCATACCTGGAGCATGAAATAAAAGTCGGCAGGGATCATTAAACATATGAAATTAATAGCAGAATTAGAATCGGCACCCTTTAATAAATTAGAGAATATCGTCAAAGGAAATTTGGTGATCTATCTGAAGACGAACGAAAAATACATCGTATCTGTACTAAAGTATGGTGAGGAAACTCTAAAGTTCACAAAAAACTCTGTCAACAAACTAAGAGTAACGCAGAGAGAAATGGAAAGGGCCATACTAGGAATACGAAGATCTGAGACAATACCAAACACAATAATTAGGAAAGAACAAAGACCACAGATATTATAAAGCAAATACAAAGTGAAGAGAGATAGGCAGGCCAGATATAGCCCGAATCTAATGGAAGAAAAGGTTGATTTGAATGACGACCCAGAGCAGAGGCAGACGGCGAACGAGATGGAGCGATGATATAAAAAGAGTAGCTAATAACTGTATAAATAACTTCCAAAATAGAAACTACGGGAAAACATTAGAGGAGGTCTATGTCCACAAGCTGATGGATGATTATTAGATATGAAAATACTAGATTATTTTTAACTACCACTTTTTTTACACAAAAAGCACAATTATCCATTTAAAAAATCTATTAACAAGAAAGCTTTAAAAACATATTCAGTATTAAAATTTTGAATCTTGGTAATTTACTGATAATTTCATGTATCCATTTTTAGTATTAGAAAAAATTCAGCACTGAATAACATTGCAACCATCGCATATACAACAAGGCAGAAATTTGGATTATAGATTATATACAATTTGCTCGAAAGCGATATTTTACAAACAAAAAACATTTCTACGATTTGACGTAAGTTCAACATGATGCTCACGTGACGTTTTTATAGTCGTGCAACATAATGTCAACACAAAATTGTTGATTAAATACCGTTTCAACCGATTACCAATCTATACAATACAGCCGAAATTTGAACTATTATAGTGATGACAATTTGCTCCACACAGTTGTCTTTACATATAAAAAAATATTTAAAAATAAAAATTGGGATCATGGCAAAAGTTCAAAGTGATGCTCGCCGTGAAGTTAATATTATCTATTACAGTCGTACTACATAGTCACAGCACAAAACATCAATAAAATACAATTTCAACCTATGAGTACTCCATAATTTAAATATTGAATATTTTTTTAAAGCTCCTGTATAGATAATAAAGCTGAAATTTAGATTATATATCATTTTAGTGGTCATAATTCGATCAGCAGTATAATTTTTAACAAAACATTTTTGGATATTTCAAGGTTATTGTGGGCGTTTCAAGCACCTTGTGAACTTTTTCTATGCTCTTCAAATCATTAAAAAAAATTGTTGTGATAAGTGATGATGGTTTGGAGCATCATCAAACGCTCGTGAAATTTTAAAAGCTTCGACATCAGAACTGATCAAAAAATTTTCCAGACCACCTGGCAACTTAACCAGTGAGGTCTAATCATTAATGGGCCATGCGAAGTTCCACTACTGTTTTTTTATAGACATACCACACATGCTGCTGAGAAATCCCTAAAGAGCTAAAGCGCGAATGCCAAAAAATCGATTCACATTGGTCTTGAACCGCTGTAAATTATACTCAGTGAGAAACACAGACCTGGGCAAATCATTCCAACAGGATAAGGTTCTCGATATAAAAGACTGCTTGAAAAGGGTTGTACGAAGAGTGGCAAGCTGAACTTCTCACGGATGTGAAGTGTTAGCGCGACGTGTATATCTAGCATGTACCACTTTGGGAGGAATTAAGCGGGCGACATACATCAACCATTTTCCATGAAAATACTTGTAGAACAGACTGAAGTCGCACAGCGTGCTTCAATGCTCCAAGGAATCAAGGTTGCTGGTCAGTATTGTGTCTCTAATCAGACGAATAGCACTCTTCTGAATAGAATCCAACAAATGCAATCTACGTTTGGAGCAGTATTCCATCGTTGGTCGACTTTGAGCTTCGTACAGAATTAATAATTGTTGTGGAGTGTAAAGCTTTCTAGTTCGAAATAATATTCTCAGCTTTTGAGAAGCTCCCTTTGCTATGCTTGCAACATGTTCGTGCAAATTTGCTCCCAAATTAACGCCCAATAGCGTGACGATGCTAGAGGAATGGAGTGCCCCGACATTTTTGTAGCGATAAATTCCACTTGGTTACTGTCACCTGAAGATAGAATTTCTTCCAGGTCTTTGTTAAGATGAACGAGTTCCTGCTGTCTGCGGATATTGGCATGAGTAACCGCTATTCGAAGATTCAAAGTGAATGAAGAAATAAGCGTACTGTCATCTGGAAAACTGTAGATTGGATTCCTGGTCCTTGCCATCAGATCGCTTATTCAGATGAAAGAGAGTAGGAGATGGTATGGAGCTTTGGGGCACACCGGCGTGAATAGTTAAGGTGTTACAAAGAAATCCGTCGACTGCCACTTGTAAAGAAGGCTCTCTGAAAAAAAACAATAGGCATAAACATAAGAGCGTAGCTGAGGCCATAATACATCGTACCAAACATGGTCGAATGCCTTGCATATCAAGTGCAACCGCTTGAGATTCTCCAAAGTGTTTGATTGCATTGTTCCAAACATGTGTTACGTAAGTTAGAAGATCCCCTGTTGATCTTTGCTTACGAAAGCTATATTACTGGTCACTAATAATATTCAATCCTTCAAGATATTTTAGTACATGCTGATTGATCGCCTTTTCCATGACTTTCGATATTATTGAAAGCAGTGCGACTGGTCGGTAGTTGTTTGGCAAGGTCTTCTTTCCTTTTTGGGTATCCGCTGAACCGTAGCGCACTTCTAGCAGGAAGGAAATATTCTCCTTCGATAAGACAGGTTAAAAAGTCTACAAAAAACTGGTGTTAGTTCCCTCGCGCATGTTTTAAGTACTATGGCAGGTATACCATCAGCGCTAGAGGTTTTTTTGCTGTCTAGCTTCATTAAAATACCTTTTCTGATTGGCTGTCTGAAGACAATATGGGGTATTCTTGACTGCACTATGGGAACACCTGGTGGGATTTTCCCTTGGAAATCGACAGTAGAATGTGAAGCAAGAAGTTCAACTAACAAGTTGGCTTTCTAGACTGGTGTCGTTGCAATAGTATTACTATTACTATTACTGTCCCGCTAATTTGGTGGAAAAAAGTCTAGACAATGCTTGCTACCGTTATGGAAGCATTCTCGTTGGCAGTTACAATTTTGCAGTATTAACCCTTCATTTCAAGTAGCAAATAAAAATACTCCTAGACTGTGTGTGTATATACCAAGCATTTTAAAGAAAAATATTTGTTCCATTAAATAAAAAGTATATAGTATATGCAATAGTATTAAACAGGGAAGACCAATTATGACATGTTGACCCGAACTAACCTGATCTAAAGCCATAAATGAACGAGAGAGAGAGAGAGAGAGAGAGAGAGAGAGAACGAAAAATAGGCGACAGACACAAAGGGTGAACGAGAAGGAGCACTTCTCGTTAATTTTGCTGGCCATTTCACGTGTAATTCCGACTTTATATTGTTATAATGGGTTGGGCGAAAAAACTAAGTTTCTAATGAATATGAAATCATTGACTCAACTAGCTCCACAATTATTTTACAGAACATTATTTGCTTACACAGTTATCACCAAACACTTTATTTTTGAACTCGACTCGGGTTTCGCTAACCATGTTAGCATCATCAAGAGCGATAGCCAATGATCACTTCTGACGATGCTAACATGGTAGCGAAGTCGCGAGTTGAGAGCAAAAATAAATTGTTTAGGGTAGTGGTGATAACTGTTGTGTAGTGTTATTGTGCCAAACATAACAAACTTACAACTCAGAAAACATTATTTCGAAAATATTTAGAAATAACAGAATTGGCCGACAGAACTAACCTGAATATACTAAAAGTATAAGAAATCATTGCATTTTTATACACAACAATTTTCCAAATCATTTATAAACAATAAAAAAGCTATTAGCTTAATATTTAATAAGGGGTTCATTAAGGAATTTACATACTGGTTAGTGGTTTTTTATAACCGCACAATTTCTAAGATGGCTAACGCAATTATGACGTAGATTCATTACCAACAAATATATACTCCTAAAAAAACAAACTAATAATATTACATGGATCAATCAAGCCAACGAAGAGCAGTAAGCCCTCCCTATTATCAGGTCAGTCAATAAGTTTTGAATGCGACACCTATGGAGCATCACTTGAACCAAATATTAAACACAAATCCGAAGCTTCATCTGTCATATGAACACACCCTAAATTTCAAGTCGATCTGTCAAGTCATTCATTGTTTATCAGCTGGTTAAAATAGACGTTTTGAGTATTCTTTAAAAATGGAAAGAATCGAATATCGTGCAGTGATAAAATTCTTTGTTTTATCGGCAACTGAAATCCATGCAAAGTTAGTGAGAGTGTTAAAGGAGTCTGGTCCTTCATTTCCAATTGTCCATAGTTTGACTCTAGAGTTCAAACGTGGTCGTACAAGCGTCAATGATGATCCACGTTCAGGACGTCCAAAAATTACAACTGAAGAAACTGTTGTGCAGGTACAAGATATGGTAATGGAAGACCGTCAATTAACCGTGGATGAGTTAGCTGAGGCTAGAGGCATCTCACATGGATCAGTACATGAGATCTTAACTAATATTGTGGGTATGAGAAAGCTACTCACAAGATGGGTGCCACATTTGTCAACATCGAAACAAAAACTCATTCGAGAGAAACTTTTTAAACAACATTTGGGTCGTTTCACAGAGAATAAAACTGATTTTGAGCAACGATTTGTAACTATGGATGATACTTGGGTTTACCAGTATGATCCTGAACTGCGATAACAAACCGCACAGTGGACTGAGCCCGATTGTTTAGCTCCAAAGCAGCCAAAGTGGTCAAAGTCGTCCAAAAAAATTATGGTATTAGTTTCCTAGGATGCAAAAGGGGTTTG
Organism: Pachyrhynchus sulphureomaculatus; assembly: GCA_019049505.1. Lineage (NCBI taxonomy): Eukaryota > Metazoa > Arthropoda > Insecta > Coleoptera > Curculionidae > Pachyrhynchus > Pachyrhynchus sulphureomaculatus. The sequence continues at coordinate 69,338,049 of CM032448.1, read as the reverse complement.
GGTAATTGTTTACCTTGAAACCGATAAAACAATCACTTGAGAGTATTATTGTAACCTTTTGGACCAGCATGCAGCAGACAGAAAAAAAATTGGGAGAAAAACGCCCGGTTTGCAGAAGAAAAAATCATCTTTCATCATGACAATGCACCTACTCACAGAGGTGCTTTGGCAACGACAAAACTGGTTGGATAAGTAAGAATTGTCATTACATCCACCCTATTCACCAGATCTGGCTCCGTCTGACTTCCATCTGTTCCCAAACCTGAAAAGTCATTTTTCTTTAGGTATCCACTTTATTTCAAAATATAAATCCCGAAGGTTCACTTTCACGGTTTCAACATTAATATTTTAAGAACACTGTGTTGGCTTAGGAAAGAAATCTTATCTTCCTTTAATGTTGACATAATGATAAAAAAAAATTGATATACAACACCGTCACCTTATCGTTTTTTTCATAATTTCATACAATTTATTTTAAAATAAAGCTGTTACTCTACTCTCTAAAGGTACTAGTGGAAATTTTTATTCCAATGTCAATATGCTCATGAGAAATTTCTACCATAATCACTGATAACATTTTTTACAGATTATGCTAATCAGTCATAAAAAGTACTGTCTACCAAGTCTGAAAAATACAAGCTTCCTAAATTTGAAGAGCTTATCAGAACCAGTTAAGTTAATAGCATTTGATAATAATATTAAAAAACCGACCAAGTGCAAGTCGGACATGCGGAATTAATTTTCCGTACGTTGATTGCTTTTAAAATAAAAAAAATTTTTGCGGAGGTATAAATTGATCAATGACTTCCCAAAACACAAAGTTTTTTTCCGATCTTTATTGAAAACTGATAACCATAAAAATGTTGTTTTTTTTTTAAATACCAGATAAATTATTAAAGGTAATACACTCGTGATAATTTTCGTTCAATGTATACCCTGTGAGAATATTCCAGAATTTTGTCAAAATTTTTTGATCAGTACTTTTCGAGATAGGAGAGGGCGCGATTTTTGGCCATTTTTTTATAATAACACAAAGAAAAGTGAATTTGGTATTTAAATGTAATTGACCATGTAAAATGGTTCCATGTGATGTTCTGATGTATCGTTTTAGTTCATTTTTAATATACTCATATATGTGTACAGTATTTTACAATATCAGATTGAACAACTGATGAAGACCAGAATGTATAGTCGAAACGTTTTGCCACAAATATATACTACGATGTAAATCAAGTATTTTGATTGCATGAACATTACACCCAAGAAAATTAAATAAAGGATGTTCAAAGAAATAAAAAAAGGAAAAAAAGTATATACATACATATATATATATATATATATATATATATATATATATATATATATATATATATATATATATATTTATATATATATATATTTATATATATATATATATATATATATATATATATATATATATATATATATGGCTGCAATGAAAATATTGTTTTCGCTGCTCCACTGTTAAACAAAACAACTAAACAATATGGCCGATTGTTACTAAGAACGTGACATCGAACGGTGTTGGTGAGATTTAACTCAGCGTAGGTGCATTGTACGTGCAGCAACAATGCGCCTACGTCTTAACTAGCTGGCGGTCTTTCAGGTGGGGGTTGGTTAAGCAATAAAATCCAATTTTGTCCTTTCTTTAATTTTTCAAAAATTTTCAAATTTGAAAAAAAAACAAGTATTGACCCCACGAGTCACCTATTTCAATATATGCATTGCGATATATATATATATATATATATATATATATATATATATATATATATATATATATATATATATATATATATATATATATATATATATACACTACCGTCAAAAAGTATTTGCCCACCTAGAAATTTCAATTTAACTGCCAAAATTTAATACCTAATTAAACCCTTTTATTATATTAGATAAATTTAATTGTTCTTAACAAGTGTCCATCATAAAATTGTTTAGATAAGCTTTTTGGTGAAATCACAAATTAAAAACCAATTAGAACAAATTTCCAAGTGTTGCATGATAATCGTTTTGAGGCGATTTCAGAAAATTCCAGTTGAAGTAAGAACTCATTTAAAGTTTCTAGGTATTATGGAAATTCTAAGTGACATTTTATGATAAAAACTATGCTATAAATACCATTGCCCTTTTGGAAATTAACCATTCGCAAACAGACTTTGTCACTGATACAGGCTCAATTGTTTTGTGAAAATGCCAAAAACGAAAGAAGTTTCCGTTGAAAATCGGGCTCTGATAATTGCGAGACATCAAAATGGTCACTCGAGTCGACAAATCGCGAGTGATATCCGGATGCCAAGGAGAACGGTGGACTACACTGTAAAAAAATTTTCTGCAGGACACGGAATTCTCAACCAAAAACGTTCAGGAAGGCCTCAAAAAACGACTCCCGCTGAAGACAGAACTATAACAATGTCCAGCAGACGTAATCGCCGCCTAACCGCACCAGAAATCACAGCTCAAGTAAACCTGGAGCATCTTCATCAGCGTGACAACCGTGAAGAGCAGGTTAGCAGAAGGTGGACTACACGGGAGAGTTGCAGTGAGGAAACCACTTCTTAGCAAGTGAATAAACGTAAACGATTATAATGGGCCCGAGAACATGAAAATTGGACATTAGAACAATGGAATTCTGTCCTTTGAAGCGACGAATCTAAATTCGAAATTTTCGATTCAAATCGACGAGTTTACGTGCAGCAGTCAGCTGGAGGGAGGATGTTAGAAGCCTGTCAGTTGCCTACAGTAAAAAAAGTGGAGGTTCAGTAATGGTTTAGGGTTGTTTTGGCAACGGTAAAGTTGGAAGAATCTTTAGCATAGAAGGAATCATGCGAAAAGAACAGTATCAAGAAAGTTTGTTAACTCAAATGCTTCCTTCTGGAAGAGATATTTTTCAGAGGAAATTTATTTTTCAGTATAACAGCGACCCTAAACATTCTGCTAAATAAATTAGAGAATTTTTGGACCAATGGAAATCCGATGACGTCCTGGAAGTGATGACTTGGCCTCCACAATCACCCGACTTGAACCCCATCGAATTGCTGTGGGACCATTTGGACAGGTATGTTCGAAAACTCAATCCAACATCAAAAAATCACTTGTGAATGCCGAAACTTTGTAAAGCGGTAATTTAAAACAAAGGAGGTTACAGAGATGAGAAAAATCCTGGAAAATCATGAATCTTTTTCTGATTTTCTAGACTGTAAATAATGTGAAGATAAGTATTATTTCGTTAAAATTAAAAAAATATATTATCTGGGTTTTTGTTGTCTTGGGACTGAAATAACTAGGTGGGCAAATACTTTCTGACGGTAGTGTATACGAGGCTGGTTTGAAAAGTCCGAGAGATGGCACCACCGGCGCGTATCGAGGTCATGTTTAGTTAGTAGCATCTCTTGAATGAACGCACACCAAGTTTCAACCATATTGGTCTATTTCTTTGTGTTTGGTATTCGTGTGAATCAAGGAAGTCGAGTGATTTTCAAGAAATGGACGAAAAAGAACTTCGTGTGGTGATTAAACATTACTTTATGAAAGGCAAAACGCCTCAGGAGACTAAAGAGAAGCTTGATAAACATTATGGTGACTCTGCACCTTCGATTAGAACAGTTTATAAGTGGTTTCAAAATTTTCGGACTGGCCATATGGGCACAAGTGACGCTGAACGTTCTGGACGGCCTGTGGAGGTTACGACTCCAGAAATCATTGATCAAATCCATGATATGGTGATGGATGACAGAAGAGTTAAGGTGCGTGAGATTGCTAGTGCTGTGGGCATCTCGACTGAACGGGTACATAATATTTTGCATAAACATTTGGACATGAGAAAGCTATCCGCAAGATGGGTGCCGCGATTGCTCACGCTTGACCAAAAACGGAATCGTGTGAAGTGTTGCAAGGATGGTTTGCAGCTGTTCCAGAAGAATCCGGAGGACTTTAAGCGTCGTTTCGTCACTGTGGATGAAACATGGATACATTACTATACTCCTGAGACCAAACAACAATCTAAACAATGGGTTACCAAGGGGGAATCTGCACCAAAAAAGGCGAAGACCGTTTCTTCGGCCGGAAAGGTTATGGCGACTGTCTTTTGGGATTCGCAAGGGATAATCCTCATCGACTATCTAGAAAAGGGTAAAACTATTACAGGTGAATATTATTCATCGTTATTGGACCGTTTGAAAACCGAGCTGCAAGAAAAACGCCCGCGATTGACCCACAAGAAAGTCCTTTTCCATCACGACAATGCACCAGCACACACCTCAGCAGTTGTGGTCGCAAAATTAATGGAAATAGGATTCCAACTCGTTTCACATCCCCCATATTCTCCAGACTTGGCTCCCTCGGACTACTATTTGTTCCCCAATTTGAAGAAATGGCTGGCGGGACAAAGATTTTATTCAAACGAGGAGGTGATTGCAGACACTAATGGATATTTTGCAGACTTGGACAAATCCTATTATTCGGAAGGGATCAACAAACTAGAACATCGTTGGACGAAGTGTATAAGCCTAAAAGGAGACTATGTCGAAAAATAAAAAAGGTTTACCCCAAACACATAAGTAGTTTTTATTTTTGCACGGACTTTTCAAACCAGCCTCGTATATATAAAGAAGTAGAGGAACGTCCTGTTCAGAGTTCTTGGAATTCAGCAACCTGAAAATTATATTATTCTTTCATTAATTCCATTTTCCTCTGTTTAACTTTCTTTCCTTATTAATCTCACACATTAATTAAAATATCGAGTTGTAAAGCTTAGATTAAGTTTAATCATGACAATGCCAAATTCAGTATTTATTTTACAACTGTGCGTTTATAAAAGAAGTACTGGGTAAATCACTTTAACGGTTTCTGGATTCAATTAGCCCCCCCCCCCCCCACGTCTTTCTTAAATATCATTTAATCGATTACTAGCAAAATTAGAGCTGCGAACATAACTTGTTCAAAATTTACTTAGTCTCTCCCTTTTCATTGCAGAATAACGGGCCAAGTGCAAGTCGGCCTTGCACAATGAGTGTTCCGTACGTTGATTGCGTTTGAAATAAAAATTTTTGTTAAGGAGGTGTAAAATGATCAGTGACTTCAGAAAACACAACCTAAATGAGTTTTTACAAACTTTTTTCTGATCTTTACTGAAAACTGATGACCTTGTTTTTTATATACCAGATAAATTGTTAAAAATAATGCACTCGTGATAATTTTCGTTCAATCTACATCCTGTGGAGAATATTCCAGAATTTTTTAAAAATTTTTTGATCCGTACTTTTCGAGATAAAGGGGGGGTAGCGATTCTTCACAATTTTTTAAAAATAATATAAAGAAAAATGTGCCCAAGTATTACATTATATATATTTTTTGAACTTGTGTTTTTACAAGCTTTCACCCCATTTGATGACCTCGTAAATTTTTTTCTCACTTCCGATTTCACCCCCAAAACTAGCCCCTTAAGTCTAAATTTAACTTTCAAAACCGCACGGCTCTGTTAAGACCATCAAATTCAAACTTTCTATGTTAAATAGTTTCGGAGAAAATCGAGTGTGACTGACGAACAGACAGACACCGAAGTGATCTTATAAATGTTCCGTACGGAACATCAAAAATAATTAGAAGCAAACAAATCCATTACAACATTATTAACTAGATTTTTAGTAAAATGGTTGATTAAATTATATCAGCATACTCAAAAATAAATAAGAAGGTACGTATAGATTAAATAATTCACATTATACTTTGTAAATTTCTAGGAAATTCTGAGTAAATAAGTACTGAATAAATTCTCACATGATACCTAATTTGTTTAATAAACGTATTTCTCCGAATAAGTATATCAGAGATAGGAATCACATTTGACGAGATCAAAGTCCAAACTTGTTATCCCTGTTGTTAGATAGATCGACATCATGTGGTATTTGACACACCTTCATGTTTTAATTATGAGGTGAATATTCTATTATGTAATGGTAAATCGATAAAAAACTCATTTATAGCAACGACGCAGGTAAAGAAGTTATTAACGATTGAAAAGAGACGCAATTAATGCGATTAATCTATATAATGGAAACCGACATACAGTGAAATCGAAAACTATGAAATTTGAAAACCTCCGAAACACTTTATTTCAGGAATCTCAGATTTGCTAATTTAATTCTTACTTCCCTTACTGAAGAGAAGTATTGTATTGGTGAAAAAATCGCCATACGAAATTTATGCATTCTACACGTTGTAGAGTCCTTAAGTCACGAAACTTATAGCCCCACATTTCCGTCAGTCCGTTGTCTATCTGTCTGCACGACAACTCTCGAACAAAACGAGATATCGATTATACTTAAAGCAGAAAAATACTGAATAAAATTCTTTAGCACTTTTTTGTTTAATTTTATTTCTATATTCGAATATATTTTCTACATTATACAGGGAGACGTAAAAGAAGTAAGAAGAACTAGTAAAAGGTTTTATGTTCTAGGTTAAATTCCAATATTAGGGCTTCAATTAATTTTCAGCCCCCACTTTTCATCGACTACAGAATCTATTCAAATCGGAATTCTTTCCACCCTAAAGCCGTTTTAGAGTGCCATCTTTTAGCTTTAAAACGAGGTATAATACATACACCTACCATAAAAATAACCTGAAAAATTAGGTATAGAAGCGATTTTGTTCAAAAAGCAACATTTGGCGTACTGCCTACTTTTCACATTTAAAAAAAAAAAAATCCGGTCAAGTGCAAGTTGAACTTGCACAATTAGTGTTCCGTACGTTGATTGTTTTTAAAATAAAAATTTTTATTAGGGTGGTATAAAATGATCAGTGACTTCACAAAACACACCCCAAATGAGTTTTCAACAAAGTTTGTTTCCAATCTTTATTGAAAACTGGTGACCTTGAAATTTTGTTTTTTTTTATATACCAAATAAATTATTAAAGGTAATGCACTCGTGATAATTTTCGTTCAATCTATACCCCGTGGAGAATATTCCAGAATTTTTTCAAAATTTTTTGATCAGTACTTTTCGAGATAAGGTAGGGGACAGTGATTTTTTAAAAGTAATAGAAGAAAAGTGTGCGCAAGTATTACATTATATATATACTTTTTTACTCGTGTTTTCACAAGCTTTCATTTGACACCACACTCGATGACCTATTAAAAAAAATTTTTTTTCACTTCCGATTTCACCCTTCAAAACGAACCCCTTAAGTCAAAATTTATGTTACGGTGGTATAAAATGATCAGTGACTTCACAAAACACACCCCCAAATGAGGTTTTAACAAAGTTTGTTTCCAATCTTTATTGAAATCTGATGACCTTGAAATTTTTGTTTTTTTTTTATATACCATATAAATTATTAAAGGTAATGCACTCGTGATAATTTTCGTTCAATCTACACCCCGTGGAGAATATTCCAGAATTTTTTCGAAATTTTTTGATAAGTACTTTTCGAGATAAGGCCCGGGACAGCGATTTTTCGCGAATTTTTAAAAATAATACAAAGAAAAGTGCGCGCAAGTATAATATTATATATAAATTTTTTACTCTTGTTTTCACAAGCTTTCATTTGACACCACACTCGATGACCTAGTAAAAAAATTTTTTTTTCACTTCCGACTTCACCCCCCAAAACTAACCCCTTAAGTCAAAATTTAATTCTCAAAACTACATGGCTCTGATGAGGCCATCAATTCCTATATTATTACCAAATTTCACCTTTCTATGTCAAATAGTTTCGGAGAAAATCGGGTGTGACAGACAGACAGACACCGAAGTGATCTTATAAGTGTTCCGTACGGAACACTAATAAAAACTCTGTATCATACAGTAAATTTTAAACGTGATTCTAGCAGTTTCGAGAAAGAAATTTCAACCTTCAGGATGACGAACCAAAAAGTGTGGAAGACGAGGAGTTAAAGCAAACCTTAGAAGCGAATCCTTATTAAACTTAACTGGAACTTGCAAATGTACTGATCAAAAAATTTTGAAAAAATTCTGGAATATTCTCCACAGGGTGTATATTGAACGAAAATGATCACGAGTGCATTTCCTTTAATAATTTATCTGGTATATAACAAAAAAAAAAAAATTTCAAGGACATCAGTTTTCAGTAAAGATTGGAAAAAAACTGTGTTGAAAACTCATTTAGGGTGTGTTTTGTGAATTCACTGGAACACTATTTGCGCAAGTTCAACTTGCACTTGACCGGTTATTCATTACTAAATAAATTAAAAAATTAAACAATATTAAGAAATCTTGGCACACAAAATAATTTAAACATAAAATACCTAATAAATAACCGATCAAGTGCAAGTTGAACTTGCGCAATTAGTGTTCCGTACGTTGATTGCTTTTAAAATAAAAAAAAATTGTTACAGAGGTATAAAATGATCAGTGACTTCACAAAATACACCCCAAATGAGTTTTCAACAAAGTTTGTTTCCAATCTTTACTGAAATCTGATGACCTTGAAATTTTTGTTTTTTTTTACATACCAGTTAAATTATTAAAGGTAATGCACTCGTGATAATTTTCGTTCAATCTACACCCCGTGGAGAATATTCCAGAATTTTTTCGAAATTTTTTGATAAGTACTTTTCGAGAAAAGGCGCGGGACAGCGATTTTTCGCGAATTTTTAAAAATCATACAAAGAAAAGTGCGCGCACGTATGATATTATATATATATATATATATTTTTACTCGTGTTTTCACAAGCTTTCATTTAACACCACACTCGATGACCTAGTAAAAAATTTTTTTTTTCACTTCCGACTTCACCCCCCAAAACTAACCCCTTAAGTCAAAATTTAATTCTCATAACTACATGGCTCTGATGAGGCCATCAATTCCTATATTATTACCAAATTTCACCTTTCTACGTCAAATAGTTTCGGAGAAAATCGGGTGTGACAGACAGACAGACAGACACCGAAGTGATCTTATAAGTGTTCCGTACGGAACACTAAAAATGATAAACAGTATAAAATTAGTAAATAATATGCTTCTAAAAGTTTGAATAATGTACTGCCAGCTATATTTTCTATGTATTTTTAGAGTTCCATATAGAATATCTACTTAAAGATTACTTCGGTATCTGTCCATCGGTCTATCCGTCCATCTGTCTGTCACACCAGATTTTTTTCCAAAACTATTTGACATAGAAAGTTGAAATTTGGCACTAATGTAGGAATGGCCTCATCAGAGCCATATAGTTTTCAAAGTTAAATTTTGACTTAAGCGGTTAGTTTTTGGGGTTGAAATGGGAAGTGAGAAAAAAAATTACCAGGTCATCGAGTGGGGTGTCAAATGAAAGCTTATAAAAACACGAGTTCAAAAATATATATAATGTAATACTTCCGCATTGTATTATTTTTAGAAAATTGCGAAAAATCGCTGACCCCCTTAGTAATGATCAAAAAATTTTGAAAAAATTATGGAATATTCTCAACATGGTGTAGATTGAACGAAAATTATCATGAGTACATTACCTTTAACAATTTATCTGGTATATAAAAAAAAACAACAAAAATTTCAAGATGGCTAGTTTTCAGTAAAGAACGGAAAAAAAACTTTGTTGAAAACTCGTTTTGGATGTGTTTTGTGAAGTCACTGATCATTTTATACCTCCGTAACAAAAATTTTTATTCTGAAAGCAATCAACGTACGGAACACTAATTGTGTCGAACTTGCACTTGATCGGTTTTTTTATGAAAACGAGAACTAACCAATCGATTTTCATATAAGTGGTAAAGCAAATCTCTAATAATCTTCAAATACCATCTCGGAGACAGTTGCAAAATCTGGTCAACACCTCCCCCCGCTTCCCCCGTCTCTTAAAACTGGTCATGCCATGCTGTGAGGATGACATTAATGTATGTCAAGACAAAAAAGAGTAAATGTACACAAAACTCGCACAAATCATTAGAGGCGAGATCAAAGGCATTAATCGAAGTCCGAAAATATAGTCTAGCGACTTTTTAACAGATGTCTCGAGGCGCTATCAGTTTTTAATCGCTGCTTATAATCTCGCTTAATACTACATGATTTATGGGGGATCAGGAGTGACTTGTTCCTGTTCTGACGAGACATAAATTTGTTGTACCATTGTACATTAACTAAACTACATATAAGATAACACTTCATGTACTCGTATAATGAATAAATGTTTTTGAAATTCAAATTAACTTAGTAGACTTGCAAGTTTTCAACGGTCTTACAGGTCCTTAAAGGTCTTGCAAGCTCTTTAGTTGATCTTCATAGGTCTATAATGATCTTGAAGAACATTAAAAAAACATTTAAGCCTTTGAAAGGAAGTAACCAAGCTCTAATTAAAACTGTTAAGCATAAAAAGAGCTTAAAGCACCGAATAAGGCATCAGGTACACAAACCTAGTCGAAGTAAAGTTGTTTTTTTAAAGAACTAAAATGATGCTGAAAAGCTGCTTAATGAAGTATGTATGTGTTTGTAAAAAACCCTAACTTTTAAAGGATAATTTAAATATCAAATAGTGCAAGTCGGACTTACCCAATTAGTATTTCGTACGTTGATTGCCTTTGAAATAAAAATTTTTGTTAGGGAAGTATAAAATGATCAATCATTTTAGAAAACACCCCAAGTGAGTTTTCAACAAAGTTTTTTTTTTTCCGATCTTTACTGAAAATTGATGACCTGTGGAAATTTTTGTTTTTTTTTATATACCGGATAAATTATTAAAGGGAATGCACTCCTGATAATTTTCGTTCAATCTAAACCCTGTGGAGAATTTTCAAGAACTTTTTCAAAATTTTTTAATCAGTACTTTTCGATACGTGTCAAAATTTCGTGACATTTCGACGATTAGTTTACAAATTACAATTGTTTTAGTGACGCTACTTTGGATATTTTCAAACAATGATAAAAATCGAATTTCGTGTGTTGATTAAACACTGTTTTTTAATGGGAAAAAATACCGTTCAAGCAAAGCAGTGGCTTGATAAGTGTTACGGGGACTCTACTCCTGGAAAATTACTCATCATTTACTGGTATGCTGAATTTAAACGCAGTAGTACAGACGCAAATGATGCTGAACGCTCTGGATGTCCAAGTGTGATGGTTACACAGGAAAACATCAAAAAAATTCACAAAATTGTTTTGGATGACCGTAAAGTGAAATTGTGTGAGATAGCTGACACCCTAAAAATATCAAAAGAACATGTTGGTCATATTTTGCATGAACATTTGGGCATGAGAAAGCTCTGTTCAAAATGGGTACCGCGTTTGCTCACAGTGGACCAAAAACAACAATCTGTTAATGATTCTGAGCGCTATTTGGACCTGTTTAAGCGCAATAAAGAAGATTTTTTCAAGCGATATCTGACAATGGATGAAACATGGATCCACCATTACACACGGGAATCAAATCGGCAGTCAGCTGAGTAGACAGCATCCGAGGAAAGCCGCCCGAAGCGACCAAAAACACAACAATCGGTTGGGAAGGTTTTGGCCTCTGTATTTTGGGATGCGTATGGAATAGTTTTCATCGACTATGCTAATATTATATAAAGTTATTGGTGCGTTTGAAGGCAGAAATCGCAAAGAAACGGCCCCAAATGAACAAGAAAAAGTGCTCTTTCATCAAGACAATGCACCAGGTCACAAGTCAATGGTTATGATGGCAAAATTGCATGAACTGAAGTTCGAATTACTTTTTCATCCACTGTGTTCTCCAGATTTGGCCCTCAGCGACTATTATCTATTCGCAGACCTCAAAAAAATGCTCGCTGGAAAGAGATTTGGCTCCAATGAAGAAGTTATCGCCGAAACTGAGGCCTAAAGTCAAAATTTAACTTTTAACATTACACGGCTCTGATGAGACCATCAATTCCTATATTAGTGCTAAATTTCAAATTTCTATGTCAAATAGTTTTTTGGGAAAATCGGGTATGACAGACGGACAGACAGACGGACAGACACCGAAGTGATAGGTGTAGTATATTTTTTTACTCGCTGGAATTTGAAACAAATCACACAACTATCATAAATCAAAATGAATTAATTGTGCTTACTTCTATTAAATTTTTTAAAAATACTATAAAACTAACCTTGCCTATTTTCATATTGTTTCAAACTAAAAATAAACATAGATTCTGATAGGATATCGACTTAGCTAAATGAGGTTTGGGGAACTTTTGGCACATCCCTATCCGTTTGGCATAGGTTATAATGACGCCATTGGTTTTTAATCATGACAATAAACAGTAATCAATGCAAACTTTTTATATCAATGAAAACAAATTGAAATTTATAGGCACCCGAAATCTTTCTTATTTGTAGACAAGTGTGTTAAGGTTATTTGAATAATGTTATCTTGAACTTGTCCTTATGACTTTTAAAACCGTTATCAAATTTAAACAAAGCTTTATTTAATAACTAATAATATTAATTATTATTAATTCAAATGAAACACAATAATGTTGCTATAGTTTAAAATGAAACTCTGACTAATGACTCTACACTTCATATTATAGAGGATGCCACTCAGTATATATCATCACTACACCAAACACTTTATTTTTGCACTTTAATTAAAAAAGTGTTTGGTGTAGTAATGATACAGCCTGTCAAGTTAGAACGTGTCCGCGATAATTTATTTTTGGTAGATGTGATTCTAGCGATTCAACAAAAAATCGGTAAAGGGAACCTTTGTCTATAACGCATTTTAGTAAAAGTAACAGTCGATTCCGAACTTTTGTCGCAATCACTTAAAATCCACTTGAGTCACTTGTTTCCGCGTGTTTCGAGGCAGTCTTTCTTTGTTCCCATCCATAGGGGCCTAAAAAGACACATTCCGTGGCCGCTAAATACATTAAAAAGTCGGTATCGTTTGTGAAGAAGTGGGTAAATCATTTTAACGAGACGAAAAATGTCGGCGACTTGCCAAAACGTGGCTCGGTAGGCAAAGTCACTCCGAATCATGTTTTGTTTTCACGGGACTCGCATCTGACGCTGCGTCAAGGAGCGGCAAAATTAAAAAAAACTGAGTTCGAGTGTGTCCCATGAAACCATTCGACAACATCCTCGTGCTCATGATGTCAAATTCAGAAGCACGAAACCTTTACTGGGCGAAAATCACGTCGCGAAGCGGTTCGCTTGGGCTCACGGTAAGATACTAGAATGGCCCTTACAAACGCCGGACGTCAACTCTACTGAAAACGTTCTGTCCCTTGTAAAGAGAAAGCTCAGAGGAAAAACTAAGGACTTTAACTAAGTTGTCTCCCGAGATTCGAAAAATGTGCAAAGTATATAGAAAATCACATCGACAGTATGCCTCGAAGATGCCAGGCGATTATTGATGCAGGAGGTGATTGGACAACTTACTAAGGTTATTGAGCCGTTGTTAGCACACCAAAGAATACGTTGATGGCAAAAAATGTTCTCGATTCATATTTTTTTTAAGAATACGAGCGGTCACATTCTTACTTTACAGACTGTATATATTGAGTAGTGTCATTGTGCCAAAGATTCCAAATTACCAACATAATTATACAGGATGCTTTTTTAAACTCGAGTTTTTAACATGTATAACAGAGAAAGTATTTGCATCGAAGAAATAAATCTGAACGGAATTTAAATGAGAATCCTAACGATATCGAAATATCAATATTGAAATTTTACAGGTCCGAAATTAAGAATCTAAAATACTTCAAATGGTCTTATTATCTTTGTTATTTAATTTTTGTATAGAAAATATTTGATATAAACTAACTTTGCCATTTTTTTATAAAAAAGAAGTCATTACCAACTTAATTTTTACAGTAATAATATCTTTCGCTGGCTACACATCTTCGACCGGTTTAACAGTGTTGAAAACAAACCAGGTGATGTTGTAGAGATTGAAACAGGTTTTTGTTGTATGAAACCGTGATTTATCTTGCAGCAGTATCACCGTTCTTCTCTCATTACCAGAAAGCGGTCTTCAAGTGCGTCACACACACAGATGAGTCGTCGTTGAAAAAACTCAGACGTACCTGACCAGGATGGAGAATTACGGAACACGCCTCTCTCCACTAAATGTATAGCAATACCTTTTGTGCATGGTTGTTCAATTTGACGGTTCGCCTCTTGGTTTTATTATAAAATATTTCTGTCTGGTTTTTTCTAGGAGTGAGATTATGAAAGATCCATTGGCAATCCTAGCGAGTCCTTCACATCTTTTATAGACAATAGGAAATAGCTTGATGGGTCACTTTGAATGCATTTGCAAGTTCTAGTTGAGTTTAGCAAATATTCTCGTCCAAAATTGGCTCTCGTTCCTTAATGTCCGTTCTTTTTGGTTCATCATCGGGAAGGTTGCCCTCACAAAACTTTTTACATGTGCTGTACCATACTAATATTTTAAGCTAAAGCTGAAAACCGTTTTTTTTTTTCGCCACTGCGGCATTTTTTTAAACTCGAAAAACAAAAAAAGCAGTAATTTAAATAGGAAAACTTCCACTTTGCATTTATTCTGTACTCGATGAAAGGCAGGGACCGAAAACTAATTTGTATACCTAATGCTTTAATAAGTTCTACAACTTATAAAAAATTACGCAACTTATTAAAATCGCTTTATAAATATAATTTCCCTTAATGTTCCACAGATCTCAACGAATTTTGGATATTATATTTGAAACAGTATCACTTCAAATTTACTTCAAAAAATTAGGGAGGCGTTAACTGGTGGGAAATATCTCAAATTCTCAGATTTAAGGTATTTGCAACAAGAAAGTATTTTAGAAAAGAAATACGAAAACTGGTGAAACGTGCACGTGAAGAAAATATTACAACTATCACTTAACAAAAAACTTTATGATTTAGCAATCTACCGGTAATTATCGGTCTAAACAATAGTGTTAATTTTGCAGCTAATTATCGTTAATTAGCTTTATATATCAAATTATAAACCTTCACAAATAAAAGACAATGGAGTTATACGGCTAATTAGTGCGCAAAAAATATTTGAATTGAAAATTTTTACAATAATGTCGAAGTCTTTTTTTTTCTAGACTAGTAAGCCGTTTAGGCCCAACCACATCCAGAAGACGTCTCCAGAAACGTCAGACAGGATCTGATAGAAAGTCTTAGTCTTTGACGTATAATATTGCGATCCGGCTTAATCGTTCTTGTTAGCCTTAAGGGTTGTCAATCTATGTCACCCTTAAATTCTAGTCTTAAATATGTAGCAAACTGTTTTTTCCAATAAGCATATGTATATATATTGTACGGGGCGATTAGTACACTGCCAACGAGCTGAAAAGAGTTTGAAAATTAATTTCGCTGAATAATTCGTTTCTAAGAAGCTAGACACCAAAAAGGCTTCTGGCCCTGACGGAATACCTGCCATAGTTCTTAAAAACTGTGCGAGGGAACTAACACCAATTTTCTGTAGACTTTTCAACCTATCCTACAAAAAGGGAATAGTTCCTTCCTGCTGGAAATGTGCTACAGTTCAGCCGATACCTAAAAAAGGGAAGAAGACCTTGCCAAATAACTACCGACCAATCGCACTGCTTTCAATAATATCGAAAGTCATGGAAAAGGTTATCAATCAGCATCTTCTAAAATATCTTGAAGGATTCAACATTATTAGCGATCACCAATATGGCTTTCGTAAAAATAGATCAACAGGAGATCTTCTGACTTATGTAACACATGTCTGGAACAACGCAATTGAACACTTTGGAGAATCTCGAGCGGTTGCTCTTGACATATCCAAGGCATTCGACCGTGTTTGGCACGATGGGCTGTTGGCTAAGCTACGTTCTTATGGTATGTCCTAAAGGTTCTGTGTGTGGCTCTCATGTTTCCTCAAAGAGCGTTCTTTACGAGTGGCAGTCGACGGATTTCTTTCTAACACCTTCACTATCAACGCCGGTGTACCCCAAGACTCCATACTGTCTCCTACTCTCTTTCTCATTTACATTAACGATCTGCTGGAAAAGACCGAGAATCCAATCTACAGCTTTGCAGATGACAGTACACTTATCTCTTCATTCACTTTGAACGCTCGGACATCGGCTACTCAGACGAATATCCATAGAGAGCAGGAAGTCATTCAACTTAACAAAGACCTGGAAGAAATTCTATCTTGGGGTGACAGTAACCAAGTGGCATTTAACGCTACAAAAACCCAGGCGGCAGTTTTCTCTAAAAAAGTTAACGTTGCTGAACCAGACATAGTTATATCGGGGCACTCCATCCCTCTAACATCGTCACTCAATTTGTTGGGCGTTAATTTGGGAGCAAATATGTCCTGGCATGAACATGTTGCAGGCATAGCAAGGAGAGTTTCTCAAAAGTTGGGAATATTATTTCGGACCAGAAAGCTTTATACTCTACAACAACTGTTAATTCTTTACAAAGCTCAAATTCGACCAACTATGAAATACTGCTCCCATGTTTGGAGCTCCGCTCCCAAACATACACTGCATTTGTTGGATTCTATTCAGAGAAGAGCTGTTCGTCTGATTGGAGACCCGGAACTGACCGACGGCCTTGATTCGCTGGAACATCGAAGAACGGTTGGCGACTTGAGCCTATTCTACAAGTTCTTTCATGGAAAGTGTTCGAAGGATGTGGCCCGTTTAATTCCTCCCAGAGCGGTGCATGTTAGAAGTACACGTCGCGCTAATTCTTCACATCCGTATGAGGTTCAGCTTGTTACTCCTCGTACAACGCTCTTCAAGCAGTCTTTTATATGGAGAACATCATCCCTTTGGAATAATTTGCCCAGGACTGTGTTTCCCACAGAGTACAATCTACAGCGATTCAAGAACAACGTGAATCGCTTTCTCTGCACACGTATCGCTCCTGTCGCGCTTTAGGGACTTCCCTGTAGCACGTGTGCTTGACCCATAAAAAAAAATAAAAAATAAAAAAATAAATAAATAAACCGTTATACAGTCTGTCAAGTAAGAACGTGACCGCTCGTATTGAAAAAATGTGCTTCGAGAACATTTTTTGCCATCAGTGTATTCTTTGGTGTGCTAACAACAACTTTAGTAAGTTGTCCAATCGCCTCCTGCATCAATAATCGCCTGGCATCTTCGAGACATGTTGTCGACGAGATTTTCTGCATACTCATTTGGATTTTACGTGATATTGACGAAAATTCGGAATCGACTGATACTTTTACTAAAATGTGTCGTGGAGAAAGGTTCTCACAACCAATTTTTGTTGTATCGCTAGAATCGCATCTACCAAAAATGAATTATCGCGTTCTTACTTGACAGACTGTATCTTGTTTGTAATGAAAATACTTCATAAAATAACAGTCATATGAAATTAAATTTTCATGATATTTTAGTGGACACTTATCTTGGTACCCTATGTTTTATTTTGTAGTTTATATTTGGTGTCATCTAACATTTTGCCCAGCGCTGTGTTTCCCACCGAGTACAATTTACAGCGATTCAAGAACAACGTGAATCGCTTTTTCCGCACTCGTGCCGCTCCTGGAGCGCTTTAGGGACTTCCCTGCAGCACGTGTGCTAGACCAATAAAAAAAAAAAAAAAAAAAAAAAAAATCGAGATACTCGCGAGAGTGAAAATATGTCGAAACTGAAAAACCACGGCCACGACTTTGTTTAAAATAGACTCATAATTCGTTTAAATCGGTTACAATATCAAGAACTGCTACATATCTAAATCTCAGATGTGCAACTTTGTTTAATTTACACTTTCAGATATCGTAAGTATATCTTAACGGTTAGGTGATAATCATTATGCCTATTTACTTTTTGTTCACCTTAACTGAAAATTTTAGGTAAAAACCAATAGTAATTGTTGAAATAGAAACATGCAATTCATTTTGCTGCAACTTGCATTGTCACAATGTAATAAATCCATATTTGGTGGGAAGAGGAGACTTCAAATCTATTTAAAAATCAAAAAAATCTAAAGTATTCTGTTTTATCTTTAAGGAAAGCCATACATAATGTGTTTTTGCAAATGTATTAATAGTAACAAAATATTATATTTAAATTTTTGAATATTATGCACGCTTTATATATTTACACTTAACACGAAGTGAAAAGTTTTTGGTCTAGCTACATAAAACACATGTTTTTTGCAAAATTCGAGTTTATTCATCAACATGTCCAACGATTTTCTAACATTTCTATGCCTTCCTTGTAAATCCTTTGCCTTTCTCAGTTTCGGCGATAACTTCTTTAATGGAGCCAAATTTTTCGAGCATTTTTTTGAGGTTTGCGAATAGATAATAGTCGCTGGGGACCAAATCTGAAGAATACTCTGGATGAGGAAACAATTCGAACTTCAATTCATGCAATTTTGCTATCGTAACCATTGACTTGAGACACGGTACATTGTCTCAATGAAAGAGCACTTTTTTATTGTTCATTTGGAGCCGTTTCTTTGCGATTTCTGCCTTCAAACGCACCAATAACGTTATATAATATTCGCATTGATGGTTTTTCTCTTCTTAGCATAGTCGATAAAAATTATTCCATACGCATCCCAAAATACAGAACCCAAAACCTTCCCAGCCGACTGTTGTGTCTTTGGTCGCTTCGGGGGGCTTTCACCGGCTCCTGTCCACTCAGCTGACTGCCGATTTGTGTGGTGGTGGACCCATCTTTCATCCATTATCACATATCGCATAAATAATCCTTTTTACTGCACTTAAATAGGTCCAAACAGCTCTCAGAATAATCAACACGTTGTTCTTTTTGGTCCACTGTGTGCAAACGCGGTACCCATTTCGAACAAGGCTTTCTCGTGCTCAAATGTTCATGCAAAATATGACCAACATGTTCTTTTGATATCTTTAGGGTGTCAGCTATCTCACACAATTTCACGTTACGATCATCCAAAACAATTTTGTGGATTTTTTTGATGTTTTCCGGTGTGACCACCTCATTTGGGCGTCCAGAGCGTTCAGCATCGTTTGTGTCTGTACGACCGCGTTTAAATTCAGCATACCAGTAAATTATGAGTGATTCTCTAGGGAGAGTCTCCGTAACATTTATCAAGACATTGCTTTGCTTGAACGGTATTCTTTTCCCATCAAAAAACAGTGTTTAATCAACACACGAAATTCGATTTTTTTCCTTTGTTTTGAAAATATCAAAAGTAGCATCACTAAACCACTGTAACTTGTAAACTAATCGACGAAATGTCATGGAATTTTGAAACGTATCGTTTGAAGGTGGGTACTTCCTAAAAATCATATGGATTTTTTGGAAAGGGCGACATCTATGTGTCAGATCACCTTTACACCAGACGGCGTTTCGCCCACCATGTTTGCATCATTAGGAAAAATCATTGACCAAACTAGTTGCTCCTGGTGACACTAACATGGTCAACGAAACCCACGTCGAGTGCCAAAATCAAGTTTTTGATATAGTGATGATAACTGTTGTGTAATGTCATTGTGTCAAAGATTCCAAAATCCCAACGTGGTTTAGTCGATAACCTTTTCCTAGAAAATTATCGTTATAATTTTTTACGTAATACTTTAAAAAAATTCCACTACTAAAACACATCGGGCAGGTCCAATAAATCAAGATTTTACGTAATAAAATATACGTAGTTTAATCAGATTCTGGAAAGGGTAAATTTTACTGTATATTTTTTAATACAAATTGTTTTTTTGTAGTTTGTGGAAATAGTTTATACATAAATTATACAGAGTTCCTCAATTTACTAGCCTATTAGAAGCATCTAGAACCCTATAAAAAAGAATCTGTCCTTATACTAAAGTTTGACCACCTTCTGAAAATGCTAAGGAGATAGTTCCACGAACCTTCTTTTATACTACATATTTTACTACCTTCTAAAATTGATGAACGGGGAGGGGTAATGGACTTCAAAAAAACATCTCTCTAATAATCATCATCATCAACATCATTAGCTTATTCGAGCCATAGTCGGATGTAAGCCTCCCGAAGTTGTCTCAGCTGACCTCTGTTGTTTGTCTTTTGCATCCAATCGTGTCCCGCTAATCTTTTTATGTCGTCCGCCTATCTTGTCTGTGGTCTACCTCTACATCTTTTATGTTCTCTAGGCCTCCATTCAACCGTATGGTTGTGTATCTGTTAGCATTCATCCTTGCGATATGCCCAGCCCATTTCCACCTTAATATATATATTCGTCGTAATACATCTGTCACTTTTGATCTTCTTGGTATCTCGATGTCAGGAATACGATCTTAGAGTCAAATATTTAGCATTGCTCTTTGGGTTACCTGGAGTTTATAAATTATACTTTTATTTAAAGCCCACGTTTCAATGCCAAATGTTAATACCGGCAGTACATATTGATCGAACACTCTGGCTTTTATTGTATTTGGCCTGTCCAATTTAAATGTGGACTATAACCTTACGAACGCAGACCAAGCTAACGAGACTCTTGTAACCAAGTCAGCTTTTAAATTATTTTTTGATATTTCGATTTTTTATCCTAAATATATGAATGTTTGTATCTTTCCTATTCTAACAGTTCCTGGCTGTTATCTTTAGTTTCGTTGTT
Organism: Pachyrhynchus sulphureomaculatus; assembly: GCA_019049505.1. Lineage (NCBI taxonomy): Eukaryota > Metazoa > Arthropoda > Insecta > Coleoptera > Curculionidae > Pachyrhynchus > Pachyrhynchus sulphureomaculatus. Next base: position 69,317,529 of record CM032448.1, on the reverse strand, counting down.
CAAATATTTGGTTTTGGTGAAGTTTATTTTTAGATTTATTTCTCGAAACTTGTTATTTAATCCATCAGCATTTCTTGTAATTCTTCTTTTGTGTTGGCGATCAGAGTGACATCATCTGCGAACCTTAAGTGATTTAATCGTGCACCGTCCATTAGTATTCTTTTATTTTCCCACTTTAACGATTCGAACATGTCTTGTAGCATCAACGTGAACAGCTTTAGGGATATCGAGTCGCCTCATCTAATTCCTCTTATAATTTTGATTTTATTTGTTTTTTCTTCAAGCATATCTCTTTCATCGACTTTGTTGTTGCTTAAGGCGTTAAGGACTGCCCATACCTTTACCGAATCAAATGCTCTTTCGTAGTCAACCATTGCTATCGACAAGGTGACCTTTAATAATACTATACCACAAATAAAACCCTTATCAGGATAACCAGTTCCCTAATTCTAGATAGGCACCGAGAATCCTGGAAATGCTGAGGCCTGGTCTCCCCCTTTAATCATGTCTGACTTTATATTGTAGTCGATGGTAAATTTGAAATGTCCCTATATTTAATTACACATCGTTTGAATTACATGAAAAAATTTTAAACCTTTTTGATATAGCATACAAAATTATTTTTTAAGAAATTCAAATTTTGATTTTTTAAAGTTATACGGCCGCTTCCAAATAGTACCGTTTAGATTCAAATACATTTGCGCAAGCCTACCTCACATATTTTGGTCACACAGCCAGAAGAAGAGACTCCATGCAGAAACTGGTGATCGAAGGAAAAGTTAACGGCAGAAGATCAAAAGGCAGCTCTCCTACAAGATGGACAGACCAATTGCAACCTCTTGGTGGAAAAACTCTACATAAAGTGGGCCAAATGACCCTAGACCGAGAGATCTGGAAGGATCAAGTACGAAGAACCAGCTTATGAGTAGTCGCCACGCTTTGTCAAGGTCAATAGGACAGAGGAGGAGGATCTTAGTTCATCTTCTATCGGAAAATGTCGACTTCCAGTTTAATTAGAATGTAAAAAGATCCGTTAATTTTCAGGTGAAACCGAAAGTTGATATTTTTAAATAGATGAAAAATTAAGATGTAAAAGTTATGTCGTACTAAAATATCTTTACTGTTTAGAAGCTATCAAAGGCAAAAGGAGTAATCTTGCTTTAATTATTTTATTACATAAAATTTGTTTTTAAATATAAATATGTGTATACGTACGCTGTATTAATTAAGTAATTTTTCATTCGACAAGGGATCATGACTTCCTGATTTGGATAAATCTTATGTATTTTCTGTAAGATTATGAAAATGTGGACTCGTTTTTGGTACAAACAATAAACAAATTTTAAGCAGAATTATTTATAGTCAAGCATATTAGGAATTAATGGGGTGGGGGTTCAGGTTACCAGGTAAAAGGATTGTTTGGTATATATCGCATTATCGCACCCTTTTCAAGGTTCTTGGCGTGGAGGAATCTAAAAATTGCGTTTTTTTTTATTGTTTTCAATTTTAACAAACACAAACGCGAGAATGTTACGTTTCAGCTCTAAATGTCTCTGAAGCCATTCCTTTCCCAAACTTTTTTATGATTAATATCTCACAGAAAACTAACTACTATTGAAAACATCGACTTATAATGCCTTGTATCAGTTATTCGTTAGTGTGAGAAGATTTTTGGCATTATATTATTTAAAAAAAAAACGTCGAACTTGGTTAACGATAATGATGGTGGAATGAATATTTTCTTTTACTTACTAGTTATTGTTTTACCACAGCAAACATAAAACACAGTAGCGACGCTCAAGAAAATTTTTAGATCCTGTTTTTTATCACGCATGCGTCCCCTATCATACCAACACAGCTGCCAGCGCGGTTGCGGGTTATGTTTACATCTGGATTTCAAGGAGAATCTTTTTTATAACGTGCTCTGGAATTCATTATTAATAATTTTCAAATAAGTAAATGACTCCTATGACCTTATAATTAGAAATAATCATAAAAAATCAAACAACGAAAGTGAAGATAACAGCCAGGAATTATTAATAGAAATAGGAAAGATACAAACATCCATATATTTAGGACAAAAAAATTGAAATATCAAAAAATAATTTAAAGGCGGACTTGGATAGAAGAGTCTCGTTAGCTTCGTCTGCGTTCGGAAGGTTTTAAATCAGATATCCCAAATACAATAAAAGCCAGAGTAATCGATCAATATGTAGTGTAGGTAATAACATATGGCATTGGCATGGCACTAACCTGAACTTTAAATAATAAACTCCAAGTAACCCAAAGAGCAATAGAGAGGAGAATGCTAAATATTAGACTCCAAGATCGTATTCTTAACATCGAGATACGAAGAAGATCAAAAGTGATAGAAGTAATACAACGAATATGTATATTAAGATGGAATTAGGCGGGGCATGTCGCAAGGATGAATAATAACAGACGCGCATGCCGAATAGTTGAATCGAGGCCTAGAGAACACAAAAGATACAGAGGTAAACCCCAGACAAGATGGACGGACGATATAAAAAGATTGGCAGGACCCGATTGGATGCAAAAAGCAAACAACAAAGCTCACGGAAACAGCTTGGAGAGGCTTACATCCTATGGATGGAATAAGCTAATGATGATGATGATGATGATGATGATGATGATAATAAAAAAGATGTCAAGAGGAAGTTCTTGTACGGTTAGTGCTTGTAAAAATATATGTGGTATCTCCAAAGGAGTTCGTTTTTTTAGATTTCCGAAAGATCCTAAAAGGTAATTTATTTATAATTCTTTATTTCTATTATGCCATATTTTATATAAAGATTATGATAATTGTGTTTTCATATTCGAGATACATTTTATTTGTAAAACAGTTGATGTTTTATTATTGTTAAGTATTGGTTTATGTATGTTATTTCACTCCCCCTCCCCCGGACACTATCTCTAATACTTCAGAAATATAAATTCAACAATGAGATATTTAAATGAATAACGTGTAAAAAGCATTGAAGCCAAATTTATTTTTTCTTTCTATTTTTTGCCTTTTCCCTGTTTTTTGTATATCTGTTTTAATTAGAACTTGATCAATAAAAATAAAAATGTTTAAAAAAAAAACTTGTCTTGTTTTTTTCTTCCTTTCGATCAGCAAAATTGATTTTTATTCTACCGAATAGGATTTTTCTCGAAGGAAGAAATTTGAAAAGTTCAAAAACTCGCGAGCATCATACCAGCAATATGGCGACAGGTCAAGTGATCATTACAAACTCTAACCCCTTGAGATCCAAGGTGCCGAGTAGGACTGTCGCTACTATGTTTTATGTTTACTGTCATTTTACCCACAAAATTCTGATAATATAGAACCCTAGATATTCCTAAGTAGTATCTGATCATGTATTGTTCCTTTCCCTCAGCACGTGGAAATTATAATTTTCAAATTAAACAATTAAAATTATCTGCGTTAACATGCATGAATTAGGTCAATCAATGAAAAATACCTAAAAGTAGCTCTACTGGTCTATTTTTGCGGAGTCATTATTTTTGGTTTTGGAAAAAAATGTGTGCATTTAGAGATTAATAAAATATTTTCTCCCATATATACATATATACATTATATATATATATATATATATATATATATATATATATATATATATATATATATATATATATATATATATATATATATATATATATATATATATATATATATATATATATATATATATATATATATATATATATATATATATATATATATATATATATATATATATATATATATATATATATATATATATATATATATAGATAGATAATGCAGATAAGATAGTTTTTATTTAAAATACATCCACCTAAATTTTATAATATATTACATAAAAATAGATAAAATAAATAATATGAACGCACTATTTTGAAAATAATAAGATAACTTTCATAGTTAATTTTTACATTTCCTAAAACTCACACGCAACCAATAAAATAGACAGGAAAAAACATACCGGCAATATCGAGTGCTCGCCATCTAGTTTTCCTCGCCCTTTTTCCCATTTTTTCTTAAGCCACCCCCGAAAATTCCAACTCCTCTATTTTCATCAGCCACCTTTGGAGAAAAATCTATAGTTTATAGCACCATAGTTTTTAAAGCTTTAAAAATTTCGAAAGTTTTTGTTAATAATAAACGAACGGAAGAGAAGTTTATTTTTTATCAGTACCGGCTTTTTCGTATTTGTTTTAAATTTTAATGTGATATTTTCGGTGTTCAGTCGATAATGCTTCCGGGCAAATTTTCTCTTGAATTTTCGTTGCCTTTTAATAAGTATCTGGATTCTTAATTTAAATATCCAAGTATCTCAATCGTTTCGCAAAAAAAATCGTTTTAAACCCGCGTGTAAATGGCAAAACTCGCTTTAAAAATATCACATTCAAAATCACATCACACCGCAGCTATGTTGTATTAACGGTGGCCTAAGTTCGGGGGATTTATCGAAGCAGCGACATATTACGTAATACTTAAATGTTCAGTGACTATTAGAGCAGCGGCAAACGGCTAGCAACATTATCGACTGAGGAAAAGCCACAAAATATCGGACACACTAACCTATCTACCGGCAGCCGAACCGATATATTTCTGGCGTTCGGCAGTGGTCGGGTCACATCGGGTCATGCGTGGTCCCCGTTATCCTGCCAGCGAGAATCCGAGATTCCTGCTCTCGTACAAGAGGCGGCAACAGGAAGTAGCGTAAGGATAACGCATAGGAAATGCGTGGGGTGCTGATCGAACAAAGCGGTTGTTTGATAAAGGAGCTTAATAAAAAACGTAATCAAAGCATCATCTGTAGATACCAGCTCACAATTAGAAGAACGCTAAAGATTTATGATAAAAAAATTTTTGTTTTTGGTTGAAAATCAAAACCGGTTGTTGCTTTCCAAAATAAGTACGAAGGTTTATAAACCACAGCACAGTCATGAAACAAACAAGCTTAAATATTTTATTCATACCTTCCTACACTGTAACGTTTATTGCTTATACTGCTACCGAATTAGTGGAAATATCAATTACTTGTATTTAACTCGTAGTCACGGTCGATGAGAGTAGAGAACGAGATGATTGCCTCAGGTCCAGCGCCCATCTAGGTGGGTATAGTTCTCCTGAGAAGATTGGTAGTAGAAGTGACGGTTTTCTTTTGGAAATCTACCCTCCACTAGTAATTTATTTTAAAAGGTAAAATTTTAGTATAAATAAGATTTTTTAGAAGAGAATGTAGTAATCTTCCCCTTCCCTGATCATCACTTGGAGAAGGTGATAAAATTTTGGCCTAACTTGCAACATAGACCCTTGTAGTCAATATAATTTATCAACCGCTGCTGAAAGTATATAAACTGGCAGACAATTGAAAGTATCTATTATAAAAAATTAAAGAACAATTTTAAAACGTTCAGATTCAGATTCAAAGAGTAATGCACCTAATTTAAAGTGTTTTTCAAAAATTAAAAACGTATTTACTACTAACTGTTTGTTAAAGCTTTCTTAAGAATTCTTGTTAATTATACCAGGAATCAGTAAAATAACTCGTATTTTTCTAAAAAATTAAGTAGCTTCATAATTTTAACGAACAGATAAAAACCATATTCTAATATTGGTTGGTTGGTTAGTTGGTTGTAGGCGAGACTACAGCCTTTTGGCTTATTGCGCTCCCCTCTCTTGTTTACATGAGAGTCGTCCCTTTAAGAAAGTTTCCAAGCCCTTTATCTAGTAATTTACCGCCACGATGTAGATCCCGGAACAGTTTCTGTCTATTCCGAATTAAAGCCGCACATTCATAGAGAATATGTATAGAGATTTCATCCTTTTCACCATGTATTCTGCATGCCGTGAGACTATTGTGGATACCCACTTTCGGTAAATGTTTCCTCGGGTGACAATAATCAGGGATTAGTCCTACTACTATAGTAGTTTGAACTGGATCCTTGGTAAACGAAAGTTGTCAGTTGTTCGTTTTTTTGAGAGGCCGCACGTCCCACGCATGTCTGTGGTCAGATGATGCGAGCTAACGATCTATATGTTGCTGATATGATCATCTGTTGTTTTCACCATCTGTTTTGATATGCTAAACACTCATTCTGGACCTCTATACGGTTTTGTAGCTCCGAATCCTGTTAATTCGTCCGCTTTTTCATTATCTTTTATTTCCGAACGTCCTAGAATCCAGAGTAGTTCGCTATTGTTCCGAAAGAATAGTTCTAACAGGTAACATTTACACTCCATCGTGATCTTGGAATTGGCCTTCTATCGCACCCAATTCTGTAGAGTTTTTCGAAATTATGCGATGTCATAAAATCAGATTGTATATCCAAGACTTTGTCGTCGATCAAATCCACTTTCTCGTATGCTCAAATTGTACAGATTGCTGTTTGCCTCCCCCAATTGTTCTCATTCGTCCACCATACTGCAGCTCCGTATGTAAACATGGGTCTCATGACCGTGACGTAACCTAAAACGCCATCTTTGATTTAAAGCTCCAGATTTACATTTTTGCTTTATTAAGATTTTTTGGAATTTGTTTGTTCCACGATAATTTTATGTCTGGTGTCAACTCCAGATTTTGGTACTCATTAACGGTTTTTATACATTCTCCGAAGATACTCAGGTTGTTATAATTGCCTTGGATTCTTGTTGTTTTTTGTGAACGGTATAACAGCAGTCGTTACAGCGTTGATTTTCAAGTTTACTCCTTCATACCAACGTTGTACAGTGCCCTTTGCATGAGCTGAAAACGAACCTTCTTTTGGTACAGTAATGCTTCGACCGCCACTATGAGGTTGTGTAAAGCTGTCTCAAATGATTTTCTTCGTTAACGGGTGTGTTATTGTTTATGTGGAGCGTTTTCTAGAAGTGCCCCTCTCTTTTATGTTCTAATATTTCGTGTATGTTCATTGTACCTCCTTGACAATCTTTTCTAAGCGTCTGTATAAGATTATAATTTTTTTCCAAGCATCTATATAATGCTATATCTTTTGATAATTGTTAATATGTATATAATGTGATACAACTTTAGTATTAGATAATACAAGGAGATCTCCTTTCCCTTTTTATAATTTTTCAGTAATAAGAATTGTAAAAATAATAAATTCCTAATACTGTCTCTTATTATTTAAAATTTAACTTACAACTTCTTATGTTGAATCTCTTATACAGGTTGTTCAATTTCATTCCAATACTATTTTTAGAAATATAGTTCGAAAATTTCTTATGTTTCTAAAGATATCTGAAAAAATATCTTTTTCCTATTTGTAATAATTTCTAATTAGTTGATTTATTTTAAAAGATATAAAAAAAGCGTTACACTACGGGTTAGGTAAAACGGCAATATAATTTACTTGTGAATAACCGAGATGCTCAAAAAAACTAAAAGTATATAACACTTGAAGGGAGAAGGGGTCCTCTTGTTTTCAAACAATATAACTTCAAGGGAAGGAGATGAAAGGAATGGTATTTCGATAAATTTTGGATAGAGTCAAAATTGTTATAAGAATCTTTTCTATTTTTCGATTGCGATAATAAATAAATTTTAAGCTTCATTGTTTGTCGTTAAAGATATAAAGGTTTAACACGTATGGGTAGAGTCTTAGAAGGGTTACCTTGCCCATCATCCTTCGAGATTCTTGCTATTCTTTACGTTTTAGGGTTCCTAGATCATGAAATCATAGTAGATAAATTTTATATAGTTTTAATAATAAAATGGTAATCTTTCCTATTTCTTTTTGTGTTCAGATAATAAACAAATATTATGCATAAATATTTATAGTAAGATATAAGAAGGGTATGGGTACACTGGAAGCTTTATTCTCATAAAATGTACTGGTCCAGCGTTGTAAAGATAAGACTGTAGATGTATATGCATGTTTTATAGATTACAATAAAGCTTTCGACTGTGTGATGCACGAGAAATTAATAAAAATTCTAGAAACAACAAATATAGACAAAAGAGATCTAAATATTATCAAAAATCTGTACTGGAATCAATCAGTGGAAATTAAAATCGGGCTGGAAAAGTTCGAAACCATAAAAATAAACCAAGGTGTAAGACAGGGATGCATTCTTTCACCACTTTTGTTCAATCTTTATTCTAATGCTGTGTTTATTGAGGTCATCTACGAATCTATTGAAGGAATAACAGCTAATGGGAGTACACTGAACAACATATATACTGTTCTTAGGGTAAATAATATCAAAGATCTCCAGCAACTCAACAATCGAGGCGTAGCAGCCAGCGAAAACTTTGGTTTACCTATGAATATAAGAGAAATCAAGTGGATGGTAATAACAAAGAAAAATCTACCACCAGAATCCCTCGAGGTGAGGGACAATACCGTAGAACAGGCCTTCACATTTAAATATTTGGGAATCAATATAAATGACAAGTGGGACCCAAGAAAGGAAATATATTCTCGAATTGAACAGGCCTAAGTAACATACATGAACATGAATAAATTTTTCTATCACAGCGTGTGTATTCTTCGTACTATTGTATGGATGTGAGTGCTGGACCCTTAACCCTGGCTCAGAGAAAGGTCTGAAATCTTTTCAAATGTACAGGCTGGTCCAAATTGGACACTTTTAGAGGTAAACCCCCTTATCTAAAGGAGATGGACAAAAAACTGATGTCGGTGTCAGAGGCTCAATTTTTATGATAAACTCAATGGTGAAAACCGCATGTCGATAACTAGTACCGTTTCAGATATACAGAGTGTTTTTAAAAAATCTGCATTCTGGAAAAATGTTTGTAATTCTTTTCCTAATAAAAATTTTTGATTTTTGTAAAAACATTCTCAAAGCATTTCAACAGTGTAAGTTACATTTTTTTATAACTAATATTTTAATAGTTATTAACGCAAAAATATATTGTTTAAATGGGACACCCTGTATATTTTTCCTTATCCGAATAGAGCTTTAAATTGCCATTCTAAAAATATAGCACACTTTATATTTTGCTTAAATTTACTTCAAAATAGAAAGGTTTTCAATTGTTACGCGAGTTTTAAATGCACAGTTTGTGAAGTAGGCTTTAAAAGGAGCGGCAATATGGTTTAATTCAATTGTTTACTCGTAGTTGTCAAATTTTACTTCAGGATCAGTTATTGAATTGTCAAATAAATCGCAATGAAGTTTGAAAATTATGAAAAATGGGATATGATAGTGTGTTTCATACAAACCGGAGAAAATTCGGAAGCGGCAGGTAATTTGTACCACGAACGATATCCAGAGAGGCGTCAACCCTTGAAAGATATATTCGCTCGATTGCGAGATAACCTAGTTAATAGTGGCCAGTTTGAAAAGAAACGACCCAAAAATTATGCATCAAACAGGGATCAGGAGTTAGAAGAAATAGTAGTTTTAGGAACTATCGGAAATAATCCCAACACTTCAACCCCACGGTTAAAAGAATCCACTAGACTACCAAGAATAAACGTAAGTCGTACTTTGAAGAAGCATAAATTCAGGCCATATAGGACAAGAAAAGTTCATAACCTTAGAGACGGAGATTTTCAACGGCGTATGGATTTTTGCCAATGGTTTCTGGAGAATTGTAACAATGTTCCAAATTTTTCATTAAATTGCATTTGGACAGACGAAGCTTATGTAAGCAATGTAGGTATTTTTAACCCTTACAATTCTTTTACGTGAACACTAGAAAATCCTCATTTAGTTGTGGAGCAAAGAAATCAAGGCAGATTTCGATTTAATGTGTGGGCAGGAATTTTTAGAGGCAAGGTTATAGGTCCATTTATTTACGAAGGAACACTGACCTCTCAGAGATATTTAGAAATTTTATGGCAGCAAATAGAACCTCTTGTTGATGAACTGCCGGTAATGGACCTTAGAAATATATTTTTTCAACACGGCGGGGCATCCCCTCATAACACTGCAGTTATCAGTAATTGTTTATCGGCCAATTTCGACAATAACTGGATAGCCAACCACGGTCCGAACCGCTGGCCGGCAAGGTCACCGGATTTAACACCCATGGACTTCTATCTCTGGGGAAGATTGAAAGGCCTAATTTTTAAATTGCCGACAAACACCAGGCAAGAGTTAGAAGTCGCAGTGATACAAAGTTTTGCAGCTCTCACTCCTCTTGAACTAATCAACTCGGTAAGAAGTATCCAGAAAAGGTGCCGCCTATGTGTAAATGAAACTGGTCGGTTACTTCTGGGATTTTTTTTTACGATTTGACTGCTATCGGTAAACAATTGATATTGTCGCTCCATCCAAAGCCTATTTCACAAAATGAGCATTTAAAACTCGCGTAAAAACTGAAAACCTTTATATTTTGAAGTAGATTTAAGCAAAATATAAAGTGTGCTATATTTTTAGAATGGTAATTTAAAGCTCTATTCGGATAAAGAAAAATATACAGGGTATCCCATTTAAAAAATATATTTTTTGCGTTAATAACTATTAAAATATTAGTTGTAAAAAAATGTAACTTACACTGTTGAAATCCACGTGAAAAGGTGCTTTGAGAATGTTTTACAGAAATCAAAAATTTTCAATAGGCAAAGAATTACATACATTTTTCCAAAATGCAGATTTTTGAAACGATACTAGATATGGATATGCGGCTTTCACCATTGAGTTTATCATAGAAATTGAACCTCAGACACCTACATCAGTTTTCCTTTATCTCCTTTAGATAAAGGTGTTTACCTTTAAAAGTGTCTAATTTGGACCACCCTATACATTTATAGACGCCTTCTTCGCATCTCCTGGGTACGGAAAATAAAAAACACAGAAGTACTGGAAAGAATAAACAAAATGAAGGAATTACTAACATACATAAAAATAAGAAAAACTCATTACTTCGGATATATAATGAGCGGCCGAAAGTACGAATTGCTACGTCTAATTATTGAAGACAAAATAAAGCGCAAACGATCGATCGGAAGACGACAGAATTCTTGGCTGAAGGACATAAGAAGGTGGTTTGGATGTGCTTTGAGTGATATTTTTTGAGCAGCAGTTTCTAAAGTTCATTTAGCTATATGTATCGCCAACCTGAAGTGATTGCCGCCTGTGAGTGCCTGATGTCAAGCCTGTTAAGAAGATATCCTTCTGCAGCTATGACATAGTCATGATATAGCTGCTGCCCTATATCATGTTCTCAGTTGATCCACGGGTGCCTATTTGGCAAACCTTATTCACACCTGTCCTTTATATTTACAAGACGTTCTTGATCAGCCATATGGGATGCGCCGTGTCGGGGTTGGGGGCTTTTTCAAGCCGAGTAGTTTTGAACAAGGTTCAGGATAGTCGTTACTAAATTCAGAACCATCCTCCCATACAGACGGACCCGAACCAGTTTATATAGAGAAGGCTAATATATGATTACGAGTAACCTCCAAAAACTCATTAGCATTTCTTCACTTGTTACTTGTTTTTGGTTAAAACGGATAATTTTAAATCATTCCTACAAATATAAAGGGTATAGGACGTGTCGGTAGATTCCAATATTTTGTGATTAATGTCTAACCCCACGGTATTATTTTTCTCCTTTGGAATATCGGGTAGTAATGATTATTTAAAGATCTACAGAGGGCGGTTTTTCAAGGAAAAAAAGTTCTTTACTGTAATATCACTCCTGGAGATTACTTTCTGCTTTACTATTTACTAAGTATATTTAATAAAGGACAATTTACGACAAAGCAGTGACAAGCACTTAGTAGTCCATAAACCAAGCTTTCAATTTAAAAAACCCCTTTAAATTGAATTCACTTTTTATATTACATTTTAAACATTGTGCTAAATGTCTTAATTTTTTCCAGTTATCCACCAGTTTATTTTTGATCGGCGTCGGTCGCGTTACATCGTATTTTATTCGTATCCCAGAATTTAATATTTCTACTGTGTTATGAGAGGCGACAGCAGAAATTTAGTAAGGATAATGCGGAAGAGACCTGTAGGGGGGTGATCGAGCAAGGTTTTTTTTGTTGAAAGTGTATATAAATATATATATATATATATATATATATATATATATATATATATATATATATATATATATATACATATATATATATATATATATATATATATATATATATATATATATATATATATATATATATATATATATATATATATAATCAATACAAAGTAAAGTCTTTTTGTACATATCACCTGGTAATCAAAGAAAGATGAAGATAGTGACACAAGTTTCTAAGAAGTAGTATATTGATTTATTTCTTAAGTCAATTAGGAATTACTTTGTTATAGCCAATTATCCAGCAGACGAGGATATTTCCATGAAATTTTTGATTATATAGAAAATAATGATGATTGTCAACTCACTCTAGGAGAGCTAAAAGATATACTTAAAAGTCACGTTCCAGCCGATAAAACAATAATATCTAAATTGATTGAACGATATGATCGTGATTTGTGGATGCAGAAAACTAGGATTACCGTGTTCAATAATATGTGGCTTTTGTCCGATGATGCGGCATTAGAATCTGAAATAAATGACGATGATAGAGACCCTATTACTATGTTATCTGCGGAAATGATTGTAGATGATAACAGTAACGAAAATGATGAAGAAGAAGTAGAAGTTAAAGAAGCAGAAGACGGACGACCTATAATTAATAAACTATTGTAATGATAGATTAAGCCTACAATATATGATTACGAGTAACCTCCAAAAACTCATTAGCATTTCTTTTCTTGTTACTTGTTTTTGGTTAAAACGGATAATTTTAAATCATTCCTACAAATATAAAGGGTATAGGACGTGTCGGTAGATTCCAATATTTTGTGATTAATGTCTAACCCCACGGTATTATTTTCTCCTTTGGAATATCAAGTAGTAATGATTATTTAAATATCTACAGAGGGCGGTTTTTCTAGGAAAAAAAGTTCTTTACTGTAATATCACTCCTGGAGATTACTTTCTGCTTTACTATTTACTAAGTATATTTAATAAAGGACAGTTTACGACAAAGCAGTGACAAGCACTTAGTAGTCCATAAACCAAGCTTTCAATTTAAAAAACCCCTTTAAATTGAATTCACTTTTTATATTACATTTTAAACATTGTGCTAAAATGTCTTAATTTTTTCCAGTTATCCACCAGTTTATTTTTGTTCGGCGTCGGTCGCGTTACATCGTATTTTATTCGTATCCCAGAATTTAATATTTCTACTGTGTTATGAGAGGCGACAGCAGAAATTTAGTAAGAATAATGCGGAAGAGACCCGTAAGGGGGTGATCGAGCAAGGTTTTTTTTTGTTGAAAGTGTATATATATATATATATATATATATATATATATATATATATATATATATATATATATATATATCAATACAAAGTAAAGTCTTTTTGTAGATATCACCTGGTAATCAAAGAAAGATGAAGATAGTGACACAAGTTTCTAAGAAGTAGTATATTGATTTATTTCTTAAGTCAATTAGGAATTACTTTGTTATAGCCAATTATCCAGCAGACGAGGATATTTCCATGAAATTTTTTATTATATAGAAAATAATGATGATTGTCAACTCACTCTAGGAGAGCTAAAAGATATACTTAAAAGTCACGTTCCAGCCGATAAAACAATAATATCTAAATTGATTGAACGATATGATCGTGATTTGTGGATGCAGAAAACTAGGATTACCGTGTTCAATAATATGTGGCTTTTGTCCGATGATGCGGCATTAGAATCTGAAATAAATGACGACGATATAGACCCTATTACTATGTTATCTGCGGAAATGATTGTAGATGATAACAGTAACGAAAATGATGAAGAAGAAGTAGAAGTTAAAGAAGCAGAAGACGGACGACCTATAATTAATAAACTATTGTAATGATAGATTAAGCCTACAGGAGACACTATGTAAAAAAAACGCGCCTTGCATTCTACCTCAAAGGTTGTGCGGAAACAAATGCATCGTAACGCCTAAATTTTCTCAGCCTCATATCTCGAGAACTATTAATTCCACGTAAATTCTGTATAGAACCTTTTTTATGCAAATTTTATTGATGAATAAATTTTATAATTATCAAAAATTCACATAAAACCAATAGTTTACGAGATATTTGAGAAAAACTGATTTTCACGATATTTGACCTTTGATAAGTTTTTTTGCCGACACGATTTCGCAATGTACTCTTTACACAATATTTCTAATATCGAAACAAAATCCAGAAAGAAGATCTTCACTTGGATTTTTTCACAAGATTTGTCATTTTTTTGTATAAAGTAACTGGACTATAGGTACTTATTTAATCTTACTGTATGATATCTAAAGGGAGCTAAATGTCCTTTAAATCTTATTTAAATCGACCTTCTTGTCTACCCAACATACTTCAATCATTACAACGTTATCTCGTTTCTTTTTTCTTCTCTCTGGACCGCAGTCGACTTTTTTAAATAAAAATGTTTTAGCATTGCGCGATACGCAGCTTTATCTATTTCTAAGAACCATGTAACATCGATCGTTTACAATAGCTACCAAGAAACAAATGAGCGATGCATCTGTTTGAAACTTTGAACACAACAGTTAGAAAAATCACGCTTACCAACAGTCAAGCCGCTTAATAAAATATCCCGCAATTTGGCAGAAATTTGCCAGACTTATCAATCCACCTTCATATAGTCTTACTATTTTATTAAATTTTTAGGCAAGTAACAGTATTCTGGGGGATGCTGCAAATATTTCTAAAGCTTTCTTTTCGAGCGCCCCCCGATTTTCTTTAAAAAAATATCAATGTAACTAAGAAATAATTCAATGAGTCTCTCCTCTTCCATATTGCTCATCAGCTCGCTTTTCACTCTTCGAAGCGTACTAAAAGAACGACCTAGGGTGACAGTTGCAGGGATTATGCTCAAAATCGAGAGTGCCCTCCTCATCGGTTTCATTTAAAAGATCAATGACTTCAACATACTTTACTTTGTCCTCGGTTAATTTTTTTCCACATGTTATACCATAAATCCAGCTCCGTGGTGATAACTTCCAATTCATAAAACTTCACAAACGATTCTGCAGTATTTTTTAGATCACCAACACTCATTTTTAGCATTTATAGAGAGTGTAGTTTTATCAAGGCAAAAAATGGAGTTTATTCTGGGGGGAATCGAATATTTAACGATAATTTAACTTCAATCAAAACTAATCTGTATTTGAAAGTGCCGTTTCGAAATTTGTCGTTGTGCAATCTAGCAGGTTTATTTATTTTGTTACTACTTTTAATTTTTATATTAAAAAACAAATAAGAAAAATAAATTACAATAGTAAAGAAGAAAACAACCTGTAGGGTCTGACTCGTATGATTGCAAGAAATAAATTTAAAACACTATTCTTTACAATAAACATTAAACAGTACTGAAGAAAACAAATCGCAACCAAAAATGCCACAACTTATAACTAACTACTGACAGTTGAGGCATATATACTGTGATGTTCTGGGAAATAAAACAGATAAAATGTTTATAATTTGCATAAGGATTCGAGCCTAGCCGAATCATACTGATATGGAAACGAAAGTTTTATAGAATACGAAATTTTAAAAAGAGAAGAAACTCTCCTCTTTCCTTCTTTCCTCTTCCCTTTTTTCCTTATCTTCGTTACAGAATCCCAGCCCATATCACTTTTGTAGCAGCTATCATTCTGTCCAATTTCCGGATTGACTACAGAGGCAGAAATTTGTTCAGATGTTGATGAAGTAGCTTCGTCCAAGAGGCAGTTACTTCCACGTATTCCGTTCAATTTGACAATGGTCCGATGTCATTTTTAAACGAGCGTGGTGATCTAGTTTCGTCATTGTTATCTTCGCTTCCACTGCTACTGGCACAACCCTTTTTCCTCTTAAAATTTGTAATCGCTGCAAAACACAGATACAGGTATTTTTGAAAATCGTAACCCCTATTTTCGTGCCCATTATTACTTTTATCTAGGGTGCTCCAAAATTTATTCTACAGCATTTTCCGCCAATACTTCAAATCATATTTTTCAAAGTAAGCAACTTGTCAATGATGAGATGCTTGAAAGTCCTCACAAACGGATTCAGCCGCACGGTGGTCACTTTCAAACATTTATGGTTATAAATTTAAAACGGTGTATTTTACAACTGTTTACAAATATTATTAGAGTTTTTTGTTTAAAATACTTCTATTCTTTCTGGAAAAAAAATATTACTGCTGACATCTCGTTTTGGTATTTACAGTCTATCAAGTAAGAACGTGTCCGCGATAATTTATTTTTGGTAGATGCGATTCTAGCGATTCAACAAAAAATCGGTACAGGGAATCTTTGTCTACGACGCATTTTAGTAAAAGTATCAGTCGATTCCGAATTTTCGTCGAAATCACGTCAAATCCATCCAAAATGAGTCACTTGTTTGAGCGTCGGTTCGAGGCGGTCTTTCTTTGTTCCCATCCAAAAGGGCCTAAAATGATATGTTCTGCGGCCACTAAATATATTAAAAAAAGTTGGTATCGTTTATAAAAAAGTAGGTAAATCATTTTAACGAGACGAAAAATGTCGACGACTTACCAAAACGTGGCTCGGTAGGCGACGTCACTCCGAAAGTCGAAAAACGAATTGTGTCTTTGTTTTCACGGGAACCGAAATTGACGCTGCGTCAAGGAACGGCAAAATTAAGAAAATCGGGTTTGAATGTGTCCCATGAGACCATTCGACAACATCTTCGTGCTCATGATGTCGAATTCCGAAGCACGTTGAAGAAACTTTTGCAAAGGGGCTCGCTTGGGCCGACGATAAGATACTGGAGTGGCCCTCACAATCGCCGGACGCCAAGTCTATTGAAAACGTTTGGTCCCTTAAAAAGAGAAAGCTCAGAGGAATGACTCTGAGGACTTTGACTCAATGATTATTGATGTAGGAGGTGATTGGACAACTTGCTAAGGTAATTGCGCCGTTATTAGCACACCAATGGCAAAAAATGTTCTCGAAACACATTTTTTCAAGAATACAAGCGGTCACTTTCTTACTCGACAGACTGTAATTAAAAAAAAATGCATGGGCATAATTAAAGATCGCATTAAACTGAAAAACTTATTTCTCATCAAAAAAGTCGCATCTGTCTAAGTATTGGAGATAAATACTGTAGATCAAATTTTGGGTGTGCACCTAATATTTCTGATAACGTTACTACTAAAGAACTTTTAGTTTAAAAGTATGAGTAATGGAATGGAATAGACCACCTAATTATCTCGCAATATAACTTTTTCTTTTCTGATATCCATTTGATATCGTTAAGGTCGCCAAACATATAAATTCCACGTAATGTAGTTTATTTGTCACATTATTACTGTTTACTACACCACTTACTAATTTAACAACTGCTCTTGTACTTTAGAAGTTGACAGTTAAAACTACACTGGCTGATTGACGCGACGATAATGCACTTATATTGTGTATGTCTATCGTAGCCCAAGTACAAATATTAATATATTTTATGCAGAATTCGAAACGTTATTACACTATCTGTCTAATTTAAATACAAGTATAATTATATGTGGCGACTTTAATATTGATGTGGCTGAAAAAACGAATGACTACT
Source organism: Pachyrhynchus sulphureomaculatus (assembly GCA_019049505.1). NCBI lineage: Eukaryota > Metazoa > Arthropoda > Insecta > Coleoptera > Curculionidae > Pachyrhynchus > Pachyrhynchus sulphureomaculatus. The sequence continues at coordinate 69,299,952 of CM032448.1, read as the reverse complement.
ATGAATTTGTTTCATTACTTAATAGCTATAATTTAAAGCTTACGATTTTTGTGCCAACCAGGCAGTACGGTGGTTCTGCAACGACCATTGATAATATAATTACAAATGTGAATCCTGAACTTTTTTATTGTCACGTCCATGATATAGGGCTTTCGGATCACAATTCTATTATTTTCTCTATTAAAAACGGTAAGATACCACATACGCCTGAATTTAAAAGAATTTTCTCTGTCAAAAATCTTAAAAAGAGTACACTTTGCATGAATTCTCTAGACTGGACCATACCAGAGGTTGGTACAAAAGAAGGATTTGATTGTTTTTACAATAAGATGAACCCCATTATTGATGAATGTTTTCCTATTCAGAGGCTGATAAATTTAAATCGAAGGCCTGGATGACAGCAGGTATTAAATGCTCCTGTCGGCATAAGAGGCAACTCTTTAGGTTTGTTAAAAATAATCCTAATTTAGTTCTTAATAACTTTTATAAGAATTACTCGAAATTGCTAAAAGAGATTATAGAGAAAGCAAAAAGTATGGTTATTGAAGAAGAAATAAAACAGTCAAAAAATATATCTAAAACCGTATGGACAATAGTAAATAATGAAACTGGTAGGGGAAAGCATATAAAGAATTATGAATGGAAAATTACTATAGATAATGATGACATAACGGATAGAACTGCAGTTGCTAATATTTTCAATACTTTTTTTACTGGTGTTGCAAACATCTTTATTTTTCCTAAATTGATATTACCAAGAATAGATAATACACCTGTCAGTTTCTTCTTTAGTCCTGTGACGAGTATGGATATAAAAATGATAATTTCATCATTAAAAAACCGGTCAAGTGCAAGTTGAACTTGCACAATTAGTTTTCCGTACGTTGATTGATTTTAAAATTAAAATTTTTGTTAGGGTGGTATAAAATGATCTGTGACTTCACAAAATACACCCCAAATGAGTTTTCAACACAGTTTGTTTCCAATCTTTACTGAAAACTGGTGACCTTGAAATTTTGTTTTTTTTTCTATATCAGATAAATTATTAAAGGTAATGATAATTTTCGTTCAATCTATACCCCGTGGAGAATATTCCAGGATTTTTTCAAAATTTTTTGATCAGTACTTTTCGAGATAAGGTAGGGGACAGCGATTTTTCACGATTTTTTAAAAGTAATACGAAGAGAAATGTGCGCAAGTATTACATTATATATATATTTTTTACTCGTGTTTTCACAAGCTTTCATTTGACACCACACTCGATGACCTAGTAAAAAAATTTTTTTTTCACTTCCGATTTCACCCCTCAAAACGAATCCCTTAAGTCAAAATTTATGTTACGGTGATATAAAATGATCAGTGACTTCACAAAACACATCCCAAATAAGTTTCAACAAAGTTTATTTCCAATCTTTACTGAAAATTGATGACCTTGAAATTTCTGTTTTTTTATATACCAGATAAATTATTACAGGTAATGCACTCGTAATCATTTTCGTTCAATCTACACCCCGTGGAGAATATTCCAGCATTTTTTCAAAATTTTTTGATAAGTACTTTCCGAGATAAGGCGGGTGGACAGCGATTTTTCGCGATTTTTTAAAAATAATACAAAGAAAAGTGCTCCCAAGTATTACATTATATATATATATATATATATATATATATATATATATATATATATATATATATATATTTTACTCATGTTTTCACAAGCTTTCATTTGACACCACACTCGATTACCTAGTAAAAAAATTTTTTTTCACTTCCGATTTCACCCCCCAAAACTAACCCCTTAAGTCAAAATTTAACTTTCAAAACTACATGGCTCTGATGAGGCCATCAATTCCTATATTACTACCAAATTTCAACTTTCTATGACAAATAGTTTCGGAGAAAATCGGGTGTGACAGACGGACAGACAGACGGACAGACAGATGGACAGACGGACAGACAGACGGACAGTCACCGAAGTGATCTTATAGGTGTTCCGTACGGAACACTAAAAATGGCAATTCCGTAGGTATTGATGAGATACCACTAAAATTTATTAAAACTCATCAAGAGATTTTATCCCCCATTCTAACACACCTGATTAATGTATCTTTTGCTGAGGGGTGTTTTCCGGATCAGTTAAAAGTATCTAGGGTAATACCAGTTTATAAAAAAAGGGCTACATAATGAAATAACAAACTGTCGTCCAATTTCATTGGCTAATGTTTTTACGAAGATCATTGAAAAGACTGTACATACTCGTTTAAAAAAATTCTTAGAAAAGAATAATTTGATGACTCCTTCTCAGTATGGATTTAGATCCAATTTATCAACAGAGAATGCCCTTTTTGAAATTTTAAATTATGTTTATGATGTGCGAAACCAGGGAAAGTATTGTGTCATTGTACAATGTCATTTATCAAAAGCTTTTGATGTAGTAGATCATAATATTATATTACAGAAACTCGAGAAATATGGCATGAGAGGCGTAGCACTGACTTGGTTTTGTTCCTATTTGTCTGATCGAAAACAATATGTTTCAATTCTTACTGACGGGAGTCGCTATGATTCTGATCTTAGAGATGTGACTGCTGGGGTTCCTCAGGCATCTGTGCTTGAGCCTTTGTTATTCAGTATTTATACAAATGATCTTCCTAAACATATCAAGGCAAAAGTATGTATGCTGGCGACACAACTTGTCTCCTGAGTGACGACAATCCCGAAAAATTTCAGATAGCGACCAAAGATTGTATAAATGAATTAACTAACTGGTTCGCTGCAAACAAGCTAAAGCTTAATGTTGATAAAACCTGTCTCTTGGTCTTCAAAAATAGAAATTCGGAATCTCTATGTGACAACATGTTTACAAGTGATTATAAAATCAACCCCATTTTAGAGTCAAAAATCTTGGGTTTAACTGTTGATTTAAACCTTAAATTTGAAACACACCTGAGAGAGCTTAAACTAAAACTTAATGCAATATGCTTCTCTATACGTGTTCTGAGAAATGTAGTGACTCTCAAGGTTTTGAAACTGGTTTATTATGGCTATTTCCATTCAGGGATGGTTTATGAAGTTCAGTTCTGGGGGAATGAGTATGGAAGTCTGGGCATTTTTCGTGCTCAAAAGAGGTGTGTGAGAGCAATTAAAAATGTAAAACCTAGAGATTCATGTAAAGAATATTTTAAAAAAGATCGTATTATGACATTACCGTCTTGTTACATGTATAAGAGCCTATTAACAATGCACAAAATGGAGAACGAATATATTTCTGGCTCTAGGATTGTGGCATACCCTCTTAGAAGAGACCTCATTCGCTCGGTCCTGCCAAAGACAGCCAAATACTATAATAGTACATTTTACCAAAGTATTGTACTGTATAACCTATTGCCTGTGTCTATGAAAAACCTGGGCATTAACTGATTTAAAAAGAGACTAAAGAATATTTTATTGGAAGAGACATTTTACAATGTACAAGAATTTAAGGATTATCTTGGTCGCCTCTGAAACGAAACACTTTTAATTAATTCAGTATGTGTATTGTGTATCATGTATTTGTAGTTATTGTTGTTTATCTGACCTATACTTGTTTTATGTAATTAACTGATAATTTTATATGTGTATGTAGTTTAGGACTAAATTTAAGTCTTAACCCTGTCTAAAGCTATTGCAAAATGGACAATAAAGATTATTATTATTATTATATACTTGTAAACCACGATAGAAAGACCTGGAAGCCTCTGGTACTTAGCATCGAGAACTCTAGTCTAGCTTGCTCAAGTGCATTGAGTATAACACAATGTAGTGGTTGACGGAAGTGTTAGTTCATGAACACCATCTGCTGGTGAATTATATTTGTCTACTGTTACGATATGAAACAAAACACAAAGTCACGTAGAAACATTAAGTAGACTCGTGCACTCGTACTATCTATTCGGTACCACATTTAAAAATAAAATAAAAAATTCATCATTCATCAAGTATTGTCATGATCGTTCGTTTAGTTCAAGATATGATATTGTTTTTTAACACAACTTAAAGATATCCTTATTAGTTAGTTGTTTTTTTTAACTTTGAGGGGGAGGACAATTGTCCGTATGAGCAATGCAGAGGCTGCACGTTCAGGACGCCCAATTGAGGTTTGTTCTGAAGAAATACTCTATAAAATTCATAGTTTCGTGATGGAAGATCGTCGCATAAAGCTTCTTAAGATTGCGGAGATGGTAGGCATCTCATATAAACGGCTATATAATATCTTGCAGGAGGTTCTAAAAATGAAAAAGCTGAGTGCGCTATGGGTACCACGATTGTGGACTCCCTACCACAAACGCACTAGGAAGGTCATTTCAAAATCGTGTAACTGGCTCTTATTACGCAACGTTATTGGATCTTTTGCATAGTGAATTGAAGCAGCAGCGACCAAAATGAGCGCGCGAAAAAGTGCTTCTTTACCACTGCAAGGTGCCTGCTCATACCTCGGCCATTGCAATGGCAAAAGTGCATGGGCCGGGCTTCAAAATACTTCCCCACCCACCCTATTCCCCGAATTTGGCGCAAAGAGACTTCTTTTGTTTCCTAATCTCAAAAATTGGTTTGGGGGAAGAAGTTTTTGTCCGATGAAAAGGTTATCTGTGCCGTAAATGAGTATATGCACAGTTCAGAATCTTTTTTTTTCTGAGGGAATAAAAAAATTGGAATCTTGCTGGACCAAATGTTATTTACCTAGTTTTTTACAAGACTCTTCAATCTACCCTCGTACACTTGCAAAATGTCACTCCCAGTTTCAGTCCGAATCTGTTGCAGGTAATATTTTAATGTTTCTTGAAAATTTACCTGGAGTTCTATTTGTATTACAACTTTTAATACGTAGACTGAAAAGTTTTTGGTCTAGCTACTTAAAATACATTTTTTTTTTGCAAAATTATTCATCAAGAGCGATACAATCAGTCCCACGCTTTTCTAACATTTCTATACCTTTCTTGTAAAAGGATTTGTCTTTGCCTTTAAATAGGCCTCAGTTTCGGCGACAACTTCTTCATTGGAGCCAAATCTCTTTCCCGCGAGCATTTTTTGCCATCGTAACCATTGACTTGTGACACTGTGCATTATCTTGATCAGAGTACTTTTTCTTGTTCATTTGGGGCCGTTTCTTCGCGATATCTGCCTTCAAACGCACCAATAACTTTATATAATATTCGCTATTGATGGTTTTTCCCTTTTCAACATAATCGATGAAAATTATTCCATGCGCATCCCAAAACACAGAGGCCAAAACCTTCCCCAGCAAACCATTGTGTCTTTGGTCGCTTCGGGCGGCTTTCACCGGCTGCTGTCCACTCAGCTGACTGCCGATTAGATTCCGGTGTGTAGTGGTGGATTCACGTTTGATACATTGTCACATATCGCATGAAAAAATCTCCAGAACGTTCAGCATCATTTGTATCTGTACGACCGCGTTTAAATTCAGCATACCAGTAAATGACGGGTGATTTTTCAGAACCAGAGTCCCCGTAACACTTATCAAGCCATTGCTTTGCTTGAACGGTAGTGTTTCCCGTAAAAAATAGTGTTTAATTAACACACGAAATTCGATTTATTTCTATTGTTTTGAAAATATCAAAAGTAGCGTCTACTAATCGTAGAAATGTCATGAAATTTGACACGTATCGTTTGAAGGTACCATCAAATCATAGAGATTTTTTGAAAAGGGCGACATCTATATGTCAGACCAAAAACTTTTCAGCCTACGTGTTAATAGATTTGGCTGCTGGTGGCAGAATTTTTTTAACAAGTTTTTTACAGCTAAAAGCATAATTTTTATTTTGATATGATTTATATTCTCTTATACCTACAAATATTTTACTACCTTTCTGATTACATCATGAGTTCTTAATATCAATGCAAACAAACTTAGAGAAACATAAAGCTAAAATCCCCAGACTTCATTTATTTGTGGATGTCTCCTAAAATGAAAGGGTTTTTTAAATTATTTTTTTATAAGCACACAACTTTTCCAATTTTTATGTGTGTATTTTAGTTTTCGAGATCTTAACACAAACAGCTAATAACATGGAACAAAGTGTACAAATAAAAATAATTGACTCTTTATGTTACCACGGAACAATTTTGTATTTTTCTAGGAGAAATTAATATTTGGTTATTACTATTAATAAACTTTACATTTATTTAATTATATACATACATACATACGTTCATTGTTGCTAAAATTAAATTAGTGTTTGAACAATAAGAAAAATGAAGCTGCTCTTTTAGGCCAACATGCCAATATGTTTCTGTCTCAGGGATTCATTTTCTCACAATCTATTTTATCAGAACTAACATGTAGCCTAAAAAGTTTTTGGTCTAGCTACTTAAAACACATTTTGTTACAAAATTCCACTTTATTCATTAATATAGTCTGCTTCAAGAGCGATACAATCAGTCCAATGCTTTTCTAACATTTCTATACCTATAGTCCTCACTTTCGGCGATAACTTCTTCATTGGAGCCAAATCTCTTTCCCGCGAACATTTTTTTGAAGTCTCCGAATAGATAATAGTCGCTGGGGGCTAAATGTGGAGAATACGGTGGATGAGACAGCAATTCGAACCATTGACTTGTGACACGGCACATCTTGATGAAAGAGCACTTTTTTCTTGTTCATTTGGGGCCATTTTATTGCGATTTCTGCCTTCAAACGCATAAATAACTTTATATAATATTCGCTATTGATGATTTTTCCCTTCTCAGCATAGTCGATAAAAATTATTCCATAAGCATCCCAAAATATATAGAAGCCAAAACCTTCCCAGTTTTTAGTCGCTTCGGGCGGCTTTCATCGGCTGATGTCCACTCAGCTGACTGCCGAGTTGATACCTATGTGTAGTGGTGGATCCATGTTTCATCTATTCATCTTAAACAGGTCCAAACAGCGCTCAGAATCATCAACACGTTATTGTTTTTGGTCCACTGTAAGCAAACGCGGTACCCATTTCGACCAGAGCTTTCTCATGCCCAAATGTTCAAAGCAAAATATGACCAACGGGTTCTTTTGATATCTTTAGGGCAATTTGTGGTGATCCAAATAATTTTGTGGATTTTTTTGATGTTTTCCGGTTTAACCACTTCATTTGGGTGTCCAGCATTCAGCATACCCGTAAATGATGAGTTATTTTCCAGGGGCAGAATCCCCATAAGACTTATCAAGCCATTGCTTTGCTTGAACGGTATTTTTTCCCGTCAAAAAACAGTGTTTAATCAACACACGTCACTAAAACTACTGTAACTGGTAAACTAATCGTCGAAATATCATGAAATTTTGACACGTATCGTTTGAAGGTTGGTACTTCCTAAAAATCATATGGATTTTTTGAAAGGGGCGACGTCAATGTGTCAGACCAAAAACTTTTCAGCCTACGTGTTAAGCCAATGAATTAGTCAGATATCTTAGAAAATAACAAAATCAACGATGCACGGTTGAATTCTACAGACTTAAAACCTAGTAACAAGGTTTTAATATTACATTTCAGGATCATCAGTTCAAAACAGCAACCACAAAACAAAGTAACCTGAATTACTAGATTATCATATAAGAAAAAAAAAACGGTCAAGTGCATGTCGGACTTAACCAATTAGTGTTCCATCCCGTGATTGCTTTTAAAATAAAATAAAATCCTTACCTATACTAAGTTGATTAGGTCCCTGACATGTATATATATTAAGATCCAATATGTATTTTCACATTTTTTCTTAGTCGATAATGTATAATAGTTATAGCATCTTAGCTACCTAATAGCCAATAAATCAATCTAAAATCTAGTAATAAAAGTGTAAAACAAATATTTGCAATCTAAATATTTTTTTAATTATAAACAATTAAAATAAAATTAGTTTGTCTCGGTACAACTTCGCGCGATGCGGCAGCAGTAATGTACTGAAAACTATAACGAAACTTCCACCATTGTCGTAAATTATCAAACGTAATACACTCGAGATACACGTTACACGTTATGAAGAATGTTCCAGAATTTTTGAAGAAGAATTTTTTGATCAGATACGGGGAGGGCATAAATTTTTGGCCATTTTTTAGAAATAACACTAAGAAAAGTGTGCGCAAGTATTACATCATATATGTTTTCGTGTTTTCACAAGCTTTCATTTAACACCCCGCTCGATGACCTGGTAAAAGATTTTTTTTTCACTTCCGATTTCACCCTCCAAAACTAAATCCTTAAATCAAAATTTATATTTGTGCCAACTTTCTATGTCAAATAGTTTTGGAGAAAATAGGGTGTAACAGACGGATGGACAGACACCGAAGTGATCCCATAAGTATTCCGTACGGAATACCAAAAAACATAATTTATCGAGTTATTAAGTTTTATAATACGCGTATTTCCGGTTTAGTAAACTGTGGGACAAAACAATAAATATATACAAAAAGATAATTTTATACTGATTATAATAATCCACACAACGTTAAAATCTAGTAACTTAGTACTAGGTTTTGCCGTTGAACAAGAGAATTAATGAATCAAAATATTATCGATAATTATTTACATATCGATAACATTTGATATGTCTATAGCTATCAATATATGGGTTCTCTTTTGTGTTCACCCTCCGGCCATCGATTTCTAAACCGAATGTAAATTTTTCGAGTTCCATTACATATCAGGTTTCCTTTCCCCCTGGTTATTGGTTTTTAAATTGGACGTAAATTTTTGAAGTTCAACTCTAGGAAGAGATTCCGGTTATCGATTTTTAGTTTACTGTGTACAGAGGAGTCGAAGTTTTTAGAGCTCCAGTTCATCGTGACGGCTTCTTCAGAGCTTATTCTGGGAAGTGACTTCTTCGTAATCTAGCACGAATGTACTTCCTCTCGCACACGTCTTTTAAATTAATGAGCCGAGGAGAGGGGGCTGGACTTCATAGATGACTGTTCTCAGATTAGTGTCACGATTAAGATTATTGGGATGTTTAGATATTTTGACGAATCCCCAAATCTTCCTAGAATAGAAAAAGGAATGCGTTGCAAGAATATTTGACTAGTCAAAGTCTTTGACCAATCAAAGATTCTTCGAACATATTCTCTTTGACTCTAAAGAAAATCTGGTGTTCTGTTTCATGGTTATGCAAGTGCCGAAATATTACGAAGACTTATGCCCTTTGATGTTATTTAATTTTATTACATATGTTTCTGCTCGAACTTCTAGATTTTGAACGCGAATCTTATATTTCACTGATCGAAGGTGTTGGGAGAGTTTAGGGCACGTAGAGAATCTGTAACATTCTTACTATATGAAAGGACTGCAATCCCAAGAGACTTATCTACTTGATTTCTAGTTTTTGGAGATATCTGGAAAGATGTAGGTTTTTGAATGTAACCTTTCAAATCTCGGTACTGGAAATTGTTTGATTGAAGAACGGAAATAGGGTGTTTTAGTTCTGATTTTGAAGAGATTGTGGTTGAGAGAATGATACAGCTCTATGAAAAAGGTAGTTGATCACTAAGTATTTTTAGGTGGGATAGGGATGCGAGGAAGCATTTAAATATATATCCGTGTGAGTGGGCTTTCACAGCGCAACGTCAGGATTAGTTTTTTCTATCGAGATAGGAGATATCCAGAATAATTGTACTTATTACGCTCTGTAACCTGTAGACATTTTCGATCAAAAGATAATTGTTCATGTTTGTTGAATAATAAGCAATATTTGTAACAAATAAGCTTCATTTTTATAAAACTGTGAACGGAATAAAATAACGAAAAGAACCAGAATTACATAATGGACAGAAAACTAGGGTTAATATAATTTGTTATTACTCCCTACCTAAAAAAAAAAAAGTAACTCGGAATAAATTCTCGTTAGTCTTTGAATAGAAAAAAAATATTTTCGAAATATATAAAACATCCACACAATCAAAGCCAACACCGTCGAATATATCAAAGTATTAACATTTCTAATAAGAGAGATGTTTATAGCAAACATAATTTGGTAGGACTGATTATCTGTTTTAATTGATATTGTTAATCCCGCCAAATTTTGGTTGTTATGGGCGTCTGTAATTAAGATAAACGTCAATTTACAGCGCTGTAAACAAAAAAGCGTAAAGAAGATGTTTATATCAACTAGAATTTGATGGGATTATCAACACCACTCCAAACAGACAATTAATCTTGCCAAATTCAGGTTGCCATGAACATCTCTGCGCTCTTTTATTTACAGTGTTATAAAATGGTAGTGTTCCTTAATTTTAACCGGGTATAACTTTTTAAAAATTAAATTACAAATGACTCAATTTTTTTTTTTTTTCCAATTTTTAAAAGCAAACATATGGTTTTTTGGGCCACATGCCCTACCAGTGATGTCTGGTTTGCAATATTTTTTTTAAGGTCATCCCCTTGGTGGTTCTGTATTTTTGGGTTACTTTCTAGTTTTGGGAAAATAATATTCTTTCTGCAACAACTATCTATCCAAATTGCGAGCACTCTCTAATATCGAGAAAACTGGCAAGAGCTGTCTAAGAGTATGCAACACAAATTACACACAGCTGATGACATTAAAATAAAAATATTGGCATTTCCTTATTATTGTAAATAAAAATAAAAATAAAAATTAATATAAACTAATTTTAAGTTAATAATATAAATATACAATAATTACAGTTTTGTTTTATAAGAATTGACTTGTTTTCGGTATTAATAAAGGATTGTAATATTAGAAAATAGAAGAAAAGTGCTGATTAGAATACAAAACATCTCTAGAAACTACAGTTGTTCTGTTTAGTTGAAACAGAAGTAAATAAACGCAAATATACTTAACGCTAGATTTATAGAACATTTTATTATAAGATATTATTATTTTAATTGATCATAGTAAGCAGAGGATTTGCCCTTCGTTTTTAAAATGCATTTTGGAGATTCTGATAGTGACGATGAGTTGCCACCTGGTTGGGAAGAAAGGGTAAGCAATTAAATAATAATTTTATGTTATACTGATACTTCCAATATCTTGATTTTAATTCCTATGATCATACATAATCTCAGTAATCTCATAGATGACAGGATTACTTTTTATAAGACCTTTTACCTCTATAAATTTTAGACAACTAAATGATGAAGAGCAAGAAGCTAATGGATGGTAACAACTGAGGCGACACTGACACAAAATTCTGATAATAAAATACGGGTGTTTAAATTTGTTACACATTCTATTGAGTATGATCATTTGATTTTTCTGCCTTGAACTTGAAATATCAGGAAGTTTCTCCAAAATATCTAGAAATTTTTATTTCATGAGCTTGATTTTGCTTTAACCAGAGTGCCTTATAATTTAAAATCTGCAATCTAAGTCATCTTGGATAATGATATGAATACGGTGCTTTTCAGATGGCAGTGTCCACTAAGAATTTCTGTAAACATCATCAGGTCTTTTCTACTTAATTTCAATAAACAGTTAAAGTTAGGTCTGCTTATGATATTCTTGGATGTTGTTATTCCTGGCGTCTTGTGTCAGTCTCTAACTGATGCAAGTCCATTATCAGCACTTACCCTATTTAATCTCAGAAACAAATTTTATATGTTGATGTATGGGTGATATATTCAGGAGGGTTTCCAGCATCTGGTTACGTGCTGTCTTCATAACACACATAATACCAAAATAACCCAAGCTTCGAAGTGTCAAATGTAAACTTAACCCTTTTCAGTTCTCAGTTATGCGCCACCATACTGGCTCCATATATACATTGTAACTTCCTTGAACCAAATATATTCAGTGAAATATTCCCAGCCTCCAAATGGGAATCAAAGCGTTGCCTACATGCCCACAGATATTCATAGTGTTCTTTATTTTGCTCTCCCCATGTTCTTTATAAGTCATTTTCCTTTTAATGATTACTCCTAAATATTTCACTTACCCTTTATACTGTAAAAATTTGCTCAGATGCGTAAATTCCTGAAATCTTCCTAGATCCCTCCGCACATGTGTCACTCCTGTAGCGCTTTAGGGACTTCCCTGCAGCACGTGTGCTAGACCCATAAAAAAAAAAAAAAAGATTATTACCTTCCTTTCTAAAGGAAAATATTGTATTTGCGAATAAATCACGTTATGAGATTTTTGCTTTTTTCACATCACTCATTTCCGTCAAACTTTTGATACAATAACTCTCAAATGGAATGAGTTATCACTTTCAATCTTGGTATATATATAGTACCTAATGAGGCGACGAAGCCTATAGTTTTTGAGCGATATCGCTTAAGGTGAAGGGGGTGAAACGGTTTTTAATAGTCATGCTGATTTTTCCTGGTTTTTTGTTGAACTAATAAACAAATATTATGTGTACATATTTAGAGTAAAACATGAAAAAGGTGAAAGGTGTGGAGGAGGAAGATTAGATTGGTTGTTTTGTATGTATAGCATTATATATCTTTTTCAAGGTTTTTCAAGTTGGGGAATTCAAAAATTAGATTACTTTTTCATTTTCACCCAAGAAGGAGGTGAAAGGAGTGGGGATAGTTAAATATTGAATAATTTCATTAGTATTATCAGAATTTTTGCAAGTTTTTTGGTTGATATAATTGGCAAATATTCAGCATATTATTTATAGCAAAGTATACACTCGGGTGTAGAGTTTGAGGCATTGTTACATATATATCGTGCTATCTTATGTCCTTTTCAGGGTTTTTACTGTAAGAATATGAAAATTAAGTTTTTATTATTGCTTTCAATTTTAATAGGCGAAGGGTTGAAAGAGATGAGAGAAACTTGTATAGTTTCAATAGGATTATGAGAACTTTTCTAAGTTTATTTGATGGAAGAATGGGCAAATTTGAGGCATAATCATTTAAGGGGTCAAAGAGGCGGAGAAGGGAGATAGAAGAATGATTTCGTATTTTTCGTTTTGTAGGTCTTTTTCAGGGTTCTTTCAGTCAAGGCGTCGAAACATTCGATTTTTTTTAATTCCCTTGTATTTTTGAAAAATCACCCTCTCAAAGTTTACATTTCTTCACCTTTTTGCGTTCCTAGGTCACGAAGAACCGTCCATCGATCTGTGTGTCGGTCAATCGGTCTCTCTGTTTCTTGACACGATAATTTTCGAACGAAATGCGATATCGACTTTAAACGTATATTTTTAATACTTAATGGGAAAATGAAGTCTATAGTTTTTGAGCGATAAAGCTTAGTGCGAAGGGGGTGAAAGGTGTGGAGGTCGGTAAATTGTGTATAGTTTTAAAAGTAATATGGCAGTTTTTCTTGGTTTTTTTTTATTAGATAATACAGTATTATGCTTAAATATTCATAGTAAAATATAAAAGGGACGAAAGGGAGTTGAGGAATTCAAAAATGAGGCGAGTTTTTTTATTACTTTTAATTTAGAACTTATTTGCTAGAAAAGTATGGGGTAAATCACTTTACTGATTTTTTTTTTAACTTTTATTTAAGATTGCGAGGTTGTCACTCTTACAAAAAATTACCAAATCATCAGCATAACCCTGTGTAATCCAGATCAGCTTCATATAATATTGTCAGCAATTTATTGCCCATGAGGCACCACAATAGAGGGCAGGGAACTCTGTTTGGCAACCTTTAATCACAATCTCTTCAATTCAGCAATCCCGTGTCTCATCAAAAAAACATGGTGTTATTCAGCTTACCATGCTACTTTAGACCCTTCTCTCCTAGACAGCCTTTTTTTATGGATTCAAATCATGCATTGTTGAATATGCCTTTAATGTTCATAAAAACTCTCCTAGCATGTCCCATTGCAGCACAGTCTCCCTGGACTTGTTCAAGGTGCAATAACCAAACTCCTAGATTAATGTTTCTGTCCATCAGCCTCTTCAAACCCTATATATATATATATATATATATATATATATATATATATATATATATATATATATATATATATATAACTAATTATGTTTAAAACTAGTGCAATGTTACAGCCAGTAACTGGAAAAAAATCTCATTTATATTAAAAATATACAAAACTAATCCCTCTCCATTCTTTTACCCCTTCTCCTAAAGCTATATTGCTCCATTCCTACTCAGGTGTACTAAGTTTGAAATCGATAGATCATTTCGTTCGAGAGTTATCGTACCAACTGATAGATATCAGGCGGACTGAAATTAGAGAGTCTTTTTCGTAATCTGAAGTCCCTTAAATATGAAGAAATTTGAAAATCTGGGAGGCTGATTTTTTTCACCAATTTTTCCTTTATGAAAGAACTAAAAATAACCATTATTATTTAAATAAAAATGCATTGTTGCATAAGGCTCTGGAAGTTGTTTAACTTATTTTGCTATGTAGATATAGGTAACTGTTAGAAAATTATATACAATGCGTCCTTCGATGGTAATATTGGTCTAAGTAGTTCCTAAACATTTAAAACCTAAGTTTTTTGTGACTCTAAAAAAAATGAAATATGCGAAAACCACTTAAATATATTATTTTGAAAAGAACTTTAGATACAAAAAAAATTGCCACAAAATGTTATTGTTCAATTTAAGCAGTAGAGACATGGACAAATTAATCGTCCATACATTCTAAGAGCTGAAACCCACTCCGAGACGTACTTTATACTGCGCTCTGCGGCCGACATAGATAACTACGTTGATCACACCTGAGTATTTAAAAAACCTATCAATATTTAAAATACTTTGGATGTAATGTAGGCCTATAACTTCTTGTGACAATCGACAATATCGAAACAAGTTTATCAACATACAGGAACCTTTCACATTTTTTGAGGAATCTATAATATATATAAAATGCAACGTCTCTCTGTCTGTCTGTATGTCTATCCGTTAGTGCGCTTATCACTGGAGAACCACTTATTCGATTTACGAACTTTTTTTTTTAAACATACATATGTTCTCTGGCCAGGTTATAGGATATATTTTATTTTGATAGGTAGCATAAGAATGAGCAGTGACGGTAATAGTGAATGAAGTCGCAAAAAAGTTTGCCGCTAGTGCGTCCCCTTGCAATACACAGCCTAAACCATTAAATATGGAACAATATTATGTAGCAGAGAATATCTATAATCTATAATATATATATATATATATATATATATATATATATATATATATATATATATATATATATATATATATATATATAAAAAATGCAATGTCTCTCTGTCTGTCCATTAGTGCGTTTATCACGCGAGAACCACTTATCCGATTTACGTATCTTTTTTTAAATTCATACATATATTCTTTGGCCAGGTTATATAATAATAATAATCTATATCTATAATATATATAAAATGCAATGTCTCTCTGTCTGTTTGTCTGTCTATTCGTTAGTGCTCTTATCCCACAAGAACCACTTATCCGATTTACGTACCTCTGTCTGTCTGTCTGTCTGTCCGTCCGTCCGTTAGTGCGCTTATCACTCGAGAACCACTTATCCGATTCACGTACTTTTTTTTTTTAAACATACATATGTTCTCTGGCCAGGTTATAGACTATATTTTATTACGAAAGGTAGCATAAGGAATGAGCAGTGACGATAATAGTGCATGAAGTCGGAAAAAAGTTTGTTGCTAGCGCGTTCTCTTGCAATACACAGCCTAAACCATTAAATATGGAACAATATTATGTAGCAGAGAATATCTATAATCTATAATATATATGAAATGCAGTGTCTCTCTGTCTGTCTATGCATTAGTGCGTTCACGCGAGACCCACTTATCCGATTTACGTGTTTTTTTTTTTTTTAATTCATACATTTGTTCTCTGGCCGGGTTATCTATAATCTTATATCTATAATATATATAAAATGCAACGTCTCTCTGTCTGTCTGTGTCTCTGCCTGTCTGTTGTTTGTTCGTTAGTGCGCTTATCACTGGAGAACCACTTATCCGATTTACGGGCTTTTTTTTTAAACATACATGGCCAGATTATCTATCTATAATATATATAAAATGCAACGTCTCTCTGTCTGTCTGCCTGTCCGTTAGTGCGTTACGTGCTTTTTTTTTTAAACATGCATATGTTCTCTGGCCAGGTTATAGGATATATTTTATTGCGTTAGGTAACATAAAGAATAAGCAGTGACGATAATAGTGAATCAAGTCGGAAAAAAGGTTACCGTTAGCGCGTCCTCTTGCAATACACTGCCTAAACCATTAAATATGGAACAATATCAAGTTGCAAAGAATATAATATATATAAAATGCAACGTCTCTCTGTCTGTTTGTCTGTCCGTTAGTGCGCTTATCACTTGAGAACCACACTCCGATTTACGTGTGTTTATAAATTTATACATATGTTCTATATAATTCGATATAAGCCTAGATAATGGGAGATAAGGTGAGATAATGGGAGATAAGTATAAATAATGGGAGATATGGAGAAATAATGGGAGATAAGCAGAGATAAGTCTAGATAATGGGAGTTATGGTGAGATAATGGGAGATAAGGAGAAATAATGGAAGATAAGGAGAAAGATTGCGAGATAAGTCGAGATAAGCCTAGATAATGGGAGATAAGGTGAGATAATGTGTGGTAATGTGAGATAAGGGGAAATAATGGGAGATAAGGAGAAATAATAGGAGATGAGCAGAGATAAGCCTTAATAATGGAAATTATATAGGGATAATGGGAGATAAGGAGAAATAATGGGAGATAAGGGGAAATAATGGCAGATATTTTATTACGTTTGGTAACATAAGGAATAGGCTGTGACGATAGTAGTGAATCAAGCTCACGCGAGCGGAGCCGCGGGCACTGCTAGTTAACAATAAAAATGTATTCATATAAAGTAGACTAATTATAGAAAGTTGACAAAAACTCTTTTATTGCATTTTTTAAATAGAGTGAATGGATGTATGTACATAGGTATAAGAGAGATGTATTCATGATTGAGAGTGTAAATGAGATTAAAAAGTTTAACAATTAAGTCTAGCGTAAATAATACCATGTACCCGACAATATGACAATAGCAAGCTGGGTTTTTTGAAACAGTTTTTCCAGCAGACCCAAGCAAAATTCCACTTAAATATTAACAACAAAAAACAAAAAAACCCTTCCCAAAAATCAAAATTATAAATGTCATTAAAGAACATCGTTCCGAAATGACTAATTGATATTTTTATGTACATAAGGAATGGTCTACCAAAAGGCAGAACACCAGCCAGCCGTAAGGCCAACAGCTGATGAATATGCTTGATAGCAATTGTATTAGCCGTAACTAGAGTGTAAACCAACCATTATATCAATTAACTTAGTAATAATAAAGAGCTATTTGAATTTGATTTCTTATTATTTACAGAAATATCCAAAAAATTAAATTACCATTCTTCATTTTTTTGTAGGTAACAATAGATGGCAGCGTATACTATGCGAACCATTTGACGAAAAATACACAGTGGACCCATCCAAGAACAGGCAAGAAGAAAAAAGTCTCAGGAAGTCTTCCTTTTGGTTGGGAAAGGTAACTAGTATCAGGACTTTCTGAAAGATCTAAATAATATTGAAATATTAAGATTATTGACATAACATATAATATTAAAATATTCATACCATACAAGGGCTATCTTTTAAGTTTTTACAAAAACAATGAAAGAAAAAAATTTTGGTATAAATCGTTTTGTTGTTTTTCAAAATATTCGCCTTTAAGATTGCATGTGTTCGAACCAATTCTCAAAACATTTTTTCCACTCTGAAGTTGGTACCTCAAAAACATGGTTTTGGAAGGATTCAACAGCTTCTTGAGGTGATGAAAATCGCTGTCCACGCATTTTCTTTTTTTGGTATTCGGGTGCAAAAAGAAGTCATTAGGCGATAATTCAGGTGAATACGGTGATGAGACATTAATTCGATGTTTTTCTCCGTCAAATAATCAATTATTTGATGTGCTGTGTGGGAACGATGCGACGTTTTCGGTTGTTTCTGTTGATCATCGATGACTTCTGGCAAACAAATTGTTGTATATCATTTACCATTAACTGTTCTTCGATCCTCTAAAGCAGTGTTTTTTTTTTAGCATTTCCTTACACCAATTAACACTAGCCTGTTTTTAAGTTTCGGGCAAATTATGCGGAATCCATCGCATCCAACTAAGCCATTTTATTATTTTTTCAGAATAAATGACTTTTTTGAAATTGTTATGTGTGTGATTTGTGTCTCCATGTGAGAGGGGAAAATATCTCAAAAAAGACAAGTCACAAGTCAAAACACAATTTAATTAAAATTGTTTGTTTGTTACAACGGCAGCGGATGAATTTTAATCCTTGGAATAGACGATTAATTATATTTAGAACTTGTGAGAGTTGAGTCCAACATACAGCGGTTCAAAGTTTTGAAAAAAATTCCTAAACTAATCTGAAAAAAAGAGGTTTTTGACTTTTTTACAAACGAATACGAGATGGCGCTATTGAGATGTGACATTAGTATAGTTGTAAACTTTGACATTTTTTATTGTTAAAACAGTGGCAGCTTAGAAATTGGCCGAGTAGTTTGTTTATAGTGACCGTTTAAAAAAACAGGTTTGTGAACAAATGGAAATTTCACGTTGGTAAAGAAACACCATCAGAAAAGACTGTTAACGATTGGCTTGCAGAATTTCGTCATGGTCGTGCTTCCGTCAGAGATGAATGAAGATCGTCCAAAATCGCTTGTTGTTTCAAAAGACATCGATGCTGTGCGCAACATGATTGAAAAGGCTCGGCATGTGACTCACCGTGAGATAGGCATCCTTAGGCACAACGAAGACTGCAGTACATTCGATTTGGATGAACATTTAGCTGTGAAAAAGATCTGTTTCCGATGGATTCCGCATAATTTGCCCGAAACTTAAAAACAGGCTAGTGTCAATTGGTGTAAGGAAATGCTAAAAAAAAAAACACTGCTTTAGAGGATCGAAGAACAGTTAATGGTAAATGATATACAACAATTTGTTTGCCAGAAGTTATCGATGATCAACAGAAACAACCGAAAACGTCGCATCGTTCCCACACAGCACGTCAAATAATCAATTATTTGATGTGCTGTGTGGGAACGATGCGACGTTTTCGGTTGTTTCTGTTGATCATCGATGACTTCTGGCAAACAAATTGTTGTATATCATTTACCATTAACTGTTCTTCGATCCTCTAAAGCAGTGTTTTTTTTAGCATTTCCTTACACCAATTGACACTAGCCTGTTTTTAAGTTTCGGGCAAATTATGCGGAATCCATCGGAAACAGATCTTTTTCACAGCTAAATGTTCATCCAAATCGAATGTACTGCAGTCTTCGTTGTGCCTAAGGATGCCTATCTCACGGTGAGTCACATGCCGAGCCTTTTCAATCATGTTGCGCACAGCATCGATGTCTTTTGAAACAACAAGCGATTTTGGTCGATCTTCATTCATCGCTGACGGAAGCACGACCATGACGAAATTCTGCAAGCCAATCGTTAACAGTCTTTTCTGATGGTGTTTCTTTACCAACGTGAAATTTCCATTTGTTCACAAACCTGTTTTTTTAAACGGTCACTATAAACAAAACTACTCGGCCAATTTCTGAGCTGCCACTGTTTTAACAATAAAAAATGTCAAAGTTTACAACTATACTAATGTCACATCTCAATAGCGCCATCTCGTATTCGTTTGTAAAAAAGTCAAAAACCTCTTTTTTTCAGATTAGTTTAGGAATTTTTTTCAAAACTCTGAACCGCTGTATGTTGGACTCAACTCTCACAATAAGTTCTAAATATAATTAATCGTCTATTCCAAGGATTAAAATTCATCCGCTGCCGTTGTAACAAACAAACAATTTTAATTAAATTGTGTTTTGACTTGTGACTTGTCTTTTTTGAGATATTTTCCCCTCTCACATGGAGACACAAATCACACACATAACAATTTCAAAAAAGTCATTTATTCTGAAAAAATAATAAAATGGCTTAGTTTTATGAATAAAACACACAAAACACAAATAAAAGGCACGAACCTACGTCTTTCTTTAATAAAATCAAGAAAGATGTACTTATTACAGTTTAATAGAATAGTAAGCAAAAATCTAGGGTATGTCGCAAAATAAAGTGCAGAATAGTAAGTAAAAAATCAGTAAAAAAACATTACAAAAGAAGGTAGCGTATACTTCAGGGATGCACTTCTTTTCAATCAATGACATTAGTCCTTCTTTCTTTTTTGTCCGAATTCCAATGTTTATTCTCCTACCATAAATTATTTTTACTTCATCATAATAGTGTTGACCAAATGATGTTTTCTAGAACATAACATCTGGACTATTTTTGTCAAATGTGATTATTTTCACCTCTTTTAGACACAATTTGAGCTTAATTCCATGTTCGTTTGCTAAGTCTTTTAGGTCAATGAGGTCCTTGTGTGCGAGTTCGTTTACAATATAGAGAGGCCCCGATTTTTTTGCAGTTCTTATCAGGACATAGTACTGCTCAAGAATAAAAACAGGACCTGCTTTACGTGCTCTGCTGACTTCGCGCTCAATTACAGAATGCACCGAGTCTCCCTAGTTTTGAGTATGCCCGGTAATGAAGTATTTATGTTCAGTTGTCTGGATCCGTTGTTGTTTTCTCTTTTTTCGTTTATCATTTCAAAGTACTTAAAAACGCAGCTTCCAATTTCTACTTCACCCGTTTGCTTCTACCCCGTTCTAGACATAACATGAGACGTTGTTTGTTTTGAAGTCGTACATTGTTACGTAATAAAATACAGATGCCTGGTCAAGAGGACAAGGAAGAACAGCTTGTAGATCATAAACAATAACTTCTTTATCACTAGAGTTTTTGTGATAAACCTTTTTCCAGTATGTGAGATTTATACTCCTCTACTATTTCGTCCTTGTCTTCAGAATCTGAATTTTCGTACCTTGTACATAACGCGCACTCATCTTTTTTGGGCTTGTAGAAGGGCAGGTTATATTCTTCATTAAAAATCCTGGAATAAATGACATAATTTCCCGAAATCAATTGTTTCTCTTGACATTCCTCATCATAATCTCGGGGTAGGTTTTTAACCGTTTTACTTCCTTCAATATACTCCCTTTTTGTTTGGGCTCTACAAAAGTGGCTTTCAATGGTTGGAATCTTTTCGATATGACTTCTTATAGATGATTTACTTAGAGGGCACTGTCTTATGCTTTTTCGCCCAATTTTTTTCATGTTTTACTCTTTTCTTACCCTTTTGCTCTAACTTAGTAGGTTCATTTACTCTTCTCTTTTGATCACTACCAGGGCTTTTTCCTTCTTTACCTGTTGTGGTGTTCAATGAATTAGAAGTTTCACCACCCTCAGGTACATAATCAGGGCTCCTCTGACTGTCGTCGGAGTCTAAATATTGTTCATTTTCCTGTTCTATATCACTGTCTTCTCCATTAGTTGACTGGAGTTCCATTACATTAACACAAGAGTCTAAATGTTTTTTCAATACAACGGGTACAGTCTCATCAGGATCATAAATTACAGCAGGTTGAATCTTATCAGGATCATTCAGTACAGAAGGTTCGGTCTTATCAGGATCTCAAAGTAAAGCAGGCTCACTCTTGTCAGAATCACAAAGTACAGCAAGTTCAGTCTTATCAGGATCACAAAGTACAGTAGGTTTAGTTTTATCAAAATGATGAAGTACAGCAGACTCAGTCTTATCAGGATTATCCAATATGACAGTGGCCTCCCCAAGCTCACCTAGTATAGCACCGGTCTCCCACACTGCAACTGAAAGAGCTCTCACATCAATATAGTTTTATAGTTTCGGCCTCCTCAAACTCCTATGCTACAGAGTGTATGTCTACAATCCTCTCTGTAGCTAAAGTTTCGTCGTTCGCTTTCACGGCTCGTATATTACTAGGTCAGTTAATAAGTTTTGAAAGCGGAAATGAAACCAGATGCCTTAATGAGCCGAAATACATTTATTCTTCAGTATAATCTCCATTAAGCTCAGTACATTTTTTCCAGCGATTTTCCAATTCATTTACCCCATCTCTGAAGTGGTGGTCAGTTTTATTCTTTGTCCAACGAGCCAAATGTTGTTTAGAAAGTTTTTCTCAAGTGCGGTTTTGCTCCGATGTTAGCAAATGTGGCACCCATCTTGTGAATAGGTTTCTCATACCTACCAAACATTAGTTAAGATCTCTGATCCATGTGAGATGCCTATAGGCCCAGCTAAGTCATCCACGGTTAATCGATGGTCTTCTATTACTATATCTTGTACTTGCATAACAGTTTTTTCAGTTGTTGCAGTTTTTGGACGTCCTGAACGTGGATCATCATTGACGCTTGTACGATCACATTTAAATTCTAGAGTCCATCTATAAACAGTTGGAAATGAAGGAGCAGACTCTTTTAACATTTTCACTAACTTTATTTGGATTTCAGTTGCCTATAAATCTTCCAAAACAAAGAATTTTATCACTGCACGATACTCGATTTTTTCATTTTTAAAAAATATTCAAACACGTCTATTTTAACTGACTGATAAACAATGAATGACGTGACAGATCGACTTGAAATTTAAGATGTTGTTCATATGAGAGATAAAGCTTCAAAATGGTGTTCAGTATTTGGTTCAAGTGATGCTCTATAGGTGTCGCTTTCAAAACTTATTGACTCACCTGATATTATTACCGGTCTGCACATCCGATACAACTTCCATTGTAATTTCGGCCTCCTCAAAGTCTCCCAATTCTGTAGTTCTGGTCTTGACAAGGTCATGTAGTGCATCTTCGGACTCCTCCATTAAAGCTCCAGTGTCCGCAAAATTCCTCATTTCAGATGTCGAGGCTTTCATACTTGAGGTGTTTTTAAAAAACCCATCTGCAACATGATGGAAAATTGTGTTATTAGGTTCCTTGTTTTAGAAAAAGACGATTTCAAAATTTATAACCATGATAGATCAAAAAGATGTTCTTGCCTCTTCGTTGACTCAGTTGACTCTTATTAACGACTTCTTATATTTTCCAAGTTGTTTTATTGCTCTTTGCTAAATGCATGGTAAATTTTCCTCGGCTTAAACTTAAAAATAATTTATTGAATCAGTTAGGCTACATTTGTCATTAACATTTTTCCAACTAGTCGAAACAGGTTCAATTCATCTATCATAAACACAGAAATACCAGGTGTACAAGTATGAAATGCGGATTTCAGACCACAGATGGTGCACCAATGCAGTTTGTGCTATAAAGATGACACTGCGCCATTTTGTTGTGTCATCAACAAGTGTCAGACGCGCACGAGTGATAAATTGGAAAAGTGTGTGCATAGTGCTGTGTTCAATATGTCGAAATTTATACCGAAGAAAGAGCCTTCGAGGACAGCATTAATTTTTTGTTTTCATTTGAAGAAAACTGCTGTTGAATCATACCGATTACTTGGAGAAGCTTATGGTGAACATGCTCCATCGCAAGATACGTGTGAACGATGGTTTCGGCGTTTCAAAAGTGGTGACTTCGATGTTGCAGACAAGGAACGTGGAAAACCGCCAAAAAATTCGAAGATGTGGAATTGCAAGCATTGTTGGATGAAGACGATTCGCAAACACAAAAACAACTCGCCGAGTAATTGGGCGTTAGTCAACAAGCTGTTTCCAATCGGCTACGAGAGATGGGAAAGATTCAGAAGCCAGTAGATGAGTACCACATGAGTTGAACGACAGGCAAATGGAAAAGCGCAAAAACACGTGTGACATTTTGATCGCTTGGTACAAAAGGAAGTCGTTTTTGCATTGTATAGTTACAGGGGATGAAAAGGGGATTTATTTTGAGAATCCCAAGCGCAAAGAATCATGGGTAGACCCAGGCGCACCATCCACATCGACCGCAAAACCGAATCGCTTTGGCAGAAAGACGATGCTCGGTGTTTGGTGGGACTAGAGGGGCGTGGTCTATTATGAGCTGTTAAAACCTGGAGAAAACGTTACCAACAACAATTGACCGATTTGAACCGTTCGCTGCTTGAAAAAAGGCCAGAATACCGAAATAGACAACACAAAGTCATTTTTCTTCATGACAATGCTCCATCACATACGGCAAAACTAGTTCGCGACACGTTGGAAGCACTCAGCTGGGAAGTTCTACCCCATGCGACTTACTCACCAGACTTGGCTCCTTGCGATTAACACTTGTTTGCATCGATGGGTCACGCACTTGCTGAGCAGCGCTTTGGTTTGTACGAAGATGTGAAAAAATGGCTCGATGAATGGTTCGCAACAAAAGGGGAAGATTTTTACTGGCGTGGTATTCACAAATTGCCCGAAAGATGGGAAAAAAAATGTATAACAAGCGATGGAGCATACTTTGAATAAAGCACTTTTTATCAATCTTCCGAATTTAACATGTTTTTTTAGAAAAAAAATCCGCATTTCATACTTGTACACCTGGTATACTACAGATAATAATATTATGCCTTTTATTTGAAAAACTGCTGAATTGACTTAAATAGAGTAATAAAGAGGTGGTATTCTGATGTACGAAATCTATGAGAATGTTATCAAAAAAACAGACATAACTCAGAAAAAAACATGCAACAAGTTGAGAAATAATTCTTATTTTTTTCATGAATAATGACAGATTTAAAATGTGTCAAAAACAAGTAACTCAATTTTCTATGATCGACACAATTTTAGCAAGAAAAACGACATATTTCAGTGTGTCGTCAGTATGACAATACAATAAGTTATAATGCAAACTCGAACATTTACCGAGTTGTGTCATTTTTCGTGACATCATTAGCACTAGGCCTAAGCAGCAGCTGGAGCACAACTAAAATATGTCATTATTCTTGACAACGGGGTAAACACCTAGACCAATAGAAAAACGCCCCAGCCGACTAACACGTGAATTAAAGTTATGCCACCTTTCTAGCATAGAGTCCTATTTTACGATGTGTGGTGCAAAAATCTAAAAATGGGAATTTTTGACTTGTAGCGATATCATATTAAGATATTCAGAATAGACAATAATCTTGCGCATCCGCCAAAAACAACGAATATGTTTTAATTCCGGTAAATTTTCAATATAACGAAATCGTCAATATAATACGGACCCAAGTCATTTTGACTCTTTGTAATGGTGAATATTCGCGAGATAACGTACTTCATTAGGACGAAATTTCCGGTTTAACATAAATTTTCCGACGCTCCAGATCGCAATTTTCTGTTTAATATAGCGAATAACGGACAAATTGGGCCCCCTGTACAGGGACAATTTTTTAAGTGTTTCGCCTAATTTACCATTTCTCTATTCTACATATCTAGAAAATTCTTCGAGTGCTAAGCTTAATTTTTTTATGAGAAAGCCAAATATGATAACAAAAAATTTTTGACTTGTCAAATTTGACAGATTACAAAGCCAACTAGAATTTCATTATATGGCGCTCTCTACATATCAGCACACCATTCCGTTTACAAAAATATATAACACTTGATATATATTTTCAATCGTTACCAATATACTGGGCATTCAATTTTAACTTTTTTTTTGTGAGGAAGCCTATTATGATAACACCAAATTTGTCACTTGTCAAATTTGATAGTTTCAAAAAGCCAACTAGGACTTTTTTAAATGACACCCTCTACATATAAGCAGACCATTAAATAACATTTTCAGTCCGTTTACAAAAATATATAATACTTGATATTTATTTTTAGTGGTTTACGATATACAAGGCTATCAATTATTGAACCAAATTTATCTTTTAAGTTGCTTACGCGATTTACTATTTCCTTATTTGGCATATTGAAAAATTTCGATTACGAAGTCAACTAGATTGAGATGGCCTCCTCACCCTATGTTTTGAAAAGTGACAAATTTTTTACTCTCATATTTGACTTTCTCACAAAAAACTAAATTTGCTAATAAACGAATTTTTTATTGTACCAATTAGGAAGATAGTAAATCGAGTAAGCCTCCTTAATGGTTAAAATTACGTTCAACAACTTGAATGTTCTGTATATCGGTAATGACTTAAAATAAATATTGGCTTCCTTAGAAAAAAAACTATATTTATTAGTAACAGATTTTTTTGATACCCTAAACAGGAAGTGAAAATTCGTTTCAATAAGTTGACTGACTGTATATCAGTAACGAATGAAAATAAATATTAAGTGTTATATATTTTTGTAAACAGACAGAAAAATGCTCTTTAATGGTATGCTCGTATGTAGAGGGTCTAGCCTTCTTTGTAAACTGTCGAATATGACAAGTGACAAATTTGGTGTTATCACATTGAGCTTCGTCACAAAAAACTAAGTTTATTAGTAAAATATTTTTTTGATACTCCAAATAGAAAAAGAGCAAATTGAGTGAGCCACTTAGAAGTTAAAATTAATTTCGGTAACTTGAGTGCACTATAACGACTGAAAATAAATATATTTGGCTTCCTCATAAAAAACTAAGTTTATTACTGAAATAATTTTCTTGCCATGTAGAATAGAAAATTAGTGAATTCTGTACATTGTCATGGCGTTACATTACTTGAAAGTTTTCTTGTTTGAAGTAATAGATAACTTAGAAAGTCGCATTAAATTTAGTTATTAATACTGTAGGTCAAATTAAATTAGTCTCAGAGTAGCCTTCACCAAGAAAAGTATTAGGTTCGTAAAAAAATCATTAGATTTTTAGATTTCTTCATGAAAATATAGTTTCTCTTTTCCGTCTACCTGTCGATCTGTCTGCCTATCGGTCTGTTGGCACAATTCCTTCTTGAACAAAATGCGATATCAGCTTCACTTACTTTTACTTTTTCGTATCTAAACGAGATATCCTAGATTTTTGAGGCCCAGTACTGGGCTCAGTCTGTTATTTCCTGTCCACAAACCATCAAGGGTACACTAGACTGGACCTAATGCACACTCAAATAGATCCATGTTTTTAATTTCACTACATTCGCATAAGTTGTCATTTTCGCTTGTCTGTTTCCATCGGATGCGATTTGACTTTGCTGTGTTGGTTCCGGTGGTCTCTATATGTTCTAAAGGCTGTAGACCGTGATTTTGACGGTTCTACAAGAACTGATTTTAGAAAACTTTTTCTCGAATGAAGCCTGGAATATTACATGTCGTTCGTCATTGTTGGAAACGTTCCACGTAATCGTTTGCTCCTCGTCACGTATTCGGGCCCACCATACCAGCTGCTTTGTATAGTTTGTTAAGGGACATTAATTTCATGAATCCAGAGACTATCATTTCGAGGTTATGACTGTTTACTTTATTTGGCTTTCACGAACATCAACAACGACCTATAGCGGAACTACTATATGGCGGAAAATTCTATTTATATTTATATATATATATATATATATATATATATATATATATATATATATATATATATATATATATAACTCATCAAGTGCAATTAGTGTTCCGTACGTTAACTGCTTTTGAAATAAAAATTTTTGTTACGGAGGTATAAAATGATCAATGACTTCACAAAACCCATCCTAAATAAGTTTTCAACAAAGTTTTTTTTTCGCTCTTTACTGAAAACTGATGACCTTGAAATTTTTGTTTTTTTATATACCAGATAAATTATTAAAGGTAATGCACTCGTGATAATTATCGTTTAATCTAGACCCTGTGGAGAATATTCCAGAATTTTTTCAAAATTTTTTGATCAGTCCTTTTCGAGATAAGGGAGGGAAGACAGCGATTTGTCTCAATTTTTTAAAAATAATACAAAGAAAAGTGTGCGCAAGTATTACATCATATATATTTTTGACCTCCTGTTTTTAGAGGCTTTCACTTGATACCCTACTCGATGACCTGGTATTTTTTTTTCACTTCCCATTTCACCCACCAAAACTAACCCCTTAAGTCAAAATTTAAGTTTCAAAACTACACGGCTCTGATGAGGCCATATTAGTGCAAAATTTCAACTTTCTGTGTCAAAAAATTTCGGAGAAAATCGGGTAGGACAGACAGACAGACGGACACCGAAGTGATCCTATAAGTGTTCTGTACGGAACACTAGTGTATATATATATATATATATATATATATATATATATATATATATATATATATATATATATATATATATATATATATATATATATATATATATATATATATATATATATATATATATATATATATATATATATATGTATATATATGTATGTATATATATATACATATATATATATATATATATATATATATATATATATATATATATATATATATATATATATATATATACAAACATATATACAGTGAAGTCTGCTTATAACGAACCCGTTTATAGCGAATTTTCGGTTAAAACGAACTATTTTATAACGCACGAAAAAACTTCCCTAAGACCAATGCAATGCCGGACCGATTGGCGCAGTGGGCTAAGGAGCCTGCTGTTGATCAGGAGGTTAGCGGTTCGATTCCGTGTGTCGGCTGGGTGTTGTGAGTATTCATAGGTAGTAGTTGTTTGCAGAAATCCAAAAATAACGTCCGTGGTAGCACTACCACGTTGTCTAAAAGGTGCCCTTTGGCGTAGTCTAGTGTTGGTTGTAATAGTTTCAAATTATCTGGCACTATTAATTAAGAAACATAATCCCATATCATGCGAAGACTTCAGTTTGATCAGTCTCATAAGCCACCCTTTGAACGTTTTACTAAAAATTATACGAAATAGAATCTACAAAAAATGTAAAGGACAACTTGACAGTTCACAATTTGGGTTCAGAGGTGGCATGGAGACAAGACAAGCACTTTTTGAAATGACTTCAAAATAGTAGAGAGTACAACAAGATCACATATATAACGAACTCCAAAAAAATCACTAAAAATGGTTCGCTATATCAGAAGTACGTTACAAACAGTACAAAAAATCTAATATTTTTCACTAATTTTTTAATTCAGATTAGGCGCTAATGCTTACAAAAATGAATAGTAATAATTATTAAATTAAAAGAAAACGTTCAAAGGAAAATAAAACAAGTCGCACTAAAGTTATTATTATGTATGTTGGTACATATGGTATACGAGTATAAACGAACACATTAAAATACGTAGTTTATACAATAAAACCGGTCAAGTGCAAGTTGAACTTGCACAATTAGTGTTCCGTACGTTGATTGTTTTTAAAATAAAAAATTTTGTTAGGGTGGTATAAAATGATTAGTGACTTCACAAAACACACCCCAAATGAGTTTTCAACAAAGTTTGTTTCCAATCTTTACTGAAAACTGGCGACCTTGAAATTTTGTTTTTTTTTTTTTATATACCAAATAAATTATTAAAGGTAATGCACTCGTGATAATTTTCGTTCAATCTATACCCCGTGGAGAATATTCCAGAATTTTTTCAAAATTTTTTGATGAGTACTTTTCGAGATAAGGTAGGAGACAGCGATTTTTTAAAAGTAATACGAAGAAAAGTGTGCGCAAGTATTACATTATATACGAGTATATATATATATATATATATATATATATATATATATATATATATATATATATATATATATATGTATATATATATATATATATATATATATATATATATATATATATATATATATATATATATATATATATATATATATATATATATATATATATATATATATATATATATATATATATATATATATATATATATATATATATATATATATATATATATATATATATATATATATATATATATATATATATATATATATATATTTTTACTCGTGTTTTCACAAGCTTTCATTTGACATCACACTCGATGACCTAGTAAAAAAAAAAATTTTTCACTTCCGATTTCACCCCTCAAAACGAACCCCTTAAGTTAAAATTTATGTTACGGTGGTATAAAATGATCAGTGACACAAAACACACCCCAAATGAGTTTTCCACAAAGTTTGTTTCCAATCTTTACTGAAATCTGATGACCTTGAAATTTTTGTTTTTTTTTATATACCATATAAATTATTAAAGGTAATGCACTCGTGATAATTTTCGTTCAATCTACACCCCGTGGAGAATATTCCAGAATTTTTTGGAAATTTTTTGATAAGTACTTTTCAAGATAAGGCCCAGGACAGCGATTTTTCGCGAATTTTTAAAAATAATACAAAGAAAAGTGCGCGCAAGTATAATATTATATATATATTTTTTTACTCGTGTTTTCACAAGCTTTCATTTGACACCACACTCGATGACCTAGTAAAAAAATTTTTTTTTTCGCTTCCGACTTCACCCCCCAAAACTAACCCCTTAAGTCAAAATTTAATTCTCAAAACTACATGACTCTGATGAGGCCATCAATTCCTATATTATTACCAAATTTCACCTTTCTATGTCAAATAGTTTCGGAGAAAATTGGGTGTGACAGACAGACAGACAGACAGACACCGAAGTGATCTTATAAGTGTTCCGTACGGAACACTAAAAATCAGTAATTTTCGTTTGTACAATTTTACTTAAAAAAGAAATTGTGTTTATATAATTGTCAAGGTCACAAAAACTACTCAATATATGTTCAGGAACTTCACGAGATTCCAAAAAATTGCAAGTTTTAGTCATTTTCTTAGTCATTTCTGAAGTGGATGTCACATAAATATTCCTCCTCCAAGCTCGTGGTCGTCGTCATTATCGCTTAAAATCTTTCCAGAAGTCACTGATGTCACAATTTGATCATCAGTTAATATTTCTCTCGTCATTAATTCATTATCATCACATACATATTCTTCAAAATTAAAGTGATTAAACATCTGTTTAATCTCGATTTCCACTGTACCTTGTTGAATGTCAGCATCGTAAACAAATTCTAGACAATCAGTAGTCAGAGTCAACGGTAGCTCATCATTTGAGTCATATCTACATTCCTTCCTTAAAAATCCGCCATGCTTAAAACAGTTTGCAATGGTTTCTCTACTGACTCCTTGCTAAGCCATATGGATAAAGTTTATAGCGTCCAAGAGAGTTACAGAAAAAATGTAACCTTTATCGATCGTCTCTAACATTTTCATAAGTAAAATATTTCTATACTGACATTTTAAAGAATGTATCACACCTTGATCCATAGGATGGAGCTTTGCACTTGTGTTTGAAGGCATAAAAACCAATTTTATTTGCTGTAGATCTACTTCAGGGTGCGCTGGACAGTGGTCAATCAAAAATAATATTTTTCTGTTTGTGAATTGTATTTCTTTGTCCCATTCGATCAGTTTGTTTTTAAAAATTTTTGATTTCATCTAGACTTTACTGTTTGATTTGTAGTTTACTGGTAAATGTTTGTTTTTAAAACACCTGGCGGACTTTCCTATCACCAACAATTTTATTTTCTCTGTTCCAGACATATTTGCAGTTATCAACACAGTAATCCTTACTTCTGATAATTTTTCACCAGCACAATTCTCTCTGACAAACTCTAATCTCTTATCAGGCATCATCTTGTAAAATAAACCCGTTTCATCCGCATTGAAAATGTCCACATATTCATAACTTTCTCGAATTTCTGGCCAATCAACAACAGTCATATCCACTCCTGCAGTTTCTCCTACTATCTTACCCCCACTAATATTATGTCGCTTTTTAAATCGTTCAATCCAACTTCTAGAACAGTTAAACTCGGTGTTCTCTGTTTTTCTTCCCAATTCCACTAGCTTTCTCTGGTAAAGTATAGCTGGTAATAGGAACATATTCATGTCGTTTTTTACTAAACCATTTAAGGAGTCCTTTATCGACTTGGTCATGAGTAGATTTTCTTACTTTTTTACAACTAAAGTTTCTTTTATCACAGATTGATAAGATTTCTTGCCTCTTCTTCCATATGGTAGAAACCGTAGATTTAGTTAAATTCAACTGTTTGCAAACATTACTTTGTTTAACTCCATTGTTTATTTTCCTTATAATATCGTGTTGGTCTTTTAAAGTAAACGCTTTACGTTTTTGTGTACTCATTTTAAAATAAAAACTTAAACATTCACTTTGCTACTTTGATTAAATATGCATTAGAACCGCATAACACGAGAAGTGAATTGAAAATAATACTGCTCGAACTAGCGACGCGGCGGAAATAAGTAGAATAGAGGTTCCCAGCGAGTATAGGTGAATTCCTTAGATCAAGTAGCGCAACATCGAGTACAGGAATTGCCACGTTCGTTATAAACGGACACAAAACATCCAAATTTGACTCGCTTAATCCGGAAGTTTGTTATAACCGGGTTCGTTATAACCGATAATTTTTTTTTTATCGCTCACCTCCTTGCCTCAGTAGTTGTCCAAGTGCCGAAACATAAATTTTTGTATTTCACGGCACCTTTTAGACAACATGGTAGTGCTACCACGGACGTTATTTTTGGATTTCTGCAAACAACTACTACCTATGAATACTCACAACACCCAGCCGACACACGGAATCGAACCGCTAACCTCCTGATCAACAGCAGGCTCCTTAGCCCACTGCGCCAATCGGTCCGGCATTGCATTGGTCTTAGGGAAGTTTTTTCGTGTGTTATAAAATAGTTCGTTTTAACCGAAAATTCGCTATAAACGGGTTCGTTATAAGCAGACTTCACTGTATATATGTTATGTATATATATATATATATATATATATATATATATATATATATATATATATATATATATATATATATATATATATATATATATATATATATATATATATATATATATATATATATATATATATATATATATATATATATATATATATATATATATATATATATATATATATATATATATATATATATATATATATATATATATATATATATATATATATATATATATATATATATATATATATATATATATTGTAAGGTGTTAACTTGCCCGCACTTTTGTACCCTGTGAAAAGTTGTTTTTTTTTTTTTTTCCCACGCTTGGGCGCAATTTTCTTGCAACCTCTTTTTAATTTCTGATAATGAATTGAGTGGATCCTTATTTTAAAAGAACTAAAGAAATTAAACACACACTAGCTCAGTTTTCCTTGGTAGAGAGATATGGGTAAAAGATAATTTTTGTACGTCTTTTTGGAATTATTTTTTCTTACTTTTTAAAAAACCTCAGCTGTACGACTTTTGGGCACCATTCATTTTAAAATAGAAAGGATCTAACTTCAGCTAAAAAAATGAAAAAATACTGAAAGGGTGTACAGTTGTTAAAAAAAAAGTTTGGTACAGCCGTCATTATCCTGAAAAGTAAGATAGGTATTCAGTGAGACACTAGCTTAAATCAATAAAAAGAAAATTTATTCATGATTTTAAAATAAAAGTTCTAACCTCTGCGGTTTTAAGGATTACAAAAAATTCTAGCCTAACAGGTAGTTATTATTATTAGAGTCCCTAAATCAGACATTTAAATTCTAAAACCTGACTACCCCCCCCGAAAGCGAAGAATCGTGATTTTCACTTCACCTTTTGTCAGTTCAAATTGCTATTAAGATACTTACTTCGGGAATAGGTCTATTGATGAATGTTCTGGTAACTTACGGTTTTTATTTGGGCTTCTAGGCCTTCGATGGAACACAAAACCGATTTTACACTTTGTAGGAAACACTTAGAGCCCACTACGGCTTTACGTTAAAAAAAAAACTCGTGCTTTACTTGGCTCTCATAATTGTTGCTATGAGCCTCTACTGCGGCTCGGTCAAAGTAAGCCTGGCTGCGGCTCGATGGAAATTAGCCTACTTGGCGGCTCGGTCGAAATAACCTACTTGGCGGCTCGGTGGAAATAAGCCCCTCTTCCTGTCCACCGGACTCTTAAATAAACCGTGGGCACTCTCTCGGTAATATGGCCACGCCGGAACCAAAACTCCGGATACAAATCTTTGACCAATCCCGGCGTATCGAGAGATTCGGTCGCAAACCCGCACAGCACACTAATATACCGAGCGGCTAGCAATTTCTGATTAATATACTGCTCGATACAAAAATGAAAAGAAGTACAATTTAAAGTGAAAAATCAGTAACATTACATGGTCTTAAAATCTAAGAAAAAATGAATGTTACATTTACCCCCTTCCAAAAAGAAATAGACTACACTAGTCTATTAAACTAAGGCTACTTATGAAAAGGTACAAAGTGGTACACTATCACTTACTACTAAGGTCAGAACTTAAAACAAAATTACAAACTTCGGACCTTACTACTAGACTTAATTCGATTAAGCACTAATATTAAGTACAATGAAAACCAAATGAAAATCTTTGCATGTACACAAGAATCTTATAACTAGACTTAACTTAATTAAGCACTAAGGTGAAGTACATCAAAAAGTAAATAAAAATCCTTGCATGAACATAAGAAATACCTTTCTAAAGTAACAATCGCGGTCTTCTTATATAAAAGAATCAGCTCTGTTATTGTTACCAAAACAAAAAAAACCTTTGTCTAGACTCTTGTCTAAATCAAAAAAGTGAACTGAAACAAAATATGAACACCCCCCTTAAAATATTTTAAGGATTGTCTGAAAATTTTCTATTTCAGCAAAAGAAATTTATAAAAATTCTTAAATAAAGAAAAAACAAAAAAATAAATGATTCTAGTGCAAACACTAACACTAAAAGAGAAAGTCTTGTAAGACCATTTAGCACAAGGCTAAGAAAAACATCTGGATGAAAATCCAGACAAACGCTCGGAAAAAATCGCCATCAATGCTCTAGCTCACCGCTAAGAGAACATTCTAACTCTAGTATCACTACTAGTCGCATCAGAAAATAATCGCTCTCTATCGCGCAATGTCGACGTCCTAAGACATCTAGACATGCTAAAATCGCCAGGGAAAACGCTCTGGTTGATCGCCAGAAAATCGCACTCTATCGCGCAATGTCGACGTCCTAAGACATCCAGACATGCTAGAATCGCCAGGGAAATCGCTCTGGTTGATCGCCAGAAAACACGTCAGCTCATCGCCAAGAAAACATTCTGGTACATCGCCAGAAAAAAGCCTCGACTCCTCGCCAAGAGAACACTCTGTAAATAGTCCTCGACTACACAAAGTCTGCGTTCTAAAAGAACAATCTCGCCATTAACATAGTGAGCAGCTATAAAAGCTAACAATATCACTATAGGCACAGTGAATAGCTATAAAAGCTAAAATTCACCCTAAACACAGTGAATAGCTATAAAAGCTAAAATTCACCCTAAACACAGTGAATAGCTATAAAAGCTAAAATTCACCAAACTGAATGATCCTGCTTCAAAAAGCAATGTTCACTAAGAACAGAATGATTAGTCTGCGCACAACTAACATTCTAGGAAACATTCCCAATATAACTGTATGAGACAGCAAGTCTCGAAATAGGACCTCCCTAAAGTCATAACCCTATATATAGGAGTCCATAAGCAAAACGACTCAAAATCACGCATTTTGAGCACATGCCCTCAGGCAACCAACATACACCGAAATATATACAGAAATATATACAGAAATACAGGAGTTCAAATCCCAAACTCTTGGTTATGATAACTCCATACTGAGCTTGGTGAAAGCTCTTAGCAAAAGCTAACCAAATTTTCGGCACATCGCACCCAAGTGACAAATCTGCCTAGAAACATGAGCCAGAACAAACGCCCTCCGTCATTCTTCAGGGTGGCTATACAGAGATATAAAACTTAACCAGCATTGCGCCTCTTCAAGTTGCATGAAGAACCCTCGTGTACTGGTCTCGCCCTGGAACAACAACGAAAAACATTCAATCCATCCCACATAACAGGAGACGAACACCTCACCACGATATACTGAAAGGTGGAGACAATAAAATACGGAAATGGTGACCCTGGAGTCCACCAACAAAAGGGAGTAGATTATAGCATCCACTAAACTAAAACGGTGTCTACCACACCACCATAAGTCAAAAAAATTAATCAATAGGGTGTTCCGAAACACACTACTGCCAACAGCCTGTCACCACTAATAGGCTAATTGGAGCTGAGATCGACTACAGTAGCTAGGCTCTCCTTTGGTTCAAATAGAAATAACCATTGAGTAACAAAACCTTTAAAGGTCCCAAAGGTCAAACGTTCACCCCCCATAGACTACCCTTCCAATCAGTCTGTTCCTCAGGAAGACTAACTTCCTGCCAAACGTCGTAACGGCATCTGTTAGCACCCGGTGCATCACGGCCTGTAAAAACAGATAACTCATGGGATACAACCTAAAAGGTTTACAAGGTTGACTTAACCAAGCTTCTAACGGAAATTTCCAAAAAACGAAAAAGAGCTTAAAAAGCTACATGAAGCAAAAATTTCTCAATATTTCGGCGGAAATGCTACAAAACTTTTGAAGACAACAAGAGCTTTTCCAGCTTAATCAGAAACAAGAAGAAAACATCGTTGACAGCTAAAATATTCGATCATGGTGTTAATCGTCTTCCTAGACAATAGCCTCTAGAAGAAACTGCTACAGGTATCAGGCATAACCGTTTTCTGTCAGCCCAAACTTCTAGATTACCTCTTGGAAATCTAAAAATTCGGTTAGGAATCTTCCTTCACTGCGCTTAGCCTCTCTTAACAAGGTTCTCATCTCGGTATCAGATTTTGGTCATTTCTTTGTGAATCGACTGTCTTACTCTGCTCTCATCTCCTGTAAATGATCAGCCTTTAGTTCTCCTGCAGGACTTCAATTTCCTATCAATCTGATAGTATACCGAAAAAACTCAACATACGCCTATGAGTCTATGCAAAAAAATTTTTTAAAAAATTAGTGACTCAAAGGTAACGTTTAAACGGCCCTGAAAAGAATAGAGTTTACCCTCAGTTTGTCAATTCAGAAGAAGATCTAAATCAAAATAATCCAAGTCTTAGACTCACTGGATAAACCAAAATCAATTTACTCTTAATTGCACCCAACATATACCACTAAGGTAATAGAAATCCACCCACTCGGGTAACAAACTTTGAAATTGCTCATAAAAATTTTGACTCTACATCACACTACACGAGCTACATCTTGCGCTTGTCCTAACTCAAGATCCCCTTGGATTGCCTCTAATCAAAATTTCGCTTCCAAGTGTCAAGAACTGGATATTATTTGGGGTCATAAGCAAATCAAATCCCGCGACCACCGACATACCAGTCTTATCATATATCCTGAGTGTGACTCCTTCGCAAGCTCGCTAAAACTGAGTCGATGCTAAACATCAACCACAATCAACCTAAGTTTGGGATATGGCCAATACCCAAAACCTTAGCATTAAACAATAAAAGTAAGCTATTCTCTGCTCAACTTTTATAACAGTCAAAAAAAAACGAGGTCGTCACCTCTACAGAGCAACATCAAAAAAATAAAGTAAAGCAATTAAGATAATGTAAATATAAATTATTCTTCTTCTGACAAACTTTCATTAGGGTTAGGTCCTTTGAATGGTTTTAAGTCTTTAATATGCCATCGTCCTACTTTAGTCCCATCTAAATTAACTAAACCATAAACTAAGTCTGAAATCTTTTCTCTTATCACGCAATGCACATACTTAGGTACCAACTTAGATGTGAATTTATCTGCTGCACTGGAAAGAATTTTATTTTTTCGCCAAACGTGATCACCTATATTAAAGGCAAAATCCCTTTTTCTAAGGTTGTAAGACTTACTGTTCCGTTCATAAGCCTTATGTATCCTACTACGCACGTCAGTGAAAATATCTTTTAAACCCTTTAAATTTTCGGCATACTCACCCCTGTTACCCGGAATTATTTCGCTGTCAACATTGACATCCAAATCC
This sequence comes from Pachyrhynchus sulphureomaculatus, assembly GCA_019049505.1. Taxonomy (NCBI): domain Eukaryota; kingdom Metazoa; phylum Arthropoda; class Insecta; order Coleoptera; family Curculionidae; genus Pachyrhynchus; species Pachyrhynchus sulphureomaculatus. The sequence goes on along the minus strand of CM032448.1, from coordinate 69,262,310 downwards.
AAATTTTTATAATACGATCCAGATAGAGGTACATGTCTGCCGTAAACTAAGAAAGACGGTGTGAACCCTGTTACTTCGTGTCTTGCGGTATTTATTGCTTGTTGAATTTTGGAAATATTGCCATCCCAAGTGTCATGTGAATCAACGTAACTTCTTAAAGCGGTCCCGACTGTTCGGTTATTACGTTCAACAAAATTACATTGTGGAGAGTACACAGGATTAAAACGGATGTTAAAACCATAAGTTTCACTTAAGCTCTTAAAACTCTTAGAGGTAAACTGAGTACCGTTATCGCATATTAAGAGCGACGGAACACCGTGGATTAGAAAGACATCATTTTCCAAAATTCTCTCTATATATCCAGCTTTAGAGCTTTTCAAAGGAAATAGCATGGTATACTTTGTAAACCAGCAAGAAACCACGAGAAGCCATTTATTTCCCCTTTTTGAACGTGGGAATGGGCCTACTAGATCAGCTGCTATGACTTGGAAAGGGTAATTAACCGTTTTCTCTTTTCCCATCAGTCCCATAGGTAGTGTATTTGGAGATTTCTGCGCTCCACATACTTCACAAGTCCTCACAAACTTTAAGATATCAAAACGCATTTTTGGCCAATAATACTGTTCCTGAACCCTGTAAAGAGTTTTATAAAAACCAAAATGACCAGAAGTAGGAGGAGTGTGACACATGTCTATAATTTCCTCTCATTGTGGTTTAGGAACTAGTATTTTCCACTCAGGTACATTAACTTTTAAAGGCAACTGGTTTGGGATAAACTTGTACACGAAATCATTTTCCACCTTCCACTGCGGAAAATTTTGAGGAAATTCTTTAATTTGCTGCCGTAAATTATCGTACCATGGATCAATGCGATCTATATCAACTGTATCTATTCTTACGTCAATTTGTGCATTAAGACTGTTTTCGTCCACTGTATGATCTGGGATTCTTGACAAAGCGTCAGGAATAACATTGTGGACTCCTTTTCTATGAATTAAATTAAACGTATGTTGTCTCAACCTAATCGCCCAACGCGCTAGTTTGCCACTAGGGTTTTTAATAGAATTAAGCCACAATAAACTATAATGATCTGTTATAACTGTGAAAGGAACACCTTCTATGTAAGGTCGAAACTTTTCGATGTTAAAGAGTACTGCTAAACATTCTTTTTCAACAACCGAATAGTTACGTTCAGCCTTTGATAAAGTTCTACTGGCATATGCTATCACTCTTTCCTCACCATTGATTTTCTGTGTTAGGACGCCCCCTAAACCGGTATTAGAAGCACCACTAGAAATATAAAAACTGTTGGGAAAAATCTGGTTGGGATAAAATGGGAGCTGAAACCAATAGCTCTTTAATCTTTATAAAAGATTCTTCGGCTGCCTTTGTCCAATCTATCGATTGTCCCTTTTTTCGTCCTTTCAAAAGATCATTGATAGGCGACAACAGGGTAGAAAAATTCTCAATAAAACGTCTGTACCATGAACACATTCCTACGAAGCGCTTAACTTCCGTAGTATTAGTAGGTCTCGCATAATTAACCATGCTTGCTACTTTATCCGGATCGGTACGCAAGGAATTTGAGCCTACAATATAGCCTAAAAACTTTAGAGAAGTTTTGAAAAAATCGCATTTGCTCAAATTTATCGTCAGTCCGGCTTCTTTCAATTTATTTTTTACTTCTTTAAGTAAGCGTATATGCGATTCGAAGTCTTCCGATGTTACTAAAATATCATCGAGATAGGTAAAAATATGTGGCTCATATTTCGGACCAAATATAGCGTCCACTAAACGTTGCTGAGTTTGAGCAGCGTTCTTTAGACCAAACGGCATAGTGACGAACTGAAATAGACCTCGGCCTACTACTGCAAAAGCGGTCTTTTCCTTAGAGGATTTGTCCAAAGGAATTTGCCAGAATGCCTTTCTAAGATCTATCGAGGATACATACTTAGCATTCCTGAGTGATGTCAAAATTCTATCGATGTTCGGTAATGGATAGTTATCAAATTTGCTGACCTCGTTGAGCTTTCTTCCGTCAAAGCATAGACGATACTGTCCATCGGCCTTTTTCACCAATAAGATTGGAGAACACCAGGGACTGTTTGATTCTTCAATCACTCCGAGTTTCAACATTTCGTCTAACTCTTTATTTAATACTTTTGACATATACGGAGACATGGCGAAGGGCCTTGTCTTTACAGGACTGGCATCAGCCGTATCTATAGACATGGTGATCTTATTCGTTCGGCCTAACCTATCTTTACTACTTATTTCTTTGAAAGAGCTTATTACGTTTTCTGCGTTTAAGCGTTCCGTCCGCGAGAGATCATCTAGGGTACATAGACGCGAGAAAAGGTTTTCTAAAGAACTTTCTGAATAACAATCTTTAAAACTTGTTTGAGAATTGACTTCTAGGGACTGTGGATACCACGAATTATTTTTAAAATTTACTAAAATTCCGAATTTTTGTGCAAAATCACATCCTAAAACCAAAGTATGTGATAGAGAAGGTACTACTAGAGCAGAGATTACTAAACAATGACCATTGCAGACTAGCGGCAACTCAACCGTACCTAAAACTTTTAGACGGCTGCCATCTGCAGTGGTAACACTTCTATTTTTGACATGGCATATTTTTATACTTAAACGACTTAAAATTTTAATACCATTCCGACCTACAACGGAGGCATTTGCACCAGAGTCAAATAAAGCCGAGAAATGGACACCTAATAGATTTATCTTGATATGCGGTCTGTTATCTAAATATTTATGCACGAATAAAGGAGACATGTGACCATTTGGAGAAGCAGGAGTTTTATCTTGAGAAGGAGAATTTTTATTAGACTTAAAAAAATCAGAAACTTTTTGTAACCATTCAGTCCAATCTGATCTATTGGAATATTTTTGTTCGTCCGTGTTTCTAGAACGTTTCGGATTAGGGGCTTTACTGCGAACATGAGCTTGTGACTTAGCCGAATGATTAGAGGCTTTTTTGTTGGACTTAGGGTATCCGCCTCGGTAATATACCGTCCTTACTCGTTTTTTGTACATTTGGGGCATGATGTTAGTCTCACACCAGTTGTTCCACATTTGAAACAAAATACCCTCTTCGGTGCCGTACAATTTTGGTAAGTGTGATTCGGACCTGTGCAATTCCAACAAGTGAAAATTGCCTTAGGTGAGACCGACTTGTCGTTCACTTTAGCTGCAGTGTCGCTAATTTTAGAGTCATTATCTTTTCTTTTTCCCGTTTTCTGGTTACTCCTAGGGTTCCGATTTACATTCCCAACCTTATTTGTCGAGACTCCACTTCGGCCATTTGGATTATACTCTACTTGATGTATATTAGTTTCGCCTTTTGGTCTGCTCTTTTCCAACAAATAATCGGACTCTTCAAGTTTTCTACATAACCCGGCGAGTTCGGCTACCGAATTAATATCTATTAGAGCTAACCGATTGACGAAACTAGGCAGAATATTCCTCCGTATAAATTTAACTTTGGTACTTTCCAAAGGCTTGGTGGACAACCTACCAAATAAAGATTCCATGTGGGCAGTAAAAATCACAGTGGACTCATTCTTCTTTTGTCGCCTCCTCTTTATTTCCGACCACAATTCTTCATCATCATCACAGTGCAAGAAGTCCTTCTTTAGCCTATCTACCAAGGAATGCCAGTCGTTGACACTTGATTTTATGCTTCTAAACCAAATGAAAGCATCGCCAGTGAAAAATTCAACAGCGGAGCTGAAAAGTTCATCTTCCGATACTTTCCTAGCTTGAGCTATTTCAGTCAGCCTCTCCAAAAAAGGATAGAGTCTCTTTGAGTCTCCATTAAATTTCAATTGCTGAGGAATATTTCTGGCTGCGCAATTCACGATTGGAGCTGGTACATTTATGACTGGGGTTGTAATAGGCAACTGTGGTAACTCATGACCAGGAGCTATCTTTTCTGCAAGATTTGCTTCCATGAGCACACACGTAGCTATTGTTTCCTGAACATATCTGGAAAACTTCGACGCTTCCTCTTCGTCATCCGGCATGGGAATTCTTTGTACGCGACCCGCTACATGCGATAAACGTGACTTAACCCGGTGTACAAGTGAATCATTTGGATCGCCGTCATAACTATCGATTAAGTTTTGGATAGAATTTAAACTCTTTTCGATACCAGCCGTTTCTTCTTTAATAGACAGAGTGTCATCCCCTATTTTTATCGTTTTTCCGGGCTCATTAATTTCTTTACTTAAGATCCTCGTTAGAATCTTTCTTTTATCCGCGACCGGACGTTCTGAGAAAGTACGACGGATTTTCAGTTCATAGTCTAATTCATATTCCAGTAGGTGATTGACTTTAAAATTGAAGGCTTCCATGATAAATGAATACAATTTAAAAGAATTGTTTAAAAAGTCGTGAAAATATTTCTCCTGTGCTCCCAATAGTCAAAAATAGAAAATATGTAAAGGCACTTAAAATATGTAAACTTCTTTACCAAACATTAAAAAACATCTTCGACAATTTTAAAAAAATTTCTAAGTATCGCCTTGTATTAAAATTCCTTTACTAGATATCTTAAGAATTTTCAGCAAAAAATCTCCAAATACCGTTTCGTATCAGCAAAGTATTTTTAATATTCATGCAAAACAGCGATGAGAAAAAAAGTACAGTTTTTTCTTCGGTTCCGCAAAATAAATCTAACACTGCAAAAATTAAAGTAAACCAGCACATCTGCTAATCTGAACTATAAAAGTAGCTTTTAAGAAAAAAGTAGGAATCTCCTATCTTAGAGTCGATTAACAAAATTCAAATATCTATACTACCATCAGATAAATTGAAATAAATAATTCTACAAATTTCCTGCTTTTGTCTTATTGCTATAGTGTAGTTTCGTTTAATAAATGTTATGAAATAAAAATATCTGAAAAGTTAGAGCTTTTACTTTGTTCGATAGCTAGTACACTGAACCCTTTAAAAAATAAAATTCCAAAAGCCCCGCGTTGACAGCGTCATTTTGTAAGGTGTTAACTTGCCCGCACTTTTGTACCCTGTGAAAAGTTGTTTTTCCCACGCTTGGGCGCAATTTTCTTGCAACCTCTTTTTAATTTCTGATAATGAATTGAGTGGATCCTTATTTTAAAAGAACTAAAGAAATTAAACACACACTAGCTCAGTTTTCCTTGGTAGAGAGATATGGGTAAGAGATAATTTTTGTACGTCTTTTTGGAATTATTTTTTCTTACTTTTTAAAAAACCTCAGCTGTACGACTTTTGGGCACCATTCATTTTAAAATAGAAAGGATCTAACTTCAGCTAAAAAAATGAAAAAATACTGAAAGGGTGTACAGTTGTTAAAAAAAAACAGTTTGGTACAGCCGTCATTATCCTGAAAAGTAAGATAGGTATTCAGTGAGACACTAGCTTAAATCAATAAAAAGAAAATTTATTCATGATTTTAAAATAAAAGTTCTAACCTCTGCGGTTTTAAGGATTACAAAAAATTCTAGCCTAACAGGTAGTTATTATTATTAGAGTCCCTAAATCAGACATTTAAATTCTAAAACCTGACTACCCCCGAAAGCGAAGAATCGTGATTTTCACTTCACCTTTTGTCAGTTCAAATTGCTATTAAGACACTTACTTCGGGAATAGGTCTATTGATGAATGTTCTGGTAACTTACGGTTTTTATTTGGGCTTCTAGGCCTTCGATGGAACACAAAACCGATTTTACACTTTGTAGGAAACACTTAGAGCCCATTACGGCTTTACGTTAAAAAAAAAAACTCGTGCTTTACTTGGCTCTCATAATTGTTGCTATGAGCCTCTACTGCGGCTCGGTCAAAGTAAGCCTGGCTGCGGCTCGATGGAAATTAGCCTACTTGGCGGCTCGGTCGAAATAACCTACTTGGCGGCTCGGTGGAAATAAGCCCCTCTTCCTGTCCACCGGACTCTTAAATAAACCGTGGGCACTCTCTCGGTAATATGGCCACGCCGGAACCAAAACTCCGGATACAAATCTTTGACCAATCCCGGCGTATCGAGAGATTCGGTCGCAAACCCGCACAGCACACTAATATACCGAGCGGCTAGCAATTTCTGATTAATATACTGCTCGATACAAAAATGAAAAGAAGTACAATTTAAAGTGAAAAATCAGTAACATTACATGGTCTTAAAATCTAAGAAAAAATGAATGTTACAATATATATATATATATATATATATATATATATATATATATATATATATATATATATATATATATATATATATATATATATATATATATATATATATATATATATATATATATATATATATATATATATATATATATATATATATATATATATATATATATATATATATATATATATATATATATATATATATATATATATATATATACAAACATATATACAGTGAAGTCTGCTTATAACGAACCCGTTTATAGCGAATTTTCGGTTAAAACGAACTATTTTATAACGCACGAAAAAACTTCCCTAAGACCAATGCAATGCCGGACCGATTGGCGCAGTGGGCTAAGGAGCCTGCTGTTGATCAGGAGGTTAGCGGTTCGATTCCTTGTGTCGGCTGGGTGTTGTGAGTATTCATAGGTAGTAGTTGTTTGCAGAAATCCAAAAATAACGTCCGTGGTAGCACTACCACGTTGTCTAAAAGGTGCCGTGAAATACAAAAATTTATGTTTCGACACTTGGACAACTACTGAGGCAAGGAGGTGAGCGATAAAAAAAAATTATCGGTTATAACGAACCCGGTTATAACGAACTTCCGGATAAAGCGAGTCAAATTTGGATGTTTTGTGTCCGTTTATAACGAACGTGTTGTACTCGATGTTGCGCTACTTGATCTAAGGAATTCACCGAAACTCGTTGGGAACCTCTATTCTACTTATTTCCGCCGCGGCGCTAGTTCGAGCAGTATTATTTTCAATTCACTTGTCGTGTTATGCGGTTCTAATGCATATTTGATCAAAGTAGCAAAGTGAATGTTTAAGTTTTTATTTTAAAATGAGTACACAAAAACGTAAAGCGTTTACTTTAAAAGACCAACACGATATTATAAGGAAAATAAATAATGGAGTTAAACAAAGTAATGTTTGCAAACAGTTGAATTTAACTAAATCTACGGTTTCTACCATATGGAAGAAGAGGCAAGAAATCTTATAAATCTGTGATAAAAGAAACTTTAGTTGTAAAAAAAGTAAGAAAATCTACTCATGACCAAGTCGATAAAGGACTCCTTAAATGGTTTAGTAAAAAACGACATGAATATGTTCCTATTACCAGCTATACTTTACCAGAGAAAGCTAGTGGAATTGGGAAGAAAAACAGAGAACACCGAGTTTAACTGTTCTAGAAGTTGGATTGAACGATTTAAAAAGCGACATAATATTAGTGGGGGTAAGATAGTAGGAGAAACTGCAGGAGTGGATATGACTGTTGTTGATTGGCCAGAAATTCGAGAAAGTTATGAATATGTGGACATTTTCAATGCGGATGAAACGGGTTTATTTTACAAGATGATGCCTGATAAGAGATTAAAGTTTGTCAGAGAGAATTGTGCTGGTGAAAAATTATCAGAAGTAAGGATTACTGTGTTGATAACTGCAAATATGTCTGGAACAGAGAAAAAAAAATTGTTGGTGATACGAAAGTCCGCCAGGTGTTTTAAAAACAAACATTTACCAGTAAACTACAAATCAAACAGTAAAGTCTAGATGAAATCAAAAATTTTTAAAAACAAACTGATCGAATGGGACAAAGAAATAAAATTCACAAACAGAAAAATATTATTTTTGATTGACCACTGTCCAGCGCACCCTGAAGTAGATCTACAGCAAATAAAATTGGTTTTTATGCCTTCAAACACAAGTGCAAAGCTCCATCCTATGGATCAAGGTGTGATACATTCTTTAAAATGTCAGTATAGAAATATTTTACTTATGAAAATGTTAGAGACGATCGATAAAGGTTACATTTTTTCTGTAACTCTCTTGGACGCTATAAACTTTATCCATATGGCTTAGCAAGGAGTCAGTAGAGAAACCATTGCAAACTGTTTTAAGCATGGCGGATTTTTAAGGAAGGAATGTAGATATGACTCAAATGATGAGCTACCGTTGACTCTGACTACTGATTGTCTAGAATTTGTTTACGATGCTGACATTCAACAAGGTACAGTGGAAATCGAGATTAAACAGATGTTTAATCACTTTAATTTTGAAGAATATGTATGTGATGATAATGAATTAATGACGAGAGAAATATTAACTGATGATCAAATTGTGACATCAGTGACTTCTGGAAAGATTTTAAGCGATAATGACGACGACCACGAGCTTGGAGGAGGAATATTTATGTGACATCCACTTCAGAAATGACTAAGAAAATGACTAAAACTTGCAATTTTTTGGAATCTCGTGAAGTTCCTGAACATATATTGAGTAGTTTTTGTGACTTTGATAATTATATAAACACAATTTCTTTTTTAAGTAAAATTGTACAAACGAAAATTACTGATTTTATTGTATAAACTACGTATTTTAATGTGTTCGTTTATACTCGTATACCATATGTACCAACATACATAATAATAACTTTAGTGCGACTTATTTTATTTTCCTTTGAACGTTTTCTTTTAATTTAATAATTATTACTATTCATTTTTGTAAGCATTAGCGCCTAATCTGAATTAAAAAATTAGTGAAAAATATTAGATTTTTTGTACTGTTTGTAACGTACTTCTGATATAGCGAACCATTTTTAGTGATTTTTTTGGAGTTCGTTATATATGTGATCTTGTTGTACTCTCTACTATTTTGAAGTCATTCCAAAAAGTGCTTGTCTTGTTTCCATGCCACCTCTGAACCCAAATTGTGAACTGTCAAGTTGTCCTTCACATTTTTTGTAGATTCTATTTCGTATAATTTTTAGTAAAACGTTCAAAGGGTGGCTTATGAGACTGATCAAACTGAAGTCTTCGCATGATATGGGATTATGTTTCTTAATTAATAGTGTCAGATAATTTGAAACTATTACAACCAACACTAGACTACGCCAAAGGGCTATTAATAACACCACATACTTGGGTCAAGTTACTTCCTCACGAAACAAAACTAGGGGTAATTTCTTAACCAAACATTTAAACGCGATCCAAAATTAACAGTGGACTCGAGGAAGGGCGACTAGACTAGCGTTACGATTTGGTTATATGTAAGTGTTGTCAGATTTCTAAAACTTGAAATATTCAATGGTTCATCGGTTTCCGCGCTAAATTTTAGCTAATATAGACCAAGAGGGCGATCCGAAGTTTTGACCTGTCGACTAACCGTTTGCCTAGTTGTTCTTTCTATCAGAGTCGAATAAAAGCCTTTAACGTTGATTTTGCGCCCCCCCCCCCGTGTCCTGAAATGCCCAGATAAGGTCCAAAATGCTACATCCAAAACTAGACTGTCGTTTAACCACTTGAATCAAGTACCATAACATTTGTTGGCACTAAAAAAGTCGAACGCCCCAAAAGGCAGACACCGCCGAGATCGGATCCAGCTTTAGGGCCCAAAAAACGTCGATCCAAAAATAGATTGTCATTTAACCATATAAAATCAATAAATTTAGTTTGTTCTTTCTAAAATAAAAGGGAACCTGCAAAAGGCATGCTCCGACAATACCGGAGGACGACCGTTTTTGGCTGGGTGCTCGACTTTTTTAGTGTCAACAAATGTAATGGCACTAGGCAGCAGTCAAAATTTCGGGTCGCCCTCTTGGTCTAATGGGGAAGGAAGTAAATACCTTTTTATTTATAAGAAGCAGTTGAATATTTTCTAAATTTGCACTTTTAATTGTATATATATAAAATATAAGTGACAATACCGATGATATTTCCAATAAGTTTCACCACCAGATCATATGCGATCATTTAGGTTTTTAGCGGCGCTCCTCGGACGCAGTATACGGTAATTTTTTTTTGCATAAGACATCGTTGGAATTCTGTCCAGTGTTTTCTACTTTCCTTACTACAATCATTGGAGTTTCTAATGGTTTATTGATTTACTGGGTTTTCTATTCTTTTGTGTTTCTGGGTTTATAACCATTCTACCTCGTATATAACAAGCTATGGGAATTAAAACTACGATAAGGAACGAAGAAATGATAATACCTCATAAAAATATGCATGACTGCGACATTCCGGAATGTCTATCGATAATTATCGAGAACTATTTTAAACAATACGTGCGAAATAATGACCTTAAATTGTTCTAAACCTATTGACGTAGAAAATTTTAATACGAAAATACTGCAAGAAATTAATTAAAATAAATTCAACGATCAATTAGAATAAAAAAATTAGGCCTCTCAAAATTCAGGCCTGATCATCACAAGAAAAATGACAAATTTTAAATTTAATGAAAGAGTTACGTATTTTTACTGTGAGAATGATTCTTTACAAGCCAAATTAAACCTAGAATGAAAACAAATTGTTCTATATTTGAAATAGTAGCGCTGCCCTTTCATATGTAAACAAGAAACAGAAAAGCAAATTTTAAAATGTTAGACCAAAATGTTATTAGACCAAGTAGCTCACCATTGTTGGCGATTTTTTTTTAATATTTAAATTTATGAAATTTTGTAAATCTGTAAAATGTTTTATTTTTCTTATGTGTCAATGGATGGCCATTTATAAAATAATATAATTGAAGCTACTCATTTAAAATACTCAGGATCAAACTGTATTTGTAATTAATTTCTTTCTTATATGTAAATTCAAATTGAAAGTGGCCGTTTTAATTGTTTTGTCTCATTCAGTGAATCGAGATTACCTGAAATTAAAGAAAAAGTAATTGAGCAACGAATTTACTTTAAAATGTGTTATTTTAATATAAAAGTGATTCAATCTAATGAAACCTTTACTTATAAAAATTCTTTTAAAATAAAAATGGACATAAGAATATGTATCCGTTTATCCTTTTATTTCTATTACTTTTGTTAATTCGACCATTATATCAAACAATTATTAGTATTGTTATCAGATAGTTGTTATTTTTATCATAAAAAAAGTAACAAGAACTTACATAGTACATACTTACATAAGGGTTTCTTATGCTATTTATACTTTCTTTTAAAAACAGATAGGTATTTTAAGGCCGTTCCCTGATTTATCGGTGCGGTATCGTTTTTCTCGGTGTGCTCGGTACCGATCCGGTACCGAAAACATGCCGAACACCTATATTTCAATGGAACTCACCTGACTTGCGCGGGCCCGTGTTACGCAGGACGGAACACTAATTGCGCAAGTCAAACTTGCACTTGACAGGTTTTTTTATTTTAATTTTTGTGTCCTTTCAGCTAAGAATGATAAGCGAGGTACTTACATATATTTTATTTTCATTAAGCGCTTACATATACCTCGAATTTTAAAAATTCTATTTTTTTACGAAATTTTATTCTCCAACTTCTAAGAATTATTCAAAAAATAAAAAATAAGAAAATTCCATTCCATCACAAAGTTATAGAAGTTGTGTTTAGACACTGTCTGCAATATTACTCAGTTAATTTTTAATATTTTTTAACTTTTTTTTTTAAATCTTAATAATTACTTTTTCAACAAAATGTCGAGTTTTTTTTTAATTTTTCTAACAGACATTTTTTTCATAATTAATTAAACCTAAATTTTTTGGTCGAAAATTGCATATTAAAGTTTGAACACCGTAATTTTTTTTATTTTTGAAAAAAAAATACTTAACACCCTTTAAAAATCGATGATTGAGGTCAAGCTAAACCATGCTAAAACATTTTTCTCAAATTGGGCTAAGAAGTAAACCACTGATATAGAAATGGCAAAATAAAGTTCTCGTTTGTAATTAAAGATTATTTTAAAACATTGTAAAGAATGCAGTTTTATAGCAACCTGAATTTGACAGTATTAATTTTCTGTGTTATTAAGCCCATCATATTCTGGTTGATATAAACAACTTCTACGCGCTTTTTTTTTGTTTACAGCGTTGTAAAAAGTAGTCCTGCCTAATTAATAGTCTTTACCGCAATATTGCGGAATTTACGATTTTACCAGGTGACAGCATACCATTAGATGTGTTGAAAAATATATCGTATCTCCCATGAAAATTTTGAGAAATAATGTTATTCATTCATATTTCATAATATTAGTATACCTAAGGCTCAGAGGGATTTAAATTATTCGTTACGAGTTATTTTTCTCAACCAAAATAGTCCTTTTTAAAAAAAACAAACTTTTTTCCTAAAGTTACAATATTGTTTTGATTATTTATTTGATAAGCTATTAATCGATATTAATAATGCATACTGTTAACTGTGACAATATGTTACTATTTTTAACATTGCAACTAATGGAAACTGACCTAAATCCCTAGTTTGATTGTAACAGACTTTAACTAATTAAAGATTTGCTCTCACAGCTTGCTAATATAAGTTTATATGGTCATGAATCGGCCTCCTCTCTTATGAGCTGGAACTATGCCATATTGAAAGGTAGGTCAACACATACTGAATAGTTAAGGTGCTTTTCTCTCCCGACATCTTTTTTGTACCATGTATTTGTGCAGTAAGTAACCCACAATGGCTAATCACAAAAATGTTATTTAATATGGTCCGTAAACTGGATACTTGTGAAACTTTGATGAAGATTAATTAGGACTTGTTTTTTCCAATTTATATATATATATATATATATATATATATATATATATATATATATATATATATATATATAAATAGAAATATAAAATACATATTGCAAGCAGATAAATAAGCAGCTGCAGCTGCAGAGCACTGATGATATTATTTTGTACTTTTTTCACTTTGTTGAATTTTTTAGCAATCTTTGATATTTTTCAAATTAAAAAAAAAAACACCAATTTCTCTTGGGATTTTATTTATTTTCTTGACTTCTTTTACACAAAATAGTGAAAATAATACTTACTTTTAATATTTTGACATAGTAGTTTTTGGTAACTGTAGAACATAGTTGCCAATCATGGTATAAAAAATAAAATCATTTTATTTCATCTGAGAAGTCAAGAATTCTATTCAAATAACAACATATAAAAATTATATTAAATAGTACTTATTTAAGTTCTAAAATACTAATTAAATGAAAATATGCTAATCTATAAGACATGAAATCTTAAAATCAACGACATTTACCATTGATAGCAGCTCGAACTAATTTATAAAATATCAAATTTTTTTGTACAAAACTAAAAAAAAGTAATTAATGAAAAAATTATATACTTAAGTTTATGTATCACTTTTCCATAGCTTTATAGTTTTATCATTTTCCAAAGCTGCTGAGGCGATGATGTTTTCTGTAGGATGACATGTTGTGCACAATACGACATCTGTGTGTCCCTGCAGTTTTTGAACAATTTCTTTTGTCTGCAAGTTCCAGATGTACACCATATTGTCTTCAGAACCGCTTACTATCCATTTTCCTCCAGTTACAGAGAAATTTGCAAAAATACAGTATTTTTCATTTTTATGCCCTGAATATGTTTTTAAGCATTTGCCTTTAGCATAATCCCATAATTTTAGAGTATTATCTAAAGTGGCTGCCAGAATATATTTTCCATTTGGTGAAAACTTCACAAATGAAACAGGTGGATTGTCATCATCTATAAGTGTTTTTAGACATTGACCTGAAGCTGTATCCCATATACGACAGAGACCATCGTAACTGCTACTGACAATTAAGGAACCATCTCTATTAAAGTGCACAGCACTGACTGGATCGGAATGAGCAGGTAATGTCTTTAAACATTTTCCAGTACGAACATCCCATATCCTTACTGATTCATCAAATGACCCAGATACAATTAGATTTGATTGTGGATTAAAGTTACAACAAAAAACATAATTACTATGTCCTTTTAAAGTTTTCAAGCATTTTCCTGATACCAACTCCCAAATTTTAAGGGTTTTGTCATCACTGGCAGAAACTAAAAGACGACTGTCACTAGACCATGCTACGTCACTGATGCCTAATTTATGTCCACTTATAGTTTTTTCAAATTTTCCGTCATAGGCTCCCCAAATTTTAATCAACTTATCAGCAGAAGAACTGGCAAGCCATTCTCCATTGGGGCTGAATTTTACTGATGATACTGCTTTTGTATGTCCAGCTAAAGTAAACTTAAGAGTGTAATTTGGTTTCACATTGCTGCTGGATTTATTTGATCCACTGGTTGGATTTAACGTAGTATTTTGTGATGAATTTTGTGGAACACTACTGGAACTGTGAACCGTTGTGGCTCCTGAACCAATAGGCATCATTTTTCAGATCAATGAGAAATATACTAGTTATTTTGGAAAACACAATACTACCAATGCTAATATAGTTAGCGCTTGTTTAGGATCTATAACAGCGAAAAAACTTCGTTTGTGAGACACGTCCCTGTTTGTAGGTTAGGTGTCCTTTCGATTTCTCTTATTCAGCAGAATATTTGTCTATAACACCGTAAAATAACACTTCTTTTATGTAAAACGATCACAAAACTCAGTTTTATGGAAAACAAAGTTTATCACATTTATTATTCTACAATTTGACTTCGCGTGCTTTTTCATATCTACCATTTTTGTACTACTGTTAGAAATGTCACACTTGTATCGATATTTTGAGATCGATACTGCTGGGTTGTTTTCATGCATCATAAATTTTATCGGAACTTTTACAAAGCTAAAAGTGATGGTAAATTTTCAGACAGGCAGAGGAATGTTGGTGTCCGATACGTAAATTTCTTAGGCCACAATTTTAAATTATTCTTATTTATTAAATATTTACCTTGTACGTCACTTGTTTTCATAGAAAAAAAAACTGTTAGATCTATCGATCACCCAAGAAAATTTGCTTTCAACATTTTGAACAACAATATAGTTTTCATTGCGCTCGTGATATAACCATTCAGATTCAATATTGGGTTTCATCCATCCGTTTTCAAAGTTATGTTTATAAGCTCAATTTTATCGAAATTCCAACTTCAAACAGTTTGGAGGCCTAAGGCCGCCTACACACGATCAAGTAGTTGGTCCAACCAGTTCGTCTTGCAAATTGGTCAAATAAGTTTGACGGTACAAGTTGAGCCCACACGTTCAAGTTAAATGGACAGACAGACAAACTTCTTATCAGTGTGCTCCGGTTGCCAGTGAGTATGGACTACGCCGGACATTGATTTATTGTTGTATTAATATTTGTTGTTTTTATTGCATTTCCATGATAGATATAAACCACTTATCATATTTGTATAGATTGTTACTGAAAGAGAAGGTTAAAATTAATTATAATAGCATTTCAATTTTATAATGAAGGAAATATCATTTATAAGTAAAGACTTTTTTCCTGTCAATTTTTGATGTTGGCCTGACTTACTAAACACAAATAAAATTATTAGTGACGTCTGTCAAAAATTCAGATTAAAAAAAGGAATATCCAAACCTAAGAAGAGTGGATTCTTAAAAAAAATGTGATTCGAGAAAATTTTTTACCATCAATATATTTTTTGGTGTGCTAACAACGGCGCAATTACCTTAGTAAGTTGTCCAATCGCCTCCTACATCAATAATCGCCTGACATCTTCGAGGCATGCTGTCGACGAGATTCTCTGCATATTCTGCAAATTTTTCGAATCTCGCTAGACTGAATCAAAGTCCTCAGAGTCTCGGAATTTGACATCATGAGCACAAAGATGTTGTCGAATGGTCTCATGGGGCACATTCAAACCTGATTTTCTTAATTGTCGCTCCTTGACGCAGCGTCAATTTTGGGTCACGTGAAAACAAAGACAATGCGTTTTTCGACTTTCGGAGTGACACACACAAGCTGCTGATATAATTAAACATAAAGAAATATTTCTAAACAAGTGGATGTCGAACAGCAATTTGAATGAAAAAAAGAAGCTTTTTGACTGGTGTGGTACCAAAATTTTACATGTTATGTTATAACTGGTTTATAGCAGCTCACCATAAGGGGATTCCTTTGACAGGTATGCACATGAATTATTTTTTTTTAGATAAGGTTTGCTGGAATTAGGGCGTGGATTTTCTTTTCATATCAATTCAAAGAATGGATAAAAAGGGTGAAAGTATCAGTAGGCTTGTCGTGACAAAAATGCAAAAAACTTATTGTTAATGTTTTTTTCAGGTTCGCTAATACGATGCAAAGCAAAAGAAATAGCCTAGTCTCTGGGACATTCTACGTTCAGTGCTTCTTCTGGTTGGCTTAATAAATTTAGAATCCACCGCAACATAAGTTTTAAAGCGATTTCAGAAGAAGGAGCTTCGGTTATTGCTGAAGATGTTTCATCATTCTGGGAACAATGCCCTTCTTTAATTAACGAATATTCATCGAGAGACATCTATAATACCGATGAGACAGGCCTGTATTTTGGGATTCTACCCAACAAATGGCTAACATTAAAAAAAGAAAAATGTGTTAGTGGTAAATATCCCAAAGAGAGGTTGTCAATTTTGTATTGTGCAAATATGACGGGAGAAAAAGAAAAACTTTTAGTCATTGCTAAGGCAGCTAAACCTAGAGCATTTAAAAATTTTAACATAAACAACCTGTCTGTAACTTGAAAATATAATAAGAAAGCTTGAATGACACGAGAAATTATGACAGAGTGGTTGCAAGATCTTGATTGGAAAATGACAAAAAAAAAAGAAACGTTTTGTTATAGACAATGCAGGATCTCATCCAAAAGACATCCGCTTAAAAAATATAAAAATCTTGTTTCTGCCCCCTAACTGTACTCTAAAGATAAACTCCTTTATCTAAAGGAGGAGACTCAATGGTGAAAACCGCATTTCGATATCTAGTACCGTTCGAAGAGAGCTTTAAATTACCATTCTAAAAATATAGCCCACTTTATATTTTGCTTAAATCTACTTCAAAATATTTCAGTTTTTCCGCGAGTTTTAAATATACATTTTGTGAAGTAGGCTTTGGACGGAGCGGCAATATCAATTGTTTACCGATAATAGTCAAATCGTAAAAAAAATTGCCAGAAATAACTCTAAGAGTCATAACTACAATGAAATTTATTAAATGCTATAGTACTTTAAACTATGTAGAAAATAAAACAAAACAACAAAAAGACAATTTATTCCGAGTAGAACAAACTAAAACAAAACAATTTTCTATAAGGGATGTTCGAAATGTCGACCAGTTTCATTTACACATAGGCGGCACCTATTCTGGACACTTTTTACCGAGTTAATTAGTTCAAGAAGAGTGAGAGCTGCAAAATTTTGTATCACTGCCACTTCTAACTCTTGCCTGGTGTTTGTCGGCAATTTAAAAATTAGGTCTCTCAATCTTCCCCAGAGATAGAAGAGATGGGTGTTAAATCGGGTGACCTTGCCGGTCAACGGTTCGGACCTTGGTTGGCTATCCAGTTATTGTCGAAATTGGCCGATAAAAAATTACTGATCACTGCAGCGTTATGAGAGGGTGCCCCGTCGTGTTGAAAAATATATTTCTAAGGTCCATTAATGGCAGTTCAACAACAAGAGGTTCTATTTGCTGCCTTAAAATGTCTAAATATCTCTGAGAGGTGAGTGTTCCTTCGTAAATAAATGGACCTATAACCCTACCTCTAAAAATTCCTGCCCACACATTAAATCCAAATCTGCCTTGATTTCTTTGCTCTACAACTAAATGATGATGATAATTTTCGAAGGTCAGAGCGCATCGACGGCTATGGTCATTTAGCGCCCAAGAATTTGATAATTTACAATTAATGGGTTAAACTCTGAAGTTGAATTCTTTTAGAAATTCTATTATGTTGTCTTTAAGAGTAGTGAAGGATTTTGTGTTTGTGGAGACATAAGACGGAATATTGTGTTTAACTCTCAAGCTATGGTGTAGATTGGATTCAAAAAGATGGACTACAGTTAGAGGTGAGTCACAAATGGGACAGATCGGAGGGGGTTCTCTTTTTAGCAAATAAACATGAGTGGAATAAGTGTGTCCTGTTGCCAACCTTCTCATTAGTACATTATGTCTACGGTCAATTGTCATGATGTTAAGGGGAGGGAATACATTTGGTTTATTGGGCCACAGTTTGTTATTTGGTTCCTCCAAGTCTCATTTGAGTTGGAAAAGAGAATAATGTAGATGTTTTAGAAATATGTTAAAGTCGGAAATGTGATTTTCTCCCACGATATGGCAGCCTCTTTCAATGGCAAGTTTTGCAAAAGAGTCCGCTCTATCATTGTGAGGGTTACCAATATGACTGGGTAACCAAAACAAGGATATCGTGCGTTTTTTGAGGAAAGCAGTATACATTAGGTCTGAGATCTGTCTTATGTAGTTAAATTCCAGTTTTCTGGTTTTGATGGCATTGAGTGCACTTAGAGAATCAGAGATTATAAGGGTCGAGGGATGAGATTTGACTTGAAGACAGTATCTGATGGCCTCCTTGATGGCTAATAATTCTGCAGAAAAGATGGTAGAGTGTTTCGGCAGTTTGAACAATTTAATAACATTGTCATCGAAGAAGGCAGCTCCGACTCCCTTATCTGTCTTGGATCCATCTGTCAAAAATAAGGAATGGTTGGGATAGATGCTGGATAACCTTTCAAGAAAGAGCTTGTTGAAAAAGGTATTGGAGTGATCAGATTTTTTATATGAATGTAGAGTTAGATCAATGTTGGGGAGAGGGGAAAGCCCGGGAGGAAAAGTGGTTAATGTTATACTGGGTGATTAGTTTGTTAATTCTGTAGGGTATGGAGTCCGGGGGAATGTTAGGTTAGATTTATGAACATTAACTAGGTTGAGAGAATTCCTGTTATGGGGTCGATGAAGGGAAGATGAGTAGTATTTTAGTAAGGAGAGTTGACGTGATAGATGGAGTGGCTGAGTAGCTGAGATGCACCGCAAGCTGGAGATAGGAGTAATGTGGAATGCTCCTGTAGCAAGACGAAGGCAGCAATTTTGGATTGCTTCGAGAGGTTTTTTAACATGAGGGCTGGCAGAGTCATAGATGAAATCTCCATAATTGATCCTGGAGAGGATGAGTGACTTATATATGTGGGAGAGGGAAAGAAAATCTGCACCCCAGGATATTCCTGAAAGCATACGGATTAAGTTGATGTCTGAAAAGGTGTTTGATTTGAGGGCTTGAATATGGGGTTTCCGAGTAAGTCTGGAGTCGAATGTTAAACCCAAGATCTTTAGTTGTTCTACTGAAGGGATGGGGTGATTGGAAATGTTTAAAGGATTTGTTCTGGGACAATTTCTGCTCTTGCAGAAATGAATGGAAGAGGATTTTTGAGGGGAGAAAGAAAAGCCATTTATTCTAGCCCAGGTGGATAGGGAGTTTATAGAACGTTGGATAGATCTTGTGCAAGCTGAGGAGTAAGGAGAGGAAGAGTATATGAGAATGTCGTCAGCGAAGATCTTGCATTTGATTGGAGAAGCAATTAGATCTGGCAAGGTTCTGAGAGCGAAGTTAAAGAGGGTAGGGCTAAGTACAGATCCTTGCGAAACACCCAGGGAGGTAGAATAAGAAGGAGAAAAAGTACCATTGGCTTTAACTCTAAACGTTCTGGGTTGTAAAAAATTATATATGAATTTAGGTAGAGCCCCTCTGAGACCAGCAGTATGCAATTGGGAAAGAATGGTGTTTTTATCAGTTTTATCGAAAGCGGAAGAAAGGGCTAGGGGTATTAAAAGGGTGTGGTTTTTGGAAGAGAAGGAGCGTCTGATGTCTGTCTCAAGGGACGCTAGGTGGTCCATTACAGATCGGTTTTTGCGAAAGCTATATTGAGATGGAGATAGAAGTTCCTTGGATTTTGTTATCCAAATCAGACGAGCGAGAACCATGCGCTCTAGAAGCTTACAGAGGTGATTGGTAAGAGATATGGGACGGTAGCTACTTAATGACGATCTGGGTTTACCAGGTTTGTGAACAGGAATTATTGTGGAGTGTAACCAAGACTAAGGAAATTCCGAGTTAAGCCATAAGTAGTTATAGAACATGAGAAGAGAGTCTAGCATGTTAAAGGGAAGATGTTTAATCATATCTGGATGGATATTGTCAGGACCCGGAGCAGAGCGTTTCATTTTATATAGTGCATCATGGAGTTCTTGGTGGGAGAAGGGGGAGTTATATGGAAGCGATTGATTGGTGTCATAAATGCTGGTGTTGAGCGGAGCAGGAGGAGGGGATTGACGGGTGAATTTATTATGGTAGTAGGTGGCGAAGCAGTTCGAAATCACAATGTGGTCAGAAGAGAAAGAGTTGTCCGTTGAAATGATGGGTATGTTGTTGCAAGGGGAGCCTTTCATTCTTTTAACCGCGGACCATAGTTTGGCGGAAGAAATGGGAGATTTAATATTAGAAACAAAATTATTCCATGAATCTGATTTGGCTTGTTTAATGGTTCTCCTCGCTCTAGCCCTCATTCTTTTGTAATTGGTGAAATTCTTAGGGGAAGGGTGGTGTTTGAACGCATTCAATGACCTTTTCCTTTCTCTCATGGCTATAGCACATTCTGTCGACCACCAAGGAACAGGGATTCTATTGAGTCTGGGGACAATTTTGGGAATGGATTTATGCGCAGCCGCTAAGATTGAATTTGTGAATCTCAATAAAAAGTCATTGGCATCGATGATGGGAGGGGAAGGAGGGCTGACAAGGGAAGAGAAAATATCCCAGTTAGCTTTAGTAAGATTCCATTTGATATGGTTGTGAGATTCACGGATTGCCGAAGGGCTAGGGAGATTGGGTTCAGGATAACGGATAAAAATGGGAAAGTGATCACTGCCATAGGGGTCAGGAGCAATGTCCCATTCCAGTTGGGTGAACAAGGAGGGACTGCAAAGGGCTAGATCTAGTGTGGAGAAGGAGCCAGAGGAGGAACTTAAAAAAGTAGGGGCTTGGTGGTTAAGTAGCATGAGGTTGTTGGATGATATGATTTCCTCCACGATCTCACCCCTAGGGGAGACCGAGCCCGAGCCCCATGTAGGACTGTGCGCGTTGAAGTCCCCCACCAGCAGGAACGGTGGAGGAAGTTGAGAGATTAAGTTAGAGAACGTGTCTATGGTTATGGGTAGAGAGGGAGGAAGATAGAGGTTGCATATGGTTATGGGAGAGGGAAGGGTTACCCTGGCAGCGACCGATTCAAGGGGGGAAGTTAAAGGGATCTGAGAGTAGTCAAGGGAAGTGTGGATGAATAATGCCACACCTCCGGAAGCTTTGTTTTGTACATTTCTATTTTTGAATATGGCATTGAAATTTTTAAGATTCATTTGAGTATTGGGTTTGAAATTAGTTTCTTGGAATGCTAAAATGGATGGTTTGAACTGTTTAATTAAAAGGGATAGATCCTCTTTTCTTTGAGTAAATCCATTCATGTTCCATTGCATGATGGAGAAGAATGAAGTTAAAGAAGGGTGTTACTTCTTTTTTTAATCTGTTTGGTAGGGAAATTAGGATCTAAGTCTATTAGATAGTCGGATAAGTTTATGTCCAATATGGACTCATTGGAGGAATTAGGCGTCGTTCTGGTTGAACGAGATTGTTAAGGTTTTTTGCTTTGAGGTATTTTTGAGGTAGAGGTGGAAGGGCGATTTAGGATAGGTTTGGAAGTTTGGGAATGGGTAGAGGACTGGGACCTGGGGTTAGGAAGTTTCTTAGGATCAGGAAGTGGAGAAGGGGGGGAAGGACGGGAAGGAGGAGGAGGGGAAGAGGTAGTTTTGGGAGGATCTGAGGAAAAGGAGGGAGAAAGTGAGGCGTTACTGACTAGATCACACTGAGTGGAAGCGGACACCATTTTAGGTCCGAGACCTTTAGTTATAGAGCTAAATAAAGAGGACTGAGGGGGGTGTTGAATTAAGTATTAGCGTTTAGCTTCGAAATAATTAATCTTTTCTATGGTTTTAATTTTCGCAATTTCGAATTCTATCTTATATTTAGTACATCCCTTGTACCTGGGTGAGTGAGATTCATCACAATTAACACACTTGGAGGGTATGGGTCATTGGGCTTCAGGGTGAGGTTTATGTCCACAAGAGGAACATAAAGGATCAAAAGTACATTTAGCAGCCGTGTGGCCGAACCTCTGACATGCAAAGCACCGCATTGGTGGAGGAAAGTAAGGTCTGACGCAGATTGAATACCAGCCAGCATAAATCCTGGGAGGCAATTGGTGCAGTTTAAAGGTTAAGATGAAATTAAAGGAAGGTTTGTTTATTTCCTTTCTCTGCGGAATGCGGAAGATGTCAACCACTCCCTGATCGTTCAAATTCTCCAGAATTTCCTCATTGGTACAATGCTGGAGGTCGCGACACCCTTTGATGATATTAAGGGTTTTATGGGCAGCAGAAGAGACTGCAAAGTCATGGAGATTGATGAGATTTCTGGCTATATCAGATTGCTTTTCATTTGCGACTTCTATTAATAAGGTCCCATCAGGCATCTTTCTGGTATCCTTTAAAGTGCCAAAGATTGCTTGCAAAGCCTTATGTAACAAAAAGGGAGAAGTTTCCGTAAAGGAACCATTCTCTCTGGAAATCTTAAAAAATTTGTCATAAACATATGGTAATGGAGAGTTAGGGCTTGAATCAATTCTCGGTCTCTTAGAGCCGGTAGTTAGGGGGGGATAATTATTAGGATTAGAGTTGAGAAACATAATAGTTCCCACGAGTAACCTGAGAAATATTCTGGTCAGCCCCAGCAGAGCTCGGATACTGGGGTAAGGCTAATTACAACGGAGGTCGCCCGGTATCCGAGGGAACCGTTAGAGACCCTTCTAAGCGCTGGGCCATCCATCTCCTCACCACGGTTTCTCACAGCTTGAGATTGCGCAACGAGACTCGGGACCCTCGGGGACGTCACTCCCCGTACTAGAGAAGAATCTTCCCTCTCTAGCCCCTGAGGGGACAACTAAATAAGGTGTGCCCACGTATAAGAATTGTAACGGGTAAAAATACCTGCATTGCTTACATAAGCTTCGTCTGTCCAAATGCAATTTAATGAAAATTCAGAACATGGTTATAATTCTCCAGAAACCATTGGCAAAAATCCATACGCCGTTGAAAATCTCCTTCTCTAAGGTGATGAACTTTTCTTGTCCTATATGGCCTGATTGTACTTCTTCAAAGTACGACTTACGTTAGTTCTTCGTAATTTTTAAACTTCATTGCGATTTATTTGACAATTCAATAACTCATAAGTAAAATTTGACAATTACAAGTAAACAATTGAATTAAACCATATGGCCGCTCCGTCCAAGCACTTCACAAAATGTAAACTCCCATAAAAACTGAAAACTTTTATATTTTGAAGTAGATTTAAGCAAAATATAAAGTGTGCTATATTTTTAGAATGGTAATTTAAAGCTCTATTCGGATAAGGAAAAATATACAGGGTACCCCATTTAAAAAATATATTTTTGCGTTAATAACTATTAAAATATTAGTAGTAGTAAAATATACAGGGTATCCCATTTAAAAAATATATTTTTGCGTTAATAACTATTAAAATATATTAGTTGTAAAAAATGTAACTTACACTGTTGAAATCCACGTGAAAAAGTGCTTTGAGAATGTTTTTACAGAAATCAAAAATTTTCCAAAATTTTTCCAAAATGCAGATTTTTGAAAAACACCCTGTATATCTGAAACGGTACTAGATATCGGTATACGGGTTTCACCATTGAGTTTATCATAAAAATTGAGCCTCAGGCACCGACATCAGTTTTTGTCTATCTCCTTTATATAAAGGGATTTACCTTTAAAAGTGCCCAATTTGGACCACCCTGTACATCAGCTTGTCAACCACTTGACCAGGGAGTTATAAAAAATTTTAAAATTTATTACCGAGGTCTAATAGTCACCTGATAGTAACCATTGAAACTGCTGTTAGAGCTTTTGAGTTAATTAAGAAAGTTACGCCATTGGATGCAGTTTACTTTGCAAAAACCGCTTGGGAACAAATAACTAAGGAAACAGTTAAAAATTGCTTCCGTAAAGTGGGATTTAAACATGAAAATATGCAAAGTGAAGACCAGTTAACTGAGGCTGTTACATCTGATCCAGAAGATAACTTACCACTTAACGTACTTGCAGATATCCTCAAAAATAAGAATTTGTTGGAGTTGACTGATAATGAAAACCTTAATGATTTTTTGAACATAGATGAAAATATGTATGTTTAAAATCCAGATTCAGAACAAGAAATTAAAAATCCAGTTGAAATACAAGGTCTTTCCGAAGATTCTGATGTCGATGAGGTTCCAGTACCAAAAAATGCTATTCCAAATTATGGTGAAGCTATTACGCTAACCAAGCAGCTTAAAAGTTTTGCCGAAAATCACGGATATGCTGAGTCTTTAGAGCTTCTTTCCAAATTAGGAATACGATTTTTGGACGCCATTTTAAAGAAAAAGAGGAGACTAACAACAATATATGAATTTTTGCGTCTTGAAAGTGACCTTTCATTTCATATATATAACTCTATCCTATTATATTTTATATGTATCTAAAGGTAACGAATCTTTGTTTTTTCCTTAAGTTTTAAGTTTTTTGTTTATTTTAAAAATTATCTACATACATAGGTATACGTTTTAAATGTCCCAAATTCTTTAATTACAGTTTTCATTAAAAAAACCGATTTTTTTTTGTGTTCCTTTTAAGCGGCCACCCTTCTTGAACTGACAGTTTCGGTTGGTCCCGTTGGTGTCCGCCCAAGGGAGATTTCACTGTATATGTATTTATGTATATATATATATATATATATATATATATATATATATATATATATATATATACATATACATATACATATACATATATATATATATATATATATATATATATATATATATATATATATATATATATATATATATATATATATATATATATATATATATATATATATATATATATATATATATATATATATATATATATATATATATATATATATATATATATACATATACATATACATATACATATATATATATATATATATATATATATATATATATATATATATATATATATATATATATATATACATATATACATATATATACATATACATATACATATACATATACATATACACATATATATATATATATATATATATATATATATATATATATATATATATATATATATATATATATATATATATACTACCCGGCCCGCGGCTCCGTTCGCGTGGACTTGATTTACTACTGTCGTCACTGCTTATCCCTTAATTTACCCAACGTAATAAAATATCTCCCATTATTTCCCCTTAACTCTCAATATTTCTCCTTATCTCCCATTATCTCTACATAATTTCGATTATCTAGGCTTAACTCTGCCCATCTCCCATTATTTCTCCTTATCTCCCATTATTTCTCCTTATCTCCCATTATCTCACCTTATCTCCCATTATCTAGGCTTATCTCGACTTATCTCTCAATATTTCTCCTTATCTCCCATTATTTCTCCTTATCTCCCATTAGCTCACCATGACTCCCATTATCTAGACTTATCTTTGCTTATCTCCCCCCGCCGAAAATCACGGATATGCTGAGTCTTTAGAGCTTCTTTCCAAATTAGGAATACGATTTTTGGACGCCATTTTAAAGAAAAAGAGGAGACTAACAACAATATATGAATTTTTGCGTCTTGAAAGTGACCTTTCATTTCATATATATAACTCTATCCTATTATATTTTATATGTATCTAAAGGTAACGAATCTTTGTTTTTTCCTTAAGTTTTAAGTTTTTTGTTTATTTTAAAAATTATCTACATACATAGGTATACGTTTTAAATGTCCCAAATTCTTTAATTACAGTTTTCATTAAAAAAACCGATTTTTTTTTGTGTTCCTTTTAAGCGGCCACCCTTCTTGAACTGACAGTTTCGGTTGGTCCCGTTGGTGTCCGCCCAAGGGAGATTTCACTGTATATGTATTTATGTATATATATATATATATATATATATATATATATATATATATATATATATATATATATACATATACATATACATATACATATATATATATATATATATATATATATATATATATATATATATATATATATATATATATATATATATATATATATATATATATATATATATATATATATATATATATATATATATATATATATATATATATACATATACATATATATATATATATATATATATATATATATATATATATATATATATATATATATATATATATATACATATATACATATATATACATATACATATACATATACATTATACATATACACATATACACATATATATATATATATATATATATATATATATATATATATATATATATATATATATATATATATATATATATATATATATATATATATACTACCCGGCCCGCGGCTCCGTTCGCGTGGACTTGATTTACTACTGTCGTCACTGCTTATCCCTTAATTTACCCAACGTAATAAAATATCTCCCATTATTTCCCCTTAACTCTCAATATTTCTCCTTATCTCCCATTATCTCTACATAATTTCGATTATCTAGGCTTAACTCTGCCCATCTCCCATTATTTCTCCTTATCTCCCATTATTTCTCCTTATCTCCCATTATCTCACCTTATCTCCCATTATCTAGGCTTATCTCGACTTATCTCTCAATATTTCTCCTTATCTCCCATTATTTCTCCTTATCTCCCATTAGCTCACCATGACTCCCATTATCTAGACTTATCTTTGCTTATCTCCCATTATTTCTCCTTATCTCCCATTATTTATATTTATCTCCCATTATCTCACCTTATCTCCCATTATCGAGCCTTATCTCGACTTATCTCCCATTATTTCTCCTTATCTCCCATTATCTAGGCTTATATCGAATTATATAGAACATATGTTTAAATTTATAAAAACACGTAAATCGGATAAGTGGTTCTCAAGTGATAAGCGCACTAACGGACAGACAGACAGACAGAAAGACGTTGCATTTTATATATATTCTAGATAGAAGATTATAGATAACCTGGCCAGAGAACAAATGTATGAATTTAAAAAAAAAACACGTAAATCGGATAAGGGGTTCTCGAGTGATAAGCGCACTAACGGACAGACACACAGACAGAGAGACGTTGCATTTTATATTCTTTGCTACATGATATTGTTCCATATTTAATGCTTTAGGCAGTGCATTGCAAGAGAACGCGCTAGTGGTAAACTTTTCTCCGACTTGATTCACTATTATCGTCACTGCTTATTCCTTATGTCACCTAACGTAATAAAATATATCCTATAATCTGACCAGAGAACATATGTATGTTTAACAAAAAAGCACGTAAATCGGATAAGTGGTTCTCCAATGATAAGCGTACTAACGGACAGACAGAGAGGCGTTGCATTTTATATATATTATAGATATTCTTTACTACATGATATTGTTCCATATTAGGTTTAGCATGTTTAAAAAAAAGCACGTAAATCGGATAAGTGGTTCTCCAGTGATAAGCGCACAAACGGACAAATAGATATCTGTCTATTATCGTTACATTTTATATATATTATAGATGTAATAAAATATATATCTATAACATGGTCAGAGAACATATGTATGAATTTAAAAAATCACGTAAATCGGATAAGTGGATCTCGAGGGATAAGGGCACTAATGGACAGACAGACAGACAGAGAGTCGTTGCATTTTATATATATTATATAGATAGAGATTATTATTATTATTATGTAACCTGGCCAAAGAACATATGTATGAATTTAAAAAAAAAACACATAAATCGGATAAGTGGTTTTCGCGTGATAAACGCACTAATGGACAGACAGACAGACAGAGAGACATTGCATTTTATATATATTATAGATTATAGATATTCTCTGCTACATAATATTGTTCCATATTTAATGGTTTAGGCGGTGTATTGCAAGGCAACGCGCTAGCGGCGAATTTTTTTCCGACATCATTCCCTATTTTACGTCACTACTCATTCCTTATGCTACCTATCGTAATAAAATATAGCCTATAACCTGGCTAGAGAACATATGTATGTTTTAAAAAAAAAAAGTACGTAAATCGGATAAGTGGTTCTCCAGTGATAAGCGCACTAACGGACAGACAGACAGAGAGACGTTGCATTTTATATATATTATAGATATATATATATATATATATATATATATATATATATATATATATATATATATATATATATATATATATATTTATTTATTTATTTCTCAATCTGCATCGTTGTCTCATATATTATTACCAGTCCTAAATTGTTGTATCTTTCTTGGTAGAGTGGTTACTCCAACTGGGGAAATAGTCTATGTAAACCACGAAAATGAAAGGACAACCTATACAGATCCCAGATTAGCTTTTGCAATAGAGGAAAAGGAACATGTAAACGACTTTAGGCAACGATTTGATGCATCAAGCACTGCTTTGCAAGTAAGTAATCTTTGATGTTTTTATGAAAATAAATCTGAAATTTATAAAAAATATATAAATAATTACTTACATGCGTTCGGAACTTGGTATTCAAATATGACGCTGATACAATTTTTTATTTTATTTAAAGGTAAGAAGGTAAAGAAATTTAAACAAATTCCGCAGTCACGTTTTAATATTTTAATTTTTTTTTGACAATTGATATATCACCTTATTTGGACTTTTTCAGAGTTCATAAGTCCGAATCTTAGGATGACATCTCCAACGGCCAAAAAATAAGAGTCTATTACTATATATATATATATATATATATATATATATATATATATATATATATATATATATATATATATATATATATATATATATATATATATATATATATATATATATATATATATATATATATATATACACATATATATATATATATATATATATATATATATATATATATATATATATATATATATATATGAGGCCTTATGGAAATCACTGCATTATATTAAAACGGACGACTTGTGGGGTCATGTAGAAGCACATTTTTCAAATTCGAAAATTTTTGAGAAATTAAAAAAAAAAAACAGTAAAACTAGATTTTATCGCCAAACCAACCCGCCGCCATTGTACGAACTAGCCCAAGCGCAATGTTGCTATTCGTACAATGCGCCTCTGCTGAGCTAAATCTCACCAGCCCTGTAAATGTTCTTATTAACAATCGGCCATATTGTTTAGTTATTTTGTTTACCAGTGGCAGGGTAAAAACAATATCTTGATTTCATTAATTTCATCACTTCTTTAGGGACGAATTTTACTTTATTATTGAGATCTGCTATTTAATGTGAATTTTCTGCAATTGGTCCTGCTACATGGAGGTGCCAGTTCCAATAGATGCTGATTTCCCTACCACCCTGAATATATCTGTGAAAAACAAGAAAAAAAAAATTTCTTTAGCAGACGAAAACGGTGGTATGGTATATACTGTTGCATCAAAAATATAGGTTATGGACTACCAGGACGGCTATCTTTGAATCACCAAGGACATGAATATTTCGCACCGTATCAGAACTCGTTAGAATATCTAGGTAAAAAGGCAAATCGTAAACACCCAGTATCAACAGGCAAGACTTAAAAGGCATACGACCAAAAGTATCAGTAGCCAATAAATAACATGAAGAAAAGAAAAGCTTATTTTGTCTTATTTTATCTATGCGTTTCACTCTTGAATTAAGAGTTTCGGCGGTTTCATACCGGATGGCGCTGAGGTCTTCTTTTACATTGACAATGCCTACAGGTGAGTAGCTGGCGGTAAATTGTACAAGCCTTGTATACGTTGTGGTAACCGTACATTGCAGCCGTCATTGAAGCCGTCATTGAAAACGTCTTTGAAGCTCCGCCCCACTCTGGACTAACATGTATGGCCTCAATGTCATTACATAGACTGTTAGCTGTACGTTGGTGTCTTGTTCTATTACACATTTCCATACGACTGGAAGGTTATGAGCATCTTTCTGTTTGTTTAAGGTGCCAGTTGCTTGTTTTTATTAGTCTTGAACAGTGGTTATTCTTTTATGAACTGTCACTAGGTGGTGATGTTATTTGTTTGTTATGGATACTAAGTTTGTGTTCGTCAAGCCTTGCACATATCTTTCTGTAAATTTGTCCTATGTCCATACAAGATGCTGTATTTGGGCGATCCAAGAATGTATAAAGTCATTTTTTCCAGAGGATCATACGACGAATATCATCAATCAGTCGATCAAAGTTTTGACTTCAGGTCTAATTTAACGCCTTCTGTTCTAAGTAAATTATGAAGAGGTTTACTATGGATGATGACAGATATAAACCGAAGGCGGTGCCTTCTATTTGCCTGTATATTTGGATATCAGCCAAGAAATAAGCGTTCTTGAGACAGTGTCTGATAAGTTTTATGCAATTTGTTAGAGAGCTTCATCCACTGGGATTCTAGCTCATACTCTACTATGGATTATAATATGCTGGCTAGATGTTTTCAAGTTTGTTGAAAAGTAAATTGAAAGCACTGAAACCAGAGCTTGTACAGCATCCCATGTTGTAATTGCAACGGAGCTTACAGAGGACAAATTAACAGAAGGATTTTTCATGGCTCGAAGAGCCAAAATTGATTTCAACAATTGCAAGCAAATAGCAGCCACCGTTCAACACTACAAAACAAGGATCATTCGAGAAGCCATGGAAATTAAGAAAACTGGCCTTAAACAAAAAAGATGATGTTTTTAACTTTCCAGCCGTTTGAAAATGCGTAATAAAACAAGATACCAACTTATCAACAGCTAATAGCCTACAGAACAACAGGTATACTAACCTACTACTTTTTTGTTTCGTGCCAATACCATATATGTTATGCCAACGTGGATAACGCATACACAGTTCGCATAGTTCAGAAACTTTTAGTTTACGTCAATTACTGACCAATCTGCATCGATGATGCCAAAAGAATTTTGGTGAAAGATGTGCCACTACCAAGCAAAAACTACACTGATTAACGGATGTACTCCGGTATCTGACAGGAAACATATTTCTCCAGGAAACACATTTTCCATTCGTGAATCCTATATTAACCAACAGTAGGTATGTACATGAAGTGAGTGGTCACCATAACCATCCATGTAGTTCACAGCCTAAACGCCAACCCATGTTACAAAGCCATAAATGTACGCGCAAGCTGAACGGCAGAATGCAGATCGTATGAACTTCACATGTAACCTAACTATGTGTTGTATTTAATAGTCATAACATAATGAAGAATCTCCGACAGTGAAAATTATTGATACTCGTAATTGTTGTTGATACCTCCCGGCAGATGCGTCATAGTATACTAACGTACTACTTTTTTGTTTCGTGCCTAGAGATTATCGATTTTCGCTTTTCTTTGCATGTAAATGAAAGGACTAAAATCGATCTTCGATGCAGAAGCGCTAGTGTAATAAGAGTAGCAAAGTTACCAAAGGCCGAACCCGAGTTAATTTATTATTTCAACAAGAGAAGGCTAAATACTGCTAAATGCCGTCCCAATTTAAAACTTGGTCAGAGAACAATTACTTGTCTATCAATATAAGCCACTTAAACTGGACAAAGTTCATTTTCAGCTGTTTTTGACTGTTCTCTCATCAATCTCGGGACGCATTTCGTATTACGCCTCTTCTGCCGAACAAGCATCGACGGAGAACAGAACCCAAAGTACTTGACGTAGTACTAACACAAAGAATAAGTAAGATACAATAATTTGCATCTTTTGCTTATGTAAGCCCAGTTTTAAAGGCGTCTTGGCCCTCGGGGGCTGTTTGAGGATCGTTAGAGGAATTGCTCAGTGAGTTGCTCATAATTACCTCTTGACCACGTTTTATAGTTTGGCTGAAGAACCGTGATACGGTGAATCGCATCCTGAGATAGTTTGACAAACAGACGAACAAAAGAGAATCAAAAACTGCTGAAAATGGACTTTGTCCAATTTTCGTAGTGTATTTTATATACTTGGGATAGAACTTTATAAAGCGTTATCAAGCGGTAATTGTTAGAAACTCGCTGATCAATTCCTCTGTTGGCCTGCGGCTTTAAACAGCCCTCGACAGAAGTCAGGTACGCCGTCAAAATTGAGCTTACATCTTTGTCTTTTTGAAATTTCATATTCTACTGGATATTTCTTGCCTTTAGTTATATTTCGGCTAGATTCCTTATGTTTATTGGAAATATACACCATACCAGAGATCTGAGGTGGGGATCTATATTGTAACGTTGGTTAAGTAGATTAGTTAGACTTCGCCAGGGTGTAGTCCTTGGCAGATTCTTTTGGATCCATGTCTGTCTTACCGTCAGCTACAGTGTTCGCGATCATATCACGACGTTACCTGTCGATTCCGTCTCAGAAGCATGGTCCGAAGGTCTTATGATGACATCCTTTGAAGTGCACAAATTGTCCGTGTGTATTTTAGAGGTTCCCGTTATAAACATCTCACTACTTCTTGAAAACTAAAGGTTTTTGGGTCAGTTGTGGCCACGTCGAATTTAAATTCTTCCTGTTCCATCTAGTAATAAGATACAGCAGAAAAAAGGTGTGTACTGTGTAATGTAGTGCACCCGAGGCGTGGACGATAAAGATGAACTCATTCCCTTCTGAGGAAGTCCGGCAGCCGCCAATGAAGCCTGTAGAGGCATGCAGCAGGGCCCTAGTCCAAGCGGCACTTGGCGCTACTGCATCGCACACTTAGTGATTGGGAAGCCCCCTACGCTGGATAGGCAAGGATCTACCCTGTTCTACCACAGCTGCGGTCGGTGTGCCGTTCTTCCTTTTTTTGCTACCACTCTAGATAGTTTTCCCTCTTGTTCAGATTAAGGTAGGTTGTTTCAGTAGTCCTTAAATTCAATTAAATATATTTATAAGTTACATAACGACATGATAAAGATAAGCAGATGATGCTTAAAATATTCACCTATTGTTGTTTAATGGTTTGACAATTTAATTTGAAAAATTTCCAGTGTTCTAGATCAAACTAATCAAGGAAATCCTAATTTATTCAAAAATATTTTAAAAATGATTAATGAAAATTCAAAAAATAACTTAAAATAAGAATTATTAATGACAATTAATCAGAAATAAAGCTAATGTTAGACTCTGACGTTTTGAGGTTTGGCCTACGAAAACACGAGGTATCTTCACAGACACTATCAATTAGTGTACTGTACCGATTTTTAGTGTTCCGTACGGAACACTTATAAGATTACTTCGGTGTCCATCTGTTGTTGAAATTTGGCACTAATATAGGAATTGATGGCCTCATCAGAGCCGTGTAGTTTTGAAAGTTAAATTTTGACTAAAAGGGTTAGTTTTGAGGGTAAAATCGGAAGTGAAAAAATTTTTTTACCAGGTCATCGAGTGAGGTGTTAAATGAAAGCTTGTAAAAACAAAATATATATAATATAATACTTGCGCACACTTTTCTTTGTATTGTTTTTAAAAAATTGCGAAAAATTTTTGTCCGCGCCTTATCTCGAAAAGTACTGAACAAAAGATTTTGAAAAAATTCTGGAATATTCTCCACAGGGTGTAGATTGAACAACAATTATCACGAGTGCATTACCTTTAATAATTTATCTAGTATATATAAAAAAAAACAAAAATTTCAATGTCATCAGTTTGCATTAAAGATCGGAAAAAAACTTTGTTGATAACTCATTTAGGATGTGTTTTGTGAAGTTATTGATCATCTTATACCTCCGTAACAAAATTTTTTATTTGAAAAGCACAACTTGCACTTCACCGGTTTTTTTATTTTAGGTGATTCACGGTAGAGATTTGACAGGGAAAATAGCCATAATAACTGGAGCAAATACGGGTATTGGATATGAAACGGCCAGATCATTGGCTAAACATGGCTGTACCGTAGTCTTTGCTTGTAGAAATTTATCCGCTGCTGAAGAGGCCATCGATAAGATACGTACTGAAGAAAGGCTTAATATAGCTGATAACTGTATTGCTATACATTTGGATTTGTCTTCGTTACCATCAGGTACTTTTATAACTTTTGTAACCATGAATTTTTAAAATAATATTTAATTAACAAAAGAAATTGTTTATTTGATGGCTTTGTTATATTTTTTTACTATATACTTCTACAATTCATATATTAAAATCATAATAACTATGTTTGTACATTAACTATTGTTCAAAAAAATTGTTGAACAGCATTACGTGAATGTAAAGGCCAAAAGAATGCTTTGTACACTGTGTAGATCAATCTGTTCTGGCTTCCCGTAACAACGACTCTTGAAATGATAAAGTAGGTACAGTTTGATATATACAATTATTTTCATTAAATTGATTTGAACCAATCCTTATCAACAGGATGGATTTGAAAAATTATTGTACTAAAATAAAATATTTACTTATATACCATCAGTAATGTAGGATAATACATATACTACTACTACTCTTAAAAACAGTATACAGAGTTTATCGCGGTTACCGCAGAATCACTGAACACATTTAAAAGTTATTTTTTTAACGAACATTTTATATCTCAAAGAAGAAAAAAAATACATTTTTAAAATTTTCCATTGAGAGGAACCTATATTGTTTACTAGCCGTGCCCGCGGCTCCGTTCGCGTGGACTTGATTCACCTTTATCGTCACTGCTTATTCGTTATGTTTATATTATTATATAGCTCGAGAGGGCTTAGAGGCTCAGGGCTTGGTTGTATACTTGTCTCCACTTATTTTTGTCTCCTGTTAGCTTTTCCCAGTGCGGGATTCCCATCAACTCCGGATCTTGCTTTACTGTCTGAATCCATGTAGATCGAGGTCTACCCTTCTTCCAACCACTCCTCTTATTAGGGCTTACTTTGCCGGTCTTTCTTTCTTCATCCTTGCCACCTGTCCCGACTTCTTATGATTTGGCTTATAAGGGGTTTCGTATATAGGCATTTTAATTCGTAGTTTGTTCTTCTTCTCCACGGTCCCTCTTCTTTCCTTCCTCCGTAGATTCTTCTCAAAGCTTTCCTTTCCCACACCTCCAACGTCTCCTTTTCTCTTGCATTCAGTTTCCACGTTTCGCATCCATATGTCTCCGTGGGTCTGACAACTGTCGTGTATATTCTTTCTTTTGCTTTTTGTGATACATTCTTTGATTTCAATATTGGATTCATTGCCCCCAAACATCTCTGTCCTTTCGCTATTCTTTCTTGTATCTCCGTCCTTTCTTATCCCCTCTCTGTTATTGTAACTCCCAGATAATTAAATTTGTCTACTTTTTCAAACGTTTATCTTTGTTTATTATATCTAAACTTTTGTTTTTTTTTATTATCCTTCTTCTTTGTAATTTCCATGTATTTTGTTTTTTCCTCATTTATCTTTAGTCCTCTTATCCTTCCCCTTTCTTCTATCCTACTTATGGCTTTTTTGAGGTTCTCTTTTGCTCTTGCAATCCCTGCTACATCATCCGCGTAGGCCAAGCATTGGCAGGTTTGTTGGTATATCGTTCCATTTGTTTTTATTTCTGACTCCCGGATTATCTTCTCTAGTACCAAATTAAATAGACATGTCGAGACTGGATCCCCCCGTCTTAATCCTCTCTTCACCTTAAACTTGTCTGATACTTTGCCCTCAACCAACACTCTATTTTCTGTGTCATTCAGGGTCATTCTCACCATGCGAATCAATTTACATGGAATTTTTAGTTCTTCCATTATCTTGTAGAGTCCTTCTCTATTTACATATGCTTCTCTGAAATCTACCAAGACCAAGTGTAGTGCCAAATTTTATTCTAAGCTATTATCTTGGATTCGCTTAATCGAAAATATCTGGTCTGTAACCGATCTATTTTTCCTGAATCGACACTGGTACTCTCCCAGAATAGATTCGGCTTTCTCTTCTAGTCTGTTTTTGATAGTCACCACTACTATCTTGTACACGACATCCAGTAAAGCTATTGATGAAAAATTAGCACATATAGTTTTTTCTTCTTTTTTGTATGTTGGACAAATGAGCGACTCTTTCCAGCTCACTGGCATCTTTTCTGTTTCCCATATTTCTTGCACCAACCGACATATTTCATTTTCCAGATCTACTCCTCCAGCTTTTATCATTTCTGCTGTTATACAATTTCCACCCAGGGCCTTATTTTTTTTTTGGATTCTGAGTATTTCTCTTATTTCTTCTTTGCAGGGTTTGTTTGTCCCCTCCTGCCCTTCAGTTAATTTAACTTCGTATTTCTCATTCAACCCCTCATTTTCATCTCCATTTAATGTTTCTTTAAAGTATTCCGCCCATTTATTCAGTCTTTCTGCCAAGCTTACTGCTAAACTTCCATCTTTTTTACTACATATTAGCATTTTGTCTCTGTTTATGTCTTTTGTATTTTATAAAAAAAAAAAAACACACGTAAATCGGATAAGTGGTTCTTGAGTGCTAAGTGCACTAATGGGCAGACAGACAGAGAGACGTTACATTTTATATATATTACATAGATTATTATTATTATTATTATTATATAACCTGGCCAGAGAACATATGTATGAATTTAAAAAAAAAAAGCGTAAATCGGATAAGTGGTTCTCTAGTGATAAGCGCACTAACGGACAGACAGATATATTATAGAAGATTATAGATAACCTGGCCAGAGAACAAATGTATGAATTTAAAAAAATAACATGTAAATCGGATAAGTGGTTCTCGACAAATAAGCGCGCTAACGGACAGACAGTCAGACAGAGAGACGTTGCATTTTATATATATTACCGATATTCTTTCCTACATGATATTATTCCATATTTAATGATTTAGGCAGTGTATTGCAAGAGAATGCGCTAGCAGCAAACTTTTTTCCGACTTGATTCACTATTATCGTCACTGCTTATTCCTTATGTTATCGAACGTAACAAAATATAGCCTATAATCTGACCAGAGAACATATGTATGTTTTTAAAAAAAAAGGTAAATCGGATAGGTGGTTCTTCAGTGATACGCGCACGAACGGACAGACAGACAAAGAGACGTATTTTATATACATTATAGATATTATAGAAGATTATAGATAACCTTGCCAGAGAACAAATGTATGAATTTAACAAAAAACACGTAAATCAAATAAGTGGTTCTCGAGAAATAAGCGCGCTAACAGACAGACAGACAGAGAGACGTTGTATTTTATATATATTACAGATATTCTTTGCTACATGATATTGTTCCATATTTAATGGTTTAGGCAGTGTAAAGCAAGAGAACGCGCTAGCGGCAAACTTTTTTCAGACTTGATTCACTATTATCGTCACTGCTTATTCCTTATGTTATCTAACGTAATAAAATATAGCCATTGAATTCCTGTGCTATTTTCAAATAACTTTGTTAACATTGACACCTGTCATTTTCTGCTCTTGGAATTTCGGTAAAAAATTAGCTCGTAACCTTACAGTTTTAACCTGTGTTAGTTTTAAAATTCGACAGTGCCACGAAAACTAATGATTTGTACATTTTATTCTGTACACATTTAAATTATGTGGTGTGTGGACCTACTTTTTAAAATTATTAACCATTATGATAAATATAAACTGCACAATGAAGGATGTATAAATAAGTTTCCTCGGATTAATCGTTTCATAGTCCGGGTCAAAACTAATCGTTACTGACTACGGTTATTGCGGCTAAGTAAACTAGTTACAAAACCAATACTTCACGCCAGTAAATTATTGAATAACGTTGAAAATGCCTAACACTCAGTATATATTTCAATATCCACTGACTACAAACCTCAAAAATTACCTAACGTTATGTATGTATGTATATATATATATATATATATATATATATATATATATATATATATATATATATATATATATATATATATATATATATATATATACCGGGTGACACAGCCAACATGTAACACCCTGTAATTTTTTTATTTTGAAAGTTACATATTTGCATTTTTAGATGCCATAATGGGACATTATTAGGCTTTTTTATCACTTAAGAAATATTTTTAACTACTTCCGGTTTGACCGGAAGTGACTGCAACTTTCTTATTTTTAATGGAACTCTGTATATTTTTTTATCAATTTCAATTCACTTTGAAATTCTCTTTCCAACGATGTATCACAAGTTGACATTTGTTTAACAGGTGACCGGAAAAACTGATTTAAACTCTTAGATTTAGGCGGCCATGGCGGGTATACTAGCAATTGTTTTTGTTCGTTTTATCTCACTTTGGGAGGAATTTAAGACTATCCATTTATCGTGCCTTTTTCGCGAACCTAAATGGCTCCTAAAAAATTTTATGCTTTACATTCGGTTACAGAATTTTCTCTTTAAATAATGATCAATATCACCAAAATTAAGATAGGAACATATAGTTTTTTATTTAACCTAGTTACACATTACAGATTTTTTGCCAAGATACATCTGACAGAACTATCTAACTCCAATTGGATTTATTATTATTTTCAGAAAATAAGAAACCTATTTATTAAATAAATATTTCAATGCAAATGATAAAACCACACATAATAAGAATAACACAACAATACCGATAATTGTAATTAATTAATATTAGAAAGAAGTAATATTTTAACTAAGTAATACAATAAAAATAAATAGATCAAACTATTTTATACTAGATATCAATTTGCTAGGTATTTATTCAAAATGCTGTCCGTTGTTAATCCTACACAATCTTGTTTTTCTCACCGTAACTCTCATAACGTTCTCCAACTGAATTTTAGTAGTGATTTACTGCTCTTCTTAAGCGCATTTCTAAATCATTTTTGTCTGTTGTTGGAGAGGGGTAAGATCTTGCAGGCCACTTATAAGGTCTATTGGTACCTAACCAATCTGCACCAAATCTTTGATTCAAATAGTTTACTACATTTCTACTACTGCGGGCTGGAGCGCCATCCTGTTGGAAAATGTCTCCACGATTTAAAGGCAAAGTTTCTAAAAAATCTTCAACATCATTTTGAATGAACTCTTTCTCCATTTAACGCACCATCAAATATAATAGGACCAATAATTCTTGTGCCGAGGATACTCAACCACACGTTAAAGCCGAATCTTTTTTGATAAGCACTTTCCCGCATAATTCTAGGATTTTCTTGGGCCCAATATCGAGTATTGTTACGATTAAATAGACCCAAATTGGTAAATCTAGATTCATCCGAAAATAGAATGTTGTAATGAAATTGCAAAAACCAATTACAATAATCCATTTTTCTTTGGGAATCTGTTTGAAATAAATATTGATTTATTTGATATTTGTAGGACTTGAATTTATATTTTCTTAAAATGCGACGAGTGGTTTCACGATTTATACCGATTTGTTCTTGGACATGTCTTATAGAAATTATAGAATCTACCTGAATAATGGCCAATACATTGATTTTTGACTCTTCGTCACCAATAAATACATCAGCAAGTTCAATCGGTTGCCTTCTAAACTGTTGCTCTACCCTTAAAAAATAATTGTTGGGTGGGTGTCTCCTATCGGGATAGCTTGCCATGTATAGTTCGGCGGCTTGTCGGCTATTCTTTCTGCACTCTCCATCAATTAATAACATGTCTACTTTTTTCCATTGAATTCCTGTTTGGTAACGAAAAATTATTTTTGACGTAAAGTAAACAATAATAATGGCCATTTTGGTAACACGCAGCAACCATGACTTTCGGTTCGTCTGTGCCTCTCAAGAAAGATTCGGCTTTAACGTATGGTTGGGTATCCTTGGCACAAGACTTATTGGTCCTATTATATTTGAAGGTGCGTTAAATGGAGAATAAAATTTGGGGTTCATTTCAAATGATGTTGAAGATTTTTTAGAAACTTTACCTTTAAATCGTGGAGACATTATTTTCCAATA
This sequence comes from Pachyrhynchus sulphureomaculatus, assembly GCA_019049505.1. Taxonomy (NCBI): domain Eukaryota; kingdom Metazoa; phylum Arthropoda; class Insecta; order Coleoptera; family Curculionidae; genus Pachyrhynchus; species Pachyrhynchus sulphureomaculatus. Next base: position 69,222,443 of record CM032448.1, on the reverse strand, counting down.
GGATGGCGCTCCAGCCCACAGTAGTAGAAATGTAGTAAACTACTTGAATCAAAGATTTGGTGCAGATTGGTTAGGTACCAATAGACCTAATAAGTGGCCTGCAAGATCGCCAGATCTTACGCCTCTTGATTTTTTTATATGGAACCATCTAAAAGAAAAAGTTTACAAAAATCCACAAAACAGACAGAAATGATTTAGAAATGCGCTTAAGAAGAGCAGTAAATCAAATTACTGAAATTCAGTTGGGAAACATTATGAGAGTTACGGTGAGAAAAATAAGATTGTGTAGGATTAACAACAGACAGCATTTTGAATAAATACCTAGCAAATTTATATCTAGAATAAAATAGTTTTATCTATTTATTTTTACTGTGTTACTTAGTTAAAATATTACTTCTTTCTAATATTAATTAATTACAATTATCGGTTTTGTTGTGTTATTCTTATTATTAAATGTTTTGGTTTTATCATCTGCATTGAAATATTTATTTAATAAATAGGTTTCTTATTTTCTGAAAATAATAATAAATCCAATTGGCGTTAGATAGTTCTGTTAGATGTATATTGGCAAAAAACCTGCAATGTGTAACTAGGTTAAATAAAAAATATGTGTTTCTATCTTAATTTCGGTGATATTGTTCATTATTTAAAAAGAAAATTCTGTAACTGAATGTAAAGCATAACATTTTTTAGGAGCCACTTAGACTCACGAAAATGGCACGATAAACGGATAGTCTTAAATTCTTTCCAAAGTGAGAAAAAACGAACAAAAACATTGCTTGTATATCCGCAATGACCGCCTAAGTCTAAAAGTTTAA
>CM032448.1:69111625-69214125 GCA_019049505.1 Pachyrhynchus sulphureomaculatus | reverse complement strand
CAATTTGGAGGGATCTAAACAAATAGTCTCGATTTCACATTATAAAACACGCATATTCAGAGAAGCCTTGGAAATCGAAAAGAATGGACAGCTGAATAAGCGAGATGATGCGCTGAATATATCCACTACATGGAAGGGTCTATTAGCTAAATCAAGAAATAACCAAAACATCGAGAAGGCAACAGTCAGCATAGCGCCGGAACCCGTAATTACCGCCCAGCCGGTAAACACCGATGCTGGGACGAACACTTCCGACCCCTCCACCTACAATCTGCGTAGACGCCAACCTATAAAAGAAGGCGGCCGCACGTCGGTTTCTGAGTCAGCTTCGAGCGGCAGCAGCAGCAAGATCACAGTATCGAGTAGCAGCAGCATCGGGAGCACGTGAAAATGTCAAATGAAATTTTGGCGAAATGTCGTCCAAATTCATTGTTAGACGAACGGATTGAAACCCGGAATTTTAATGTATTATACATACATATATATATATATATATATATATATATATATATATATATATATATATATATATATATATATATATATATATATATATATAAATATATAAAATATATAAATTCAGTTTATTTGCCAATATTTACAAATTAATAAAGTAAAAGAATTAAATTTGCTTGGAATGAGACAAAAAGGATGGCGCAGCGATTATAAACGACCGATATTACATGCCCATTACTATTTGGGTATGTGTAGCGCCACCCTGTAGCGGACATATACATTAAAAATAAATAAAAAGTTAATTCTAGAAAATAGCAGAGCGCAAAGAGAGCACGCAGCGAGCAGACAGCGAAGGCGCCAGGGAGATGTATAGGGAAAGACAATTAAATTTTGCCTAATATGATAAGGTAGGCAAGTGGTAACCTCCCCTAAATGTAACTCAAAAAATTATATACAAATAAGTAGGTAAATATTACTTTAAATTAGGTAGAATTCTTTTGCTGGTTAATAAATTGATATTTTATATAGGAAGAAAACTTATATATATATATATATATATATATATATATATATATATATATATATATATATATATATATATATATATATATATATATATATATATATATATATAATATATATATATATATATATATATATATATATATATATATATATATATATATATATATATATATATATATATATATATATATATATATATATATATATATATATATATATATATACGTATATATATATATATATATATATATATATATATATATATATATATATATACGTATATATACGTATATATATATATATATATATATATATATATATATATATATATATATATATATATATATATATATATATATATATATATATATATATATATATATATATATATATATATATATATATATATATATATATATATATATATATATATATACGTATATGTGTATGTATATATATATAAATATAGATATATATATATATATATATATATATATATATATATATATATATATATATATATATATATGTACGAGGCTGGTTTGAAAAGTCCGTGCAAAAATAAAAACTACTTATGTGTTTGGGGTAAACCTTTTTTATTTTTCGACATAGTCTCCTTTTAGGCTTATACACTTCGTCCAACGATGTTCTAGTTTGTTGATCCCTTCCGAATAATAGGATTTGTCCAAGTCTGCAAAATATCCATTAGTGTCTGCAATCACCTCCACGTTTGAATAAAATCTTTGTCCCGCCAGCCATTTCTTCAAATTGGGGAACAAATAGTAGTCCGAGGGAGCCGAGTCTGGAGAATAGGGGGGATGTGAAACGAGTTGGAATCCTATTTCCATTAATTTTGCGACCACAACTGCTGAGGTGTGTGCTGGTGCGTTGCCGTGATGGAAAAGGACTTTCTTGTGGGCCAATCGCGGACGTTTTTCTTGCAGCTCGGTTTTCAAACGGTCCAATAACGATGAATAATATTCACCTGTAATAGTTTTACCCTTTTCCAGATAGTCGATGAGGATTATCCCTTGCTAATCCCAAAAGACAGTCGCCATAATCTTTCCGGCCGAAGGAACGGTCTTCGCCTTTTTTGGTGCAGATTCCCCCTTGGTAACCCATTGTTTAGATTGTTGTTTGGTCTCAGGAGCATAGTAATGTATCCATGTTTCATCCACAGTGACGAAACGACGCTTAAAGTCCTCCGGATTCTTCTGGAACAGCTGCAAACCATCCTTGCAACACTTCACACGATTCCGTTTTTGGTCAAGCGTGAGCAATCGCAGCACCCATCTTGCGGATAGCTTTCTCATGTCCAAATGTTTATGCAAAATATGAGAGAACGTTCAGCGTCACTTGTGCCCATATGGCCAGTCCGAAAATTTTGAAACCACTTATAAACTGTTCTCATCGAAGGTGCAGAGTCACCATAATGTTTATCAAGCTTCTCTTTAGTCTCCTGAGGCGTTTTGCCTTTCATAAAGTAATGTTTAATCACCACACGAAATTCTTTTTCGTCCATTTCTTGAAAATCACTCGACTTCCTTGATTCACACGAATGCCAAACACAAAGAAATAGACCAATATGGCTGAAACTTGGTGTGCGTTCATTCAAGAGATGCTACTAACTAAACATGATCTCGATACGCGCCGGTGGTGCCATCTCTCGAACTTTGCACGGATTTTTCAAACCAGCCTCGTATATATATATATATATATATATATATATATATATATATATATATATATATATATATATATATATATATATATATATATATAATATATAATATATAATATATATACGTATATATACGTATATATATATATATATATATATATATATATATATATATATATATATATATATACAAAAGAATTTAAATATACTTTCTCGGTGCCGGTGGGATTCGAACTCACGGTCTTAGAGTACACGTCACTGCAGTTTGCCAATTAAGCACCAGCAACTTGCTGGTGGTGTCTCGTCGTTTCTCCCACCTTACTTAAAAACTAATCTTGATTGCTTTGACTTCACGCGCATTATGATCAGATGATGACATTGTCAGCCAATTCTACCGGCACCGAAAAACCTATCTTTAATTCTCTTATCGTTCTGCCTTTACCTTCAGGTATTTGCCTGATTATTTGTGGTTTTGATACCCTTAACTGACATCATTTTCTTTCAATTAAACTTACTCCCGGTTTATTTATTCTTAAGATTATAACCAGAAACGCTATTACGATACATTCTAAATTTATTTTTTTTAACTTTGTTGTAGTTGTTCAGTTTGCCAATACAATCAAGAGTCGATATCATCAGATAGACATGCTTATTTTAAATGCTGGAGTTTTTGGTCTACCGCTAATCAAAACCTTGGACGGTTTCGAAATGACGTTTCAAGTCAATCATTTGTCTCATTTTTACCTTACGTTGTTATTAGAGCCTATGTTAGGGCTAGGATCGAGAGTTGTAGTTGTGTCATCAGAGTCCCATAGGTGAGGAAATCATTGTTGAATAACGACTTCCTAACTTTCTTAAAATATTGAACCAATGTGCAGTAAGGATCAAACCAACAGTAGTGTGTTTGTACTCTTTATACATGGGACTACCGACAGAATAATAAAAATCGAACTTTACATACATATCTTCAACATATATAAGAAAATTGATGAATGCACGGTCATCAGAAATTAAATTCCCTTTACATATCAAGGGTGTGGCCTTTTATGGTTACACATAGCGTTATTTTTTAAAAGTATTTTAACAGCTTATGAATCAGCAAACTACGATTTGAAATTCTGCATTTTCTACGCAGCATAGTTTTTAATATATTATATTTGTAATAGTAAAAACAAAATGAAAAAGAACCCCACGCTAATCTGATCAAAAGTCTCCATGGACACAAAGTCCAAAAATGGGTAGATTAGGAATTATCGAGGGTGGAAATAGTACAAAAAAAAAAACCGCTGAGAAAATACTATTTTTGCGTTTTTTAAGGACTTATTTTTACTAGAACATGTTTTTACAAAAAATTCCAACGGCATTATACGTTTTTTGGGTTGCTAATTATGAATATAATTATTTTTACCTATTTCGCCCCTACTTTCGAATATTGGCCATTTCTGGAGTTTTTTTTTTGATTTAATTCGCCTAGAACATATTTTTGCGAAAAATTCTAACGGAATTTTATATTTTTGATTATAATAATTATTTTGAACTAATTTGATCCTACTTTCCAATAGCATTTATTTTTGGCCAACTTTTGGCCCTTTCCTGGATTTAATTAGACTAGAACATATCAAAGTTATACTTTATTTTCAACAACACTAAGGAAATTGTTAAGAAAGAATGGTGAAAATTATATGGCCAAAAATAAACGAATTATTATATTCGTAATTATCAACTCAAAAAACATAAAATTCCGTCAGAATTTTGCGCCAAAATAAGTTCTAGACGAATTAAATCAAAAATAGACTCCAGAACTGGCCAAAATGGCCAATACTCGAAAGTAGGAGTAATGTGTCAAAATAATTATTATATTCCTAATTAGCAACCCAAAAAACATATAACACGCAGGCTGAAAAGGTTTTGGCCTGACACATAGATGTCGTCCTTTTCAAAAAATCCATATGATTTTTGGAAGTACCAATGTTTCTTGACATTTCGATGATTAGTTTACAAGTTACAGTGGTTTTAGTGACGCTACTTTCAATATTTTCAAAACAATGAAAAAAATCGAATTTCGTGTATTAATTAAACACTGTTTTTTGATGGGAAAAATACCGTTCAAGCAAAGCAATGGCTTAATAAGTGTTACGGGGACTGTGCCCCTGGAAAATCACTGATCATTTACTGGTATGTCGAATTTAAACGCGATCATACAGATACAAATGATGCTAAACGCTCTGGATGCCCCAATGAGATGGTTACAGATGGAAAACATAAAAAAATCCATAAAATTGTTTTGGATTACAGTAAAGTGAAATATGTGAGTTAGCTGACCCTCTAAAGATATCAAAAGATCAATATTTTGCATGAACATTTGGGAATGAGAAAGCTCTGTTCGAAATAGATACCGCATTTGCTCACGGTGGACCAAAAACAACATCGTGTTGATGATTCTGAGCGGTGTTTAGATCTGTTTAAGTTCAATAAAAATGATTTTTTCATGCGACATGGATCTACCACTACACATCGGAATCAAATCGGCAGTCAGCTGAGTGGACAGCAACCGGCTGGAAAGGTTTTTTGGCTTCTATATTTTGGGATGCGCATGGAATAATTTTCATCGACTATGCTGAGAAGGGAGAAATCATCAATAGCAAATATTATATAAAGTTATTGGTGCGTTTGACGGCAGAAATCGCAAAGAAACGGCTCCAAATGAACAAGAAAAAAGTGCTCTTTCATCAAGACAATGCACCGTGTCATAAGTCAATGGTTACGATGGCAAAATTGCATGAATTGAAGTTCGAATTACTTTCTCATTCACCGTATTCTCTAGATTTGGCCCCCAGCGACTATCATCTATTCGCAGACCTCAAAAAAACTGCTTGCGGGAAAGAGATTTGGCTTCAATGAAGAAATTATCACCAAAACTGAGGCCTATTTTGAAGGCAAAGACAAATCCTTCTACAAGAAAGGTATAGAAATGTTAGAAAAGCGTTGGACTGTTTGTATCGCTTTTGAAGGAGACTATATTGATGAATAAAGTCGAATTTTGCAAAAAAAATGTGTTTTAAGTAGTTAAACCAAAAACTTTTCAGCCTACGTATTAATTCAGTTGGAATTTTTCGTAAAATCATGTTCTAGTCAAAATAAGTCCTTAAAAAACGGAAAAACGGCATTTTCTCAGCGGATTTTTTATTAATTCCACGCTCGATAATTGTTAATCTATCCAATTTTGTACTTTGTGTCCATGGAGACTTTTGATCAGAATGGCTTGAAGTATAACGTACTACATTTTTAGCCGATTTGACCGGGATCCAATTTCCATAAGATTAGTGCAGGGTTGTTTATAAAATACTTATACTGATACCAGAATTTAAAACAAAATAATTGCTTTGGTAATGGAGTATTTGTAGTTTTGGCATTGGAACGACGAACATAGGGGTATTTGAACGATCTACGCGGCCAAAATTATTTTTCGGTTCTGTTGTATGCTAAATTATATTACCAAGTTAAATTAATCAGTTACTTTGCATAAAATTACTTAATTTGTAATAAAAAAATATATATATATTTTAAATGAAAACATTTATTTACAAAATAAATGTAAAATCATATTTTGTCGTCCACAAACGTATTTTCATCTTCACTTCCAGAAGAACACAGTGCGTTCGGCTCTGTAGGCAGGAGCATTTCTAGCGTCTCTGGTAGGAATGAATGTGACTTTATCCTCTTTATTCGCCTCATACTGCTCAACAAAGGATCGGAACTTAAAAGTAAACGATTAAAAATGTCCCTGTTGCAGCTTTCTCGTGAAAACTTTCGGGCAAAATCTTATCGGTAAAACCGAAAGTGCTTGTTCTTCGCCTCTGCGGCTTCTTCAGACGGCTGCCCAATTGGTAACAAAGCATTTTTTATTATCTCTGCGCCATGAACAAGAATCTTGTGCATCGTGGGTGTCACGGGTAGAGTTCCACATATAGACGAGCAGTTTCTGATGCATACTTGTCATATTTTTCTGGGTCGACTTTATGTCCGCTTGAGATTGTCTCCAAAATGACTTTTAACCTATATAACAGGTCATAGCTAAGGCCCGTTATTTCTGCTGCCAATTTCGGGTCTTCGATTGGTGTCCCCATCATTGGTGTTTCCAAAATTTGCCTTTGGCATATCGACCAATAACCCGGTTTCATTGCGAAACCGGGTCTGGATTTCAAGTTTCCTCTCTTTCTCGAGTTCCTTTTCAGCCTCTGTTTTTCTTTCTCTATATTTTTTTACTGGCAGTTTATAAGCCAGACGTAGGACACTCTCAAATAATCTTATTCTGGCATGTAATACTGAGAGACCGAATTGTACTGCCTCGGGATTAACTTCTTTTGTTATATCCAATCCTCAAAATCCTTTGAGGTTGCACCACAAGTATAGCACCGGCTTGTTGCTGTGGTTCCAGTGGCGGCATTACACACTTTTCCATCCACCATTGTCATGATAAATTTGTGACTATAAACTTTTTCTCATCTAAATCAACCTCAGTAGGAATGAGAGAATCAACTGATTTATCCACGTAATTAATTTCTTCTTGTGTGACATCAGTACTCTCTTTGATAAAACGAAGTCTTATTGGCCATCAAAAACGCAGAGAAGACAGAGTCGGATTCTCCCACACGGTTTTTTCATTATTTTTTCCAAACATTAATTTTAGAGGCACGAAGCATCTGTGAAATATATTGCTATCCGAAACCGCATCACTGTCAAACTTTTGTTTATATTGGGATTGTTGTGATCCGTCGCAATCCCATTTATGAATCATCGTTACGGTATTCCGTTTTTGTTCATTTAATGTTTGCAATACCTCTTCCGGGTAGTCGGACAATCGTGTAACAGTAAGATCCACCAAGGGCTGTAATTAAGCTTCCGCACTAGTGCTAGTTATCTTGCACGCTTCTGGTGGCGGGTAACACTTTTTTTTCCTTTTGTAGGAGGCTATAACACGGAAAAATATGTTTGTTCGTCCTTCTTATGATTTCATACTGTTCTCTTGTTAGATCTGCGTCTATGTACATTTGGATTGCTTCCTTGACAGTCAAAGGGCTACTTTTATTTTTGATGATTTTGTGCGATAATACACCTTTTTATATTTCGTTGCCCGAGTTGGTGTAGTGATGATTTCTTTGAGTACATTTGAAGCATCTCGCTTTCCCATTTTTCTCAACTCAACTTGCGCGGTATGGGTAGAGCGAAGCTCCTCCGTCTTTCTTTTGTTACTTCTCTCGCTCAATTGTTCAAAAGGTTTACTTGGTCGACCAGATCGATTTTGCAGACTGTCAACCACTGGAATTTCAAAGATTCCTTCTAGAACAAATATGTCTTCCTTATTATGGGCTTTGATCCATCTACGTTTAACTTCAGATTTAAAATGAGAAAAATTCCTTTTTAAGGTTTGTATTTGCTCTTGTGTATATCCTTCAGTTGACAAAAGTTGTTCTTTCAAGCAATTTGGTTTGTCTTCCAAATAAGGTAAATTTTCCTTCATCATGCGGTCAAACAAGTATTTCCGGGCCACAACCTTCATTCCCGATGTACCAAGTGAACCTACAACAAAGAATCGTTAAGTTAAAATTGATAAAATCAAAATCTATTTTTTCTCACAATTTTGACCATAATTTTCAAAGTCCCAAAATGTATCTTATCCGGACTTATCCGGGGCCAGTTTTTTGATTTATTATTTACTAAAACTACCAACTTTAGAATATTATCAAAATTATAGCCGGATCTAACGGGGAAGTATGAAAACGACAGTAAAACATATTTTTTTTTACAAAATAATACTCGTGGAAAAGACCTTTCTTTACCGTCCCTTACGTCGACTCACAAATAAGTACATGATAAAAGTTTTATGAAATAACATAGTTACATACCTGTACTTTGAGAATCCGTCACTTTTTCCACTACTTTAGAACTTATAGACATAAAATTCCACTTTCACAATTATGATTTTTAAGAGCGCCGAGAACTGATAACGTACACGAGGTAACAGGATCGAATTCCGACTGACATAAAACAGGTCGGGTTGGAAGCGGTCGTCTTTTGTTCTCGGAAGGGTCCTCTGTCTCTGGTACTCGGTTACCTGGCAATATTTTGTGTTTTGATTTTTTTGACTTTTGGCCGCCTAGATCGTTCAAATACCTATATGTGCGACGTTAGTAGATTAAATACTACTTTTTGAATTGTAGGTTTGCTAATCTTTCTTTGGATAATCTGGACCCACTGACTTTATCGCCTGATACTTGGCGTCATTACTGGGATATGATGGCTTATAACAACTCAAAATTATGCAATGTTTTATTTGTCAGACAATTGGCAAAAAATTTGCAATCTCGAGGTATATCAGTATTCAGGTAAGTGTGCCGGCATAATAAATATTTGTTCTGAAATTTATGGACGAGACCAGGCTTGTACTGGCAGTTTTCAACCGCTTAATCGACACAATAATTTAGCAGCATGATAACAATTCCACTACTCCCCAGAGAGAACTTTTAACAGTGGCAAATAATCTCCTTTAACTCAAAACTTTTAAACTGTCTCGTGGCCGAAAATCCCTTCCATGCGTAGAATCTCTATTATTACATCGTGAAAAGGTGTCGGATAACACTTTGTCGCAAATTAAGACTCGTTTTCAGGTGGAATATTTGCCTTTATGTGCACGTCAAAACGTTATTTCAATTATTAACTCGATAGATCCAGTGTATAGGAGAAATCAGTTCTTGTATTTTTTATTATATTTTGAAATTTTAAAATTGAACCCGTAACTAATCAAATCAAATATCGAGTTATTCAACGATGCAGACGTAATGCAGAGTAAATCACGAAATTATAAGGTGTTCTATAAATTACTTTAATTTTATTTGACTTCTTTCGCGAACATAAAGGGCGCGAACACAAATTCCCCTGTCCCTTTGGAATTACCTTGCTATGAAGTATTTCACCGGGACGTATACTACCTTTTGTGTATGAATTTTACAATAACATTACTTCTGTGTCTATCGGGTGGCAAATATTTAGTGTTTGATATAATTAACATAGCATAAATGAAGCTGCAGGTGTTTTAACTGATTTAGAATTAGGTATGGAAATTTAAAGAAACTGGTTCGACTTTATAAACCTTAACCTGAACGAACAATTACATCAAGAAGCAATGAAAACCTGGAGTGCGTGCAAATGTTAGTTCGAAAAATATCCACCTGTCATTACGCAAACGATCAACACTCAAACATCGGCTGCTCATGCAAATTTCCGCAGACAGTAGGAAGTCGTTCACCTTAACAAAGACCTGGAAGAAATTCTATCTTGGGGTGACAGTAACCGAGTAGAATTTAACTCTACAAAAGCCTAGGCGGCAATTTTTCTTTAAAAAAGTTAACGTTGCAGACCCGAACATAGTTATGTCGTGCCATTTCATTTCTTTATCATCGTCACTCAAATTGCTGGGCGTTAACTTGGGAGCAAATATATCTTGGGAACTTGTTGTAGGCATACCAAAGAGAGCTAAGAATATTATTTCGAACTAGAAAGCTCCACACTTTACAACAACTTCTAATTCTGTACAAAGCTCAAATTCGACCAATGATAGAACATTGCTTCCATGTTTGGGTTCTGCGCCCAAACATACACTGCCTTTGATGGATTCGATCCAGAAGAGAGCTCGATTGGAGACCCAGAACTCACCAGTAGCCTTGATTTCTTAAAACATCGCAGAACGGTACGGGATTCAGCTTGTCGCTCTTTGTACAACCCTTTTCAAGCAGTTTTTTATAAAGAATGATTTACCTAGGAGTGCGTTTCCCACCGAGTATGATTTACAGAGACTTAAGACCAACACGAATCGTTTTTTCCGCCCATGCATCGCTCATGTAGCACTTTGCGGATTTCCCTGCAGCACGTATGCTATGACCATAAAAAAAGTGCTGCAAACGCACCTAGGAGTTCCTTATAACACATTTCTCATGATAAATTATACCGATACTTTTTCTAGATATCGCTGGTGCGAGAATTAGAGCCAATTGATATTTCGCACAGGCTCAACTTCGTTAATGAAATATTTGAAGACTTTTCGACATTTACCAACATATCATTTTCAAATGAGGCACATTTTCACGGCCATGTTAATAAAAAGATTTGACGGTATCCCAAAAATCCACAACTAGAGGAACTTAATCCGTGATATTCCACTAAAGTAGCGGTTTGGTCCGCTATATCAGCCCTTGTGATAATAGGCCAGTACATCTTTAAGAATGGCAGGGGCCGCACAACAAATTTTGATTCGAAGCGATATGCGAAGATGATTAAGATCGTCTTCACACCCGTTTTACATAACCTTGGTTATTCAAAACTTGAAAAGGCATGTCTTAAACCTTAAAATAGGTAGCTTTGATCGACCCAGGGCTTTTGGAATTCTTTTGGATGTAGGAATTTTTACGGTAGCCTGTTTTAACATATTTTCCTACTTTCAATTTACTCGACTTACAGTGAAAAAATAAGCAACTGTTTTCGTATACAGTCTATCAACGCAAGAAAATAGTAATTCCAGTTGATTACCGATACGGAAATTACCGTTTCATTGAGTATGTCAAAGAGAATTTGTTAAATTTTTGCTGTACTGTTTGTTTAAAACCACACTGCTTAGCAGCAAAACTATCAAAGTTTTAAATTGAATCTTTTTTAATATATTAATTAAGCTCTGTTTATCATCGGGTAATCCACTATACCTCTATTCTTTAGTAGAGAGTAGATCAAGTGTGAGGGGGAAAAATTAGATGGAATTGCGCCAAAATCCTGACGAGATACCTCATCGGCGGTGTCCTTTTAGTCCTCACATACGGACACAGGACGTAAAATCTACGTTTTGCCCATTTTTGACCTGTCTCCAACTATACTGAATAGCTAGAAAGCTGAAATTGGGCACGTAGGTTATTTGTTCTGGATAGATAATATCACATACTAGTGTAAATATTAATATCTCAAATTTTTACGGCCTGTAAAAGGGCGTAAACACTGACACTCTGGGTCTATTTGATCAGGACAACTGTCTTCACCTAAGTTTTTGAGGTCATAGGATTTTAAATAAATGTGTCCACCTCTTTTAGCCAGACAACTTGGTCTTCGAGGTTGCACAATTTAAAAAAATGTGTCCCGAATTTGTGCAAGTACCCGTTGTGTAAAGATGCCTAACCTTCAAAGAGCAGTTCACAAAACATTTTGTGTATTTAAGTTTTCTAAGCGCTGACGTGTATTATCTTGATTTCTGCTTATTAATTAATATTAATCGCGACTAATAATTGTAATTAAATATTGTTAAACATTGAGTACCAGTAATTCAAATCTCTGTGCATCGCCGAGTTCTCTTCCGTCGGACTTTTCTGGAAGATGCTGACTCGAGTGTTGTTCCTTTCACAGTAACGCTTGCGTTTTTTTTTATGGGTCTAGCACACGTGCTGCAGGGAGGTCCCTAAAGCGCTACAGGAGCGACACGTGTGCGGAACAGGCGATCCACGTTGTTCTTGAATCGCTGTAAATTGTACTCGCTGGGAAACACAGTCTTGGGCAAATTATTCCAAGGGATGATGTTCTCCATATAAAAGACTGCTTGAAAAGCGTTGTACGAGGAGTAACAAGCTGAACCTCATATGGATGTGAAGCATCAGCGCGACGTGTATTTCTAACATGCACCGCTCTGGGAGGAATTTAATGGGCCACATCCTCCGAACACTTTCCATGAAAATAATTATAGAATAGGCTCAAGTCACCAACCGTTCTTCGATGTTCAAGGCCGCAGGTGAGTTTCGGGTCTCCAATCAGACAAACAGCTCTTCTCTGAATAGAATCCAACAAATGCAGTGTATGTTTGGGAGCGGAGCCCCAAACATGAGAGCAGTATTCCATAGTTGGTCGAATTTGAGCTTTGTAAAGAATTAACAGTTGTTGTGGCGTGTAAAGCTTTCTGGTTTGAAATAATATTCCCAACTTTTGAGAAGCTCTCTTTGCTATGCCTGCAACATGTTCATGCCAGGACATATTTGCTCCTAAATTAACGCCCAACCAATTGAGGGACGATGTTAGAGGAATGGAGTGCCCCGCCAGAACTATGTCGGGTTCAGCAACGTGAACTTTTTTAGAAAAAATTGCCACCTGGGTTTTTGTAGCGTTAAATCCCACTTGGTTACGGTCACCCCAAGATAGAATTTCTTCTAGGTCTTTGTTAAGTTGAGCAACTTCCCGCTGTCTGCGGACACTTGCCTGAGCAGCCGATGTCCGAGCGTTCAAAGTGAATGAAGAGATAAGCGTACTGTCATCTGCAAAGCTGTAGATTGGATTTCCGGTCTTTTCCAGCAGATCGTTATTGTAAATGAAAAAGAGAGTAGGAGATAGTATGGAGCCTTGAGGCACACCGGCGTTGATAGTGAAGGTGTTAGAAAGAAACCCGTCGACCGACGAAAAAAGTGAAGAATTTTGCATGTTTTATTGTAGTGATGTGATAATTTGGTATGTGATGTATTTGACTTATGTGGCTGGGAAGTGGGAGAGAAACATAGAGTCTACAACAGATCCTATCAAACTGAACAGGTATCCCTTTCCCCAACTGTAAAGAAATCTGGCGGTACAAGTCACAAATTCAGACTCTGAGGAATGATTGTAGTTTGTCCAGTCGCTTGTACAGCGATAACAATGCGAATAGGCCAGGGAATTTAGCTGACTTTTTCCTACGAGAATCGGGAACACCGCCCATTTCATTATGGGTCGTATAAGATCCAGTAATACGAAATCATCTTATGCAAGTATCTTTTAAATCTAAGTGAAAATTACACTGTAGGTACTTCTTCAAACGTCTGGGCCAAAATATTAGACGGCACCGTAATCGCCCATATGTTAATGCCTGGGACTTCTGCTCCTTTTAAGGATTTCAAGGTGTTCTTAAGTTACCTGAAGAAAGGGTTTCTCTCCTAAACATTGTGTGTGACAGGTTAGTTCTTTTCCTGACAACCAAATTTTTAAACATTTTATAAAAAACTAAGAAACACGATTTTTCTTACTTTAATATGTAATGAAGACAGCCTGAAAAATGGAACTAGATTGAAATAGGGACAAGGAACAAGAATTCGGGTGACATTGACAACTAAAGTTCCCAAAGGCTGGGAAAATTTCCTTCAACACGCAGCAAACAAGACTGCATTGTTACAGCTTCTTGCCACGCAACTCTTTGTCACATTAGTTGTAGGTGTCGTCATCAGCCCATGACAGCCTACAGTTCGTCATTAGCGTTTTCATCATGAGCATGCGTGCAGAGCGAGCACCACACGCGTGCGGCACATCCATGGGGGCGCCAATTACAGAGATCTCGTCATGTTCAAACTCTTTCTAATTAATATTATTAATGTCATTACATTTATTGCGAGACAATTAGCAATTATTATTCAGGGAAAATATGATGGGGGCGGCCACAAAAAATTCCTAGAGGGGGCCGCATAGTAGGTTTTGCACGCGGGCGTTAAGGTGGCTAGCGCCGGGCCTGATCATGAGGAGGCAGACATACAACTGTTCTTCCATGCGGCGGATGCAGTGCACTATGGCTGTAACAAAATCATTATTATGACATGCGATACTTACTTGGTAGTTCTTATACTTGCTGTACACCGTATCTAAAACACCGCAGAACTGCAAGCTCTATTTTCGCACCGGCAACCACATTCATTCATTACCGTTCATGATATTTTAAGGACATTAGGTAAGTTACTATATATCTAATCTTTTCTACATTAATCACTCACAACAGCAAATATATTGCTTTCTTTCGCTCAAGACCCGAAAAGACACAGGGTCATTTTTTGATTCCATGCCGTCACCGGCTGTGACACCGTCTTAATTTTGCAGTGCATCAGGAAGATTAGGACCATCTAAGTATGATCTCGGTTATTTGCAGCAACTGCAGCCTTCAAAGCTCTAGAGACTGGAAGCGTTGAGAAATAACTAGACGGCGGATAGGATGGAATGGTTTTGGAGAAATTCACCCTCTCAATGTACATCAAAGAAGCAATGTTTGCGATTCAAATATGCAATATGAAGGGAGGGAGTAATATTAATTGTATAATTGGGGTTTTCGTTGCGAAACTGTTAATGAGTGTCGAAGAATACTCTTTACAAAACACGACCTCGAGTTAGAGTCTATCCCCCCAATGAACGACGTTCTAGTACACAATCAATGCAGTAGCAACAAAAAATCTCAGATCCATCGAACTTCGAATGGCAAAAGACTGAAAACGTGTGGACACCTGTGTGTGTACATTTTCTTTGACGCTTGTAAAGGCTTAGTTTGATGTACAGTCTGTCAAGTAAGAACGTGACCGCTCGTATTCGTGAATGTCAATGTCTTCTTTGGTGTGCTAACAACGGCGCAATTTCCTTTGTCTCATTAACATTTTTCGACTCATTTTGGATTTTACATGATTTCGACGAAAATTCGGAATCGACTCATACTTTTACTAAATTGCGTCGTAGACAAAAATTCCCCCTACCGATTTTTTTGTTGAATCGCTAGGTTCCCATCTACCAGAAATGAATTATCGCAGACACGTTCTTACTTGCCAGAATGTAACTGTAAAATGGCTGTATACTTTATTGTTGCAAATATCAAAAAAATAACTTAATGAGTGGCTGTAAATTATGTGGCTGCAACTGTAATGGTGTATTTTCTAAAATATTAGTCCACATTGTTTAAGTGGATATTGAAAAGGACTCGAGAATTATGTGACCTTTCTAATTGAACAGCTTAATTTTCTGTTGAAGTATTAAAAAGAACCTCGTCTCTAAAAATATTACAACTAATTCGTTTCTGTTAAACATCCACTTACAGATTAAACGTAAACTGCCCCTTCAAGAGTAGGCAGCCATATACAACGAGTACCTGCACGAACTCGTGAGACATTTTTTTTTTAATTCTATGACCTCAAATACATTGTTGTAGACAGTTGTCTCCCTCAAATAGACTCAGAGTGTTAGTTTTTAAGAGCGTTGTCACTTATGAACTTTTGCAGGTCGCCATATTGTAAACACCTGAAATATCATTGACCATATATGTAATACTCCTATATAGCTAGATCGTGAGAGAAGTGTGATCCCGTTAGTAGATTATGCACGATCGTTTCTCTCTCGCACCCCCTAGCTCGGAACCTCGCACGAACTGCGCACGCGTTTAATTATATAATATAATTATATAACTATTATTAGATTAAGGAGGTTGAGGCGTTAAACGTAAAATATGAAAACTATTATTTAGATTTATTTCGATAGATTCTTTAGTTTAGAAATTTTCTATGAAAAATTTAAGGTCTTTAGGAAACTTATTTAAATAAAAATCGAAATTAACCATACACATAGTCTTATGGAGAATACGTCAATTTGATATAAAAATCAAACATTTTTTGTTATAACAAATGAAAAAAAAAATACCATCAATATGAAATTTAACTGTTAGACCTTGAAATTTCGCGATTATTTTAAAAAAATTTCAAATTTAATTAGAAAGCTTTAACTTTATGAAAAATCACAATTATTAGAAGTACTTGTGAATAATTTACCTTTTATCTCAGAAGTAGCGACAACGTTGTATTTAGTAGTAATGGCGGGAAATTTAAATATTTTAGATTGTATAGTACAAGTTTATATAATTAAAACATATTATTATTATTTATTTATCTACGTGCAGACCCATTTTATACATAGTATTTACAGAAAAATTTCAATAATATAGTAACCTTAATACAATACAATAACAACACCAGTAATTATCATTTCAAAAACTCAGTGGACTGTCAACAGTTTTTTTTTTAAACGTTTCACTGGCACCATTAGTGATTCTAGTGATCGGCGAGAATAGGCCATAGTTACATCTGTGGTACCTCGGGGCAAAGAGTACGTGGTCCCTTGTTGATCTTGGTGGAACATGAAAATTTATCAAACTCAAGAGATCAGAGCAGTCTATATGACCATTTACAAGTCGAAATAAGAAACATATCAGCAACTTTCCTTCGTCTTGAAAGTGATTGCAGCTGAAGTCTTCGTAGCTAGTCCCCATAGGCAGTGATGTTCCACTTAAATTTGCAAGAGACATATCTAGCATACTTCCTCTGTACCCTTTCAACACCCTCAATATGCACAGCATACGATGGCGACCACACACATGACAGATACTCCAAAGAAGATGTCACCAAGGCCTTGTACAAAATATTCACGCTATCTACGGTCCGGAAATCCCTAGTATTCCTACAGACGAAGCCAAGGAGTTTCATACATTTGTTAGTAATAAAGTCATAATGAATATGAAAATCAAGCTTAGTGTCCAAATAAATACCCAAGTCACACAATGAGGAGACTCTTTCGAGAAGACAATTATTAATACTGTAGTCATACAAAAGCGGAACTTTCACTCGAAAGAACGACATAATCTTACATTTTTGAATATTTAGTTTCATTTTGTTTCTCCTGCACCACTCACCTTATCCAAGTCTCCCTGCAGTCTCATAGCATCGTCAACAGAATGAATTGCCGTAGACAATTTCAAGTCATCCGCAAAAAACAAGGGCCTTGAAAATAGAATCACCTTTCGTAGGTCGTTAATAAATATATTAAACAGCAACGGGCCCAGGTGGCTACCCTGCGGCACACCCGATGCAACAGACACCTCACTCGACACAAAGCCCTTTACTTTAACAAACTGTTTTCTGTATGTAAGGTAGCAGGTCAACCAATTCAGTAGTGCTCCACAAAACCCATAACCTCTTAACTTCCCTATCAGGATATCGTGGTTGACTGTGTCGAAGACCTTGCTGAAATCTTTATAAACCACGTCAACCTGACCACCCGCCTCCATTACATCAATAGTACTTTGAACCAACAAGATTAGGTTTGTAGCCGTCGATCTGCCACCAACGAAACCGTGCTGTTCCGGAACCAAAAAAGGTTTTATGAATGGTTTTAATTTGTCGCAAACAATTTTTTCGAATACTTTTGGAATAGAACTTAGAATGGAAATAGGTCGATAATTTTTAGCGTCTGATTTGTCGCCGGACTTAAATACTGGAGTAATGAAGCTATATTTCCATTGGTCAGGAAAAACACCGCTCTCTAGGGACATTTTAAAAAGCATATGGAGCGGTTTGGCCAAAGCATAGACACAGTCAACTAAAAATCTGGGAGATATACCATCAGGACCCGGTCCCTTATTTATGTCAAGTTTAGACACATAGTCAAACACCTCCCCCAGGGAGATCTCAACAGAGGAGAATGATCCACCACTATCCCCAACATCCTCAAGCCCAAGCTCACCATCGTCAGTATCCGACCTATAAACACCCTGAAAATGAGAATTAAAAATTTCCACAATAGTCTGTCCATCCGTCCCTGTTAGCTCGTCTAGATTTATTAAGGTAGGGGTGGACTTGCCCCCCCTTTTTACTGTTAATGAAATTCCAAAATTGTTTGGTGTTATGCTTTAAATTTGTCTCAATATTTTTAACATACTGCAAGTAGCAGTTGCTCTTTAAGATATTGGATTGGGTTCTTAACTCCGAAAACTTCTGATAAGTTTCCCACCGACGGGTTTTTTTTTTGTATTCTTTGTGACACAACTTCTTTTTTAAGATAAGATCTTTAAGTTCATCAGAAAACCACTTCGGGAACTTCGGATTTTTGGAACGAACCACAGGGACATATAGACTAATACCAGCATACAAAACTTCATCGAAGGCAGACTTTGCAGTATTTACATCCGCAATACCACCCAAGACATATTCCCAGTCCACTGAGTGATAATAAATATTTAACATATTATAGTCCGCACGCTTAAAGTCATAGAAACTGAAATCATAGTGCAAACGCTCAGGATAGTCATTAAGCAGCACATCAACCACTAGGGAAGGATGGTGCCGGTCGCAGGGCAGCAGACTCTTCAGTGCCACCCGAACAGATGTTCTACTGTCTCGTGTTACCACCAGATCTAATTTCACACCATTCGCATTACTAATTTTGTTCACTTGGAATAACTGATTATAAGAGAAACAGTCACTAAGTAGCCTCACAACGTCCCCACCATGGCCAATGGCTGAGCTTCCAAAACTGTCACTAGTCCCTTCTACATTAGGCAAGTTATAGTCACCTAGGACACATACATTATCGCTGGTATACTCTTGAATGATCTCCTCTATCGCACAGCAGTGAGCCTGAACAGCATCCACTTTAATGGGTGGCGGCAGTTGGTGCAAGTAAATAATATTAAGTTTAAATAGATTTGCAATAAAATAAAAATAAATAATTTAAAGCATTTGTTTTAATTATTTAATTAATTTATTTGTTTAATTGATAATCACCTAGTGCAGCTTCAGTGTTAACATTATATTGTTCCTTATTGTCCTTCGATATGTGTGTATTGTCTGTTGATACCGTGTGGTACATTAGACATTTATCACACTTTATGGTTAGCAGTGATGCTAGACCACAGCGTTTTTCATTAGTAATATAACATAACGTGTTTCATTACATGAAGAACATTTTAAGTTTTCTCCAAGTGATGGCCTGTCAACAATTCGACGACCACTGTCACGAAGTTAAGAGACATTTGATTTTCTGTTCCGTTTACCAACACTATATATTATATACTGCATAGTGTATATAAGACGCTCGCATGCGCGTTAGCAATCTGCTCTCTTCTTGCTTCTCTCTTTAATGACACTCGTTTCGCTTACAGGCTATATAGTGCTAGCTATATAGGAGTATTACATATATGATATTGACACTAGCAAGAAGTTCCCGGACTACCTTAATAAAAAAATAGAATAATTAAAAGTGAACATTTTATTACTTCAGATGTTCTACATTGTCCCCTCCCACCTCAATACAACGTTCAGACCGTTTATACAACCATGTGAAATTGATAGAAAAAATGAAAAATTTTCTTTTGAGATCATGTTTAACTCACGCTTCATAGTGGCTTTAATGCCCTCCAAATCGTCATAGCGTTGACCCTTCATATGGAGCTTAATTTTTGGGAATACTGACACTTATTTTCGCGCAAAAAAGCACTACAATCCCAGCCATGTGAACGGGCACCTTGTCATGAAGCAGTAAAAAATTCTCTTACAAAGTCACTCCATGACACCCAGGTAGTACCGGGCGTTCACTGTAGTGCCCTCGAGAAAATCTTTTGTGGATAATTCCTTGAGCGACAAAAAATGGGACGTGCATCGTCTTTGTTCTTGTCTTTGTCAGTCGCACTTTCTTCGGTCTCGGCAAGCCACTACCGAGACATTGCGCAATTTGCCGTTTTGTGGTAGGCTCGTATTGGTAATACTACGTCTTATCTCCCGTAATTATTTTCTGCATAAAAGAATTGTCCATATTTTTCATTTCGATGAAGTTTCGGCTGGCGTCCACCCGTGGCTGTTTTTGTTCGGGTGTCAGCTTAGGACAGCCCCATTGGGGGGCGTGACTATACTATTGAGGGGGCGCGAGCGTATCGAAAAGAAATTATTAAAAACATTCATTAAAAAGATTTAATATAATTTATTGAAAGGAAAGCAAAATAAAATACATTCTGATATAATAAAAAATAAAATACACATTTACACTGATATAATACACCTATAAATAGCATCGAATTAGTACTGCACAATGCATTTACCTAATAATTAACATATCAGTACTAAATTAAAAACAAGTTTAATAATTATTAGTGACTCCCTTGGGCCTGTTTTGCAGAGCAAAGATTTTCGAAGGATAGTTTACTATTAGAAATAGACACTCTGAGTTCTTTTTCTATATTTAGTCGAGATCTATATTTTGTTTTCAAAGCAGCCACCGCAGAAAATCCGGTTTCGCAAAGGTAGGATGTTGAAAATGGTAATAGTATTCTATTGGTTCGCGGAAAAATAGTTCTTCTACTGCTGACATACCATCACAAAGTCGAACATAGGCAATGAAATGAGCATCTTTATTGCTATCTGTTGCCTCATCAAGCTGAATTGAAAACAATTTTTCACGCAACTTCCCGAAAAGCTGATGCTGTACATCTTCTGCTATATCACTAATTCGACGGGCAACAGTATCATTTGATATAGGTATGGATAGCAATTGTTTGGCAAAATTATCTCCAAACGTAGTTTCTACAATCTCAATTGCTGCTGGCAAAACAAGCTCTTCACCAATGGTGTCAGGCTTTTTACATCTGGCTTATATGAAACTTTTTAAGAGGCAAGTAGAGCTTTTTCTTTTACAGACAAAGTTTTTTAAAAAAATGATTTCTGCTTTACATATGATTTTAATTTTAATTCGAAGAATTCTCGGGGTTTGTTAAGGTACTCACTATGAAGCGTTTCCAAATGCCGTTTAAGTTTATTTGGTTTCATGCTGTCTGCTGCCAAGATTTTTGAGCAAATAATACTTCTTCATTTACTTCAGTACTGGTAAACCCTAAATTTAAGTATTCTTGAGAATATTTTCTTGATTTTATTTTCGGAACCACGCTCGTCTGTGCACTTGTTGATGCGTCACTATCGTCTAATTATCGGTTACGCCCACTTGAAAATGTATCCATGATTCTGTATAAATTTACTGCCGTGAATATTTAATACCTTGAATTTCAATTAATACGTAAATTACAACCTACACATTCACGATAAATCCGATAGCAGTAGAAGGATCAACTCGACTGAGACGGGCTGTAATTGAACGAGGTGCAGGATTTATACACTTTTGGGCAGACTTTCCGAATGTTCGAGACAACTCTGAACTTCTCGCGAAGCCGCTACGGATATGGTGGACGTGACAGAAAGCAATAGAGAGGCATCGGTTCTAGTTTTGTCAACGCAGCAGATATGTGTTACCAAATATGAATAAATTTACTTATTCTTGGTAGTTTGTAAGGTTTATAATTAAGGTCATAGTGTAGCTTTAGCATCAAAATACTGAAAATACATTATTATTGCATGTATTGTTATTGTATGAGAGGGGGAAGGCACGATGAAAATTATGTTTGTTTTAAAGTTGTAAATTTGTAAAAACTACAAATTGTACTATACAATAACTAGAAGTCGGATCAGTGATTGGACTCAAATCAGAAGTTTTTATAATTTTTTCTGCAGATGTACTGGCAAAATTAGACTTACTTTCATCTAAAAATCGGTTACTATAAAACTATCTTTTACGTGGTCTACACGCTCGCTTTGAGCTAAATTTTCTGTATTTTTTATCCATTTTGCACAGAATTAGCCGAGATGTTTTACTGAGTGATCTTAGCCTTGCGAGCGATATTTTCGAACTGAGCAGGCCAGCGTACCGTTTGCTTTGGAGCTACAGTTTTGCCTCAAACTGAAAAGATAATAATAATATATCGGTTTTTAAAACGTCTTTCGTCGTTGTCCGATGCCTAACTTCCATTCTTTCCGATCCATCCATTGATCTTCTCTCAGGTCTCGAGCACTCATAGCTTTATTAATGCTCTCCTTCCATGTTTTTTTAGGTCGTCCTCGTTTTTTGTGATTCGGTGGTATCCATTGCATGGCGATTTTGGGTAATCTGGTTTCTTCCATCCGTTGTACATGCCCGTACCATATCAGCTGTTTCTGTTCGATGTCTGTTATAATGGATCCATCTATCCCCATTCGCTGTCTTACTTCGTCATTTCGAATTCTATTTGATATGATATACCTAATGTTCTTCTAAATACGTCCATTTCAGTTGCCTCAAGTTTCCTGCGATTCTGGTCTGATATTCTCCACGTCTCTGAGCCATAGGTTAGACTACTTTTAATGAGAGTTTCATATATGTTATATTTGCGTCTCTTTCCGATGTTATCGCTCCATAGTATACCGTTTAGGCATCCTATTGCTCTTCTAGCTTGTGTTATTCGTTTGTTAATCTCGCTATCATATTTGCATGACGTGTCGAATTCTACACCCAGATACATGTATGAGAGGCAGCTGGTTATTTCTTCTTGATTGTCTAGCTGGATATTCGATGGTTCCGTTCCTATAGGGAGGTATTTAGTTTTCTGCGTGTTAAGCTCTAGTCCCCAGTTCTTATATTCAGTATGCAATTTTCGAGCCATATAGGTACTCTAAATCGTCCCTATCATTTGCTATGATGACTTGATCGTCAGCAAACTGAAGAGTGTATAGGCATGTTCTGCCAATGTCAATACCCATCCCATTACATTTCCTCTTCCATTGATATAAGGCCCTCGCTACATATATTTTAAATAATGTAGGTGATATACAGCATTCCTGACGCAAACCTTTATCGACTAGGAATTTCTTTGACACTCTGTTGCCAACCTTTATTTGTGATGAGGCTCCTGTATATAAATTCTTAAGAGCTCTTATAATTGTCTGGTTAACATTGGTTTCCTGTAAGACTTTCCACAATTTTTTCACCGGGACTGTATCGTAGGCTTTCTGAAGATCTATGAACATAAGGTGGGTTTCTTGGTTGGTAGCTGACCTTTTTTCTATTATTTGTTTTAGGGTGAAGAAATTATCGGTACAGGTTCTTCCAGCTCGAAATCCAGATTGCTCTTCTTCTTCTTTAGCTGTATATTCCTCTTCAATGAGATCCCGAATAATTCTTCCATAAAGACGTCTCAGAGTACTGGTCACTGATATTCCTCTATAGTTAGAACAGTGAAGCTTGTTTCCCTTTTTATGAATGGATGATATGTAAGCCTCTTTCCATTCCTCAGGCACACTCGCGCCATTTATATGCTGATTTATACACCAGGTAAGCTGATCAAACAGCTTTCCTGACCCACATTTAATCAGTTCAGCGGGAATTCCTCCTGGTCCTGCAGCTCGACCATTCTTCAATTTACTAACTGCTTTTTTAACTGTATCAACGTCAACCACGATTGTTTCTCCCTCTATGAGTATATCCGTTGGTGTATTCACCAGGTATTCATCTCTGTTTTCTGATAATAGTATCTTGTAGTGGTCCATCCATTTCTTTATTGATACAGTTTGAATTTTTGCTTTATTTTTAGAGTTCGATGTTACGTTTTTTATGAACTTCCATGATTCTGAACACTTTTTTTTCCTCCTAAATATGTGTTGATTTCCATACACTTTTTGTCCCATATCTCCTTCTTTGCTACGTTTATTATTCTCCTTGTTGTCCTTTTCAAGTCTAAATATTGCTCTTTGTCTTCTTGTTGTTGGGGGTTTAACCATTTAAGATATAGTTGTTTTTTTTCCGACTTATTAATTCTTCAATCTCGTTATTCCACCAGAGTTTGTAACTATGCTTTTTAGTTTTTAATCCAACTGCCTCTTCTGCAGCGGTTCTAATACTGTTTACTATATTTTCATATACACTTTCTAGTGACTGTCGGTTTCTTGTTCCGAAGAGTTTTTCGTCCAGTCTACGTTGGTATAACTTTTGTGTACTTTCATTAATTAAGCTATCTATTCTATATTGTTTTGTTAATACTTCTTCTGTCTGGTCAGTTTCTTCTCTCTTATCTGCACGTTGTTTGGATCTAAATGGGACCATAAACTTTGCCTTGACCATATAATGGTCTGATCCACATGTCACACCTCTATAGGATCTTACATCATTAATTTTTAAATTTGTCTTCTGTTTAAACATTACATAGTCAATTACAGATTTAAGGCTTCTTGTGTGTTGAACCCAGGTGTATGTATGAATTTTTTTATGTTTGTAGAATCCATTGGTTATTTTTAGCTGATGTTGTTGGCACAATGCAATTAATCTCTGGCCGTTGTCGTTTGTAGTAATTTCTCCATGGGGCCCTACTACGTCGTCATCATTTCTTTGACCAACTCTACTATTCAGGTCTCCAAGTATTATTACTTCTCTTGATGTTCCAATTTTTAGAATTTCATCGCTGACCCGTTCAAAAAATTCGTCCTTTTTCGTTATTGGTTCATCATCAGATATTGCATATAACCCAAGAATTGTTATTGGCTGTTGGTTTACAGTCAAATTGATCCGAATAATATTTTCACTCACTGCATCGAAATCAGATATTTTATTTTTTATATTTTTTTTATGTAGCATGATCGAGACGCCTCTTTTCGCTCTTTCATGTTTTGGCACTCCAGTGAATAGATGTACATAGTTGTTGATGACTTCTGTACCAGTTCCCTTCTTCTTTGTCTCTGTTAGCACCACCAACTCCATGTTCATGTTGAGTAATTCTTGTGTTATTTCCTCTGCCTTTCCTTTGATTCCTAGTACATTCCAAGTACCAATATTCATAATCCTTTTTCGTAGCTTTTGTCGTGTTCCGTGAGATCCGTCCGTACCGAGGCATTTGTTAGGCTTTTTAGTAAGTTGAGATTTTACAAGTGACGGGGAACTAGCCTGTCGCCTTAACCCCCAACTTGGAGGACCAGGTAATTTTATCTCAGGGTTTTCTTCCCATAGACCGCTTGTCTTTCAAGACTCCAGAGATCGGTCTTCCCTTTAAAGTCGGCTCCTCCGCTTTCCAGACCATTGGATACTTAGATCTCATCTGCTCTGTCCACCGTTGACCATTTTCGCCGTACCCTGGCAGGGGCCCTTACAGGGTGCTATCATCCGGGCCAGATGAACCCTGGTTTTTTAGCAAGGTTGTTACTCCTCCCCATCACCCTTTTCCAACCTGGCTTGGGACAGGCTTCGGCGGGCTGAAAAGATACTATACCCATTATACTTTTACTTTCTCCTATCTTTCTTAGAATCATACAAGTAGCAGCAGATGTTCGACGCAGGTAGAGCCAAAACCTTTATAAACGGCCGAAAAGTAAGTTGGCACACACGCGCGATCGATTTGGCCTGGCACTATAATCATCTATAACTTCGAAAGTATTTGAAATTTTTCTGAAATATAATCTTTTCCAATAGGATACTTTCTAAAAAGTCGGTTTTTCTGACCCAAGAAAGTGTAATGTTCCCTTAAATCAAAGAGTAGTGATGAGTGAATATCTGTGCCAAATATCATGTATTGAATATTAAGTCTAGGGTGAGTCCACGTGACATACTACTGGATTCATCAAACCTACTATAAGGATTAACAATACGATATACCACTAGTATTCTGTCACATTCTTGTCTTTCCCCAGTCATTAACAACTCTGTTAATTTATAACTTTGTCGTAACTGCAACAGTCACTGGAAGCTAAATGAAATTACAAGTTTACTTACACCAAATTTCGTTTCATTTTGTTTACTAATTTTAAAGCATGCCCTAGGTAAGCAATTTAGTTGAATTTGATTTTGTTTCAGTCTTCATCCTGGTAACATGGTATCCACCCACTTAAGCAGACACTGGTGGCTCTACAGGTTACTTTTTATATTTGCCAGACCATTCACAAAAAGTTTACAGCAAGCTGCTGCAACCAGCGTTTATTGTGCTTCAGCGCCGGAATTGGTAGGACTAACAGGTAATATTGGTGTTCTTTTTCTTATAGTATATCTGGTATGCTATGGTCGGAGACGCGTATATCAAGTCAGACCTTCTTCTTCTTTAAGTGCCACTTTCGAAACGAAGATGGTTCCTGAAGTGATCATCATGGGTACTCTAATTTCCGATTCTGCCGATCCAAATAGTTGGTTGGACGTGTAGTAAAACCAATGTGCCAAATTTTTTGAGCCACGAATAGCGTCTTCGACCGACGCTTCTTTTACCTATAATTTTCCTTTCTAGTTAAAGCAAATGATACTTTATTTCATTTTATAATATGACCCAGATATTGCAGCTTCCATTTTTTAATTTTAATTAGAAATTCTTTTTTTATTCACTTGAATTAGTATCTCGATATTTCTTACTCTGTTTTTGCACGATATTCACAATAGTTTGCTGTATAGCTACATGTCGAATGCCTGAAGCTTGGTGATATTGTCCTTTTTCAGTGTTCATATCTCTGTTCCATAAAGTAGCACAGAAAAGTTGTTACATCTCGCCAAACGTAGTTTTAGATCTAGGCTAAGGTCTTAACTACAGAACACTGTTTTCATTTTCATAAGGACCTTCCCTATGTCTTTTTATTCCTATTTTCATTTGTTCAGAGCGATTGTTATTTGAATTGATGACTGTCCCAATAACAATACTTTTCTACCCTCTCAATGGATTGACCCTTTATGGAGATGCTACCGTTATCTCGAGCTGTCTTAAATATCTACCTAGGCTGTCTAAAAAGTTCTCGGCCTGGCACATAGATGGCGTTAGAAATTGTGAAACCATAGTTGTACTGGAAAGTTCTATCCTTTATATAAACACATGTAAAATTTTATTTCGATCTGTTAATTCATTCGAGTAATAGCAGCTGTTTAATTTTGATGTGTCACTGATGTTTTTAAAATGGAAAAAATTGAATATCGTGCAGTGATTAAATTTTTTGTTTTGGATGGTTTAACACTAGCAGAAATTCATCTGGAATTGTTAAAAGTGTATAAAGATGCACCATCTTCACTTTCCACTGTAAAAAAAGGGTTGCTTTTTTTGAATCTGGTCGTACAAGCCTCGACGATGATTCATGCGAAGATCGTCCAAAAACTGCTACAACACCACAAATCATTCAACAAGTCCATATTATGGTGTTAGGTGATCGAAGAGTGAAAGTACGTGAAATGGCTGAGGCCATCGGCATCTCAAAAGAACGAATTGAAAACATTTTGCATGAAGAATTACATATGAAAAAACTTTGTGCAAGATTGGTGCCGAATTTGCTGACAATTGACCAAAAACGTGCGTATTTCTCTCTATTTGGATCATTTTAAGCAAAATAAAATGAATTTCAAGCTTCGTTTTATAATGTTGTTGGAACTTGGATCAGTTTTTGGGATTACCAAGATGTTTTGTTGATCGATTATCTTCAGAAAGGTAAAACAATTAACTCTGAATTTTATTGTAACCCTTTGGATCAGTTGGATGCAAAAATTGGTGAGAAAAGACCTACTTTAAATAAAAATAACCGGTCAAGTGCAAGTTGAACTTGCACAATTAGTATTCCGAACGTTGATCACTTTTAAAATAAAAAATTTTGTTACGGTGGTATAAAATGATCAGTGACTTCACAAAACACACCCCAAAAGAATTTTCAACAAAGTTTGTTTCCAATCTTTATTGAAAACTAATGAACTTGAAATTTTTTTTTTATATACCAAATAAATTATTAAAGGTAATGCACTCGTGATAATTTTCGTTCAATTTATACCCCGTGGAGAATATTCCACAATTTTTTCAAAATTTTTTGATCAGTACTTTTCGAGATACGGCGGAGGGACAGCGATTTTTCGCGATTTTTTAAAAATAATACAAAGAAAAGTAAGCCCAAGTATTACATTATACATATATATATATATATATATATATATATATATATATATATATATATATATATATATATATATATATATATATATATATTTCTTACTCGTGTTTTCACAAGCTTTCATTTGACACCACACTCGATAACCTAGTAAAATTTTTTTTTTTTACTTCCGATTTTACCACCCAAAACTAACCCCTTAGGTCCAAATTTAACTTTCAAAACTACACGGCTCTGATGAGGCCATCAATTCCTATATTATTACCAAATTTCAACTTTCTATGACAAATAGTTTCGGAGAAAATCGGGTGTGACAGACAGAAACAGACAAACCGAAGTCATCTTATAAGTGTTCCGTACGGAACACTAAAAAAGAATCATCTCATTTTCATCAAGACAATGCAGGTGTTTTGACCATGGCAAAATTCAACGAATTAAAGTACGAATTCTTGAACATCCAGCGTATTCATCAGATTTGGCTCCGACTATTATCGGTTTTCAAACCTGAAGAAATTTCTGACTGGAAAGCGTTTTACATCAAATGACGAAGCTATTGCAGCCCTGGATGGATATTTTGCAGACCTTCGGGAAGAACACTTTAATGATGGTATTGAATTATTGGAAAAATGTTGGAATAAATGTATTGAAAAACAAAACATATTTCACGTCAAAAAAAAATTTCTTTCATTGTTACGCCGAAAATTTTTCAGACCGCTACGTACATATGCTTAATTTTGCTTACATTGAAAGTAAGCCCAAACTCTTTACCTACTTCTACTATTTTGTTGACAAAAGCTTAAATATCATTTAGTCTTCCCCTAGAAGAACTTCATCGTCCGCATATCAGATGTTGTTTGTTGGTCGACCATTTACTTTAATACCTACTTCTTGTCGAGTATTTTATTAGTATTACTTCTTGACGTATTCCTCTTCTAATTTCATTCTTTTCCCAAGATTATGCTTCAACTCGTATGATACCTTTTTTAGTATTCCGTTCGGAACACGTATAAGATCACTTGGGTATCTGTCTGTCTATCTGTCAGTCCGTCTCGCTGTCTGTCTGTCCATCGTCACAACCGGTTTTCTCCGAAACTATTTGACATAGAAAGTTAAAATTTGGAACTAATATCGGAATTAATGGCCTCATTAGAGCCGCGTAGTTTAGACTTAAGGGGTTAGTTTTTGGGAGGTGAAATTGGAAATAAAAAAAAATTACCAGGTCATCGCATGGGACGTCAAATGAAGCTTGTAAAACACGAGTTCAAAAATATATATAATGTTTAATAATCGTAAGAACGCAATCCTGCTAACACACACTGGCAAGCGCGGTGGGAAAAATTGCCAAGATCCCCTTATGATAGTATGACAGTATGATGGTACAAACCAAAACAAGGCCCGCAGTCTCCGGCAGCCCGAAGAATACCAACTATGGTAGCGATTGGATAGGAGGACGAGCGGGGGTGCTAAGAATCCCCGGGGTAAACCAGGCTACCTTAGACGACGAACATTATTTCTGCTAACCTACAATACCAGAACATTTTCCTCCCCTCAAAAGGTCCTAGAGCTAGAAGAAGACCTCGCACATATCAAGTAGGACATCCTGGGCATAAGTGAACATAAGCGAACGGGTGAAGAACAACTAATACTCTTTTTTCTGTTAAAACCACCGAACTCACTAGGACGCACCCTGAAGTAAAGGGTGATTCATTTAAAGGTACTTTTTTTTAAATAAAAAAAAATGAATAAAAACAATTTTATTTTATAATCTTTATTATCATATAAAAGAACCATTCTTTACAATTATTTCTTAGAGATAATTTCTTTCAAATGTTGTCCGCGACTACGGTTAACAACGTCCATTCTGAAGTTCCAATTTTCAATGACGCGTGTGAGTATTTCGAGTGGTATTTGGCCAATGACTCGAGTAATATTGGCCTCCAATGCCTCAATTGTAGCTGGCTTATCCATGTAGACTTTGGACTTTACATAGCCCCAAAGGAAAAAGTCAAGAGGTGTGATGTCACATGATCTAGCCGGCCAATTCACTGGTCCAAAGCGTGAAATGATCTGTTCGCCGAATTGCTCTCGCAGTAAAGCCATGGTTTCACGGGCTGTATGGCAAGTGGCGCCATCTTGTTGGAACCAAATTTCGTCGAGACCACGGGCTTCAATTTCTGGCATCAAATAGTCTGTTATCATGGCGCGATAACGGTCACCATTCTCAGTAACATTCCAGCCGGCCTCTGTTTTGAAGAAATATGGACCGATTATTCCACCGGCCCATAAACCACACCAAACAGTTGTTTTTTCTGGATTTAATGGCAGCTCTTGAACCTTTTCAGGTTGTTCATCACCCCAAATACGGGCATTTTGTTTATTCACGAACCCATTAAGCCAAAAATGGGCCTCATCGGTGAACAAAATTTTTCTCGAAAACAGTGGATCTTCTGCAAGCTTGTCAAGAGCCCAACGACTAAAACGGAAACGATTCGGAAGGTCGGTCGGCTTCAGTTGTTGCACTAGTTGAATTTTGTATGCTTTTAAAGAAAGATCCTTACGTAAAATACGCCAAGTTGTTGAATATGACAGGCCAAGCTGTTGAGAACGGCGACGAATCGACACTTCACGGTCTTCGCGTACACTCTCCGCTACCGCCCCTATATTTTCTTCACTACGTGCTGGATGTGGTCTATTCGGTCGAGCATTATCCAATAATGAAAATTGGGTCTCAAACTTATTGATGGTAGAGCGAATTGTGCGTTCGGTAGGCCGATTATGTGGACCATAAGTTGCTCTAAGCGCCCGATACACATTCCTCGTAGAATGCCCATTTTCGTAATAAAGTTGAACAATTTGTAGACGCTGTGCCGGGCTAAGTCTTTCCATTATGAATTGTCAAACACTACTGAACAGGAATGACACTTCAGTTGACACGACGCATGCGCAATCTGCAATTAAATCCCCATCACAAAAAGTACCTCTAAATGAATCACCCTTTATAACAAATACCTTTTTAAAACACCGAAAAACGAGTTTTCGTACAACAATTTCGAGTAACATTTTTTACTATGTTGCGAATGTGGAATTTTTGGCACAATGACTACTCTATATATCACCACTACACCAAACACTTTATTTTTGCACTCGACGCGCGTTTCACTAACCATCGAATGCAAAAATAAAGTCTTGGGTGTAGTGGTGATATATACTGAGTAGTGGAACATTTTTTACCTTCAAAACATTATTAATTATTTTTAAAAAATACATAAAAATAATCGTACCTGTAATATGCAAATCCATCACAATTTTCTTCAAGATAAACTCCAAAAAAGAAAAATCACTTCTTTAAATAACTGTTTTGTAACGAATGCCCCGAAGAGAAACGAATACTCAGAGCGACGATTAAATTCTTACTGAGACTCCGGCGCGCGCGCTGTCAAGTGGGTAACGGGAGAGGTCGCTTATTGTTCTATGCCTATTCAACATTGCTAGGTAACATGTTTTTTCTACCTACAACAAATTTTAGGAAATCGATTTATGGCTGTCTATAACGTTGAAATACCCCTAGGTGCGTTGTTTTTTTATCCATTGCCTCATTGCTCATCTTTTTTCTAGGTTCTTCGTCTTTTAGATATTTTGGTTGCTCTTTAGTTGTTCTGATTTAAAATTTGACCAATTTTTGTTAATATGTTCTGCATATTGTTTTATAGGTTCAAACTCTTTCAGCTTGTTATTGACGTTATTTTGAATTGTTAGGCTAATTTGTTGGTCTGTAAGTACTGCATATCCATCTTGTATTTGTTTCTGTTGATAATCGGTTTTTCAATTTGATCTAGAAATACGCAATTAAAGGATTATAATTTTAAAGGAAATCTGTGCCTTGCTGTGTCCTTACAGACTTGACCAAGTTTTTATACCCTTTATTAATCATGGTGAATGATTTGATTTCTCACCATCACTTGTCATATTGAGAGGACTTCGAAGTGTAGAGCCGTCCTTTTGGGAGTTTATAAACGATGTTGATTCTAATTCTGCCGTTTTCTTGTCAGCATTGCAATAATCGGTTTCTACTCTCATTTCTGGTTCTTAGTCCGTTTTCTCTGACATATGTCCTCTATACACTCCTGCCAATTTTTTGCGTTAAAAGTTCATTGCCATGATGATATCGTTCAGTAGGTCACAGAGATCCTTATTGCCTACCCTATTTAACTCCAGCCAGACGGCATCTAAAGTTTAACGTGAAATTCGAATCACATAATCAGCAGATGTAATTCTCAGCCAGCTGTTTTTGTGGTCTTGTTCTACACTTCCCGGTTACCGGAAACCTTAACAGGAGGCAGCTTACTACCTATGAACCTCTTCATAGCCGTTCAGCACAGGATGTTTTTGTTGATAACTGCTCTTGATCCATCCAGTCCGACTGCAAATATACATCCCACTCAAGAATGAGAAAGCCACTGACTCCATCATCATTTCTTGCCCAAGTGGTTCACCAACTACAACCTACCGTCTGCAGTTTCCATCGGGGTCGACCCTTGATCTATCCAGGTCTAACTTTAGATATCCATATGAGTTTGCCAATATCCGTTGCGTGCCAGTATCACGTTCTAGGTGTCCTAGCCAAACACACTTATATAAATAAGTACTTATAAGATCGAAGACGAGACTCCGCGCACGGTAAGACGAAATTGTATCACGTAGCTAGGGCTGCCCTTACAGTACACTTTGACCAGGGGAAAATAACCTTAATAGATGGTAACAATTGAAGGACGTTTTTAGTTTGGATTCTATAGGTCTTGTTGAAGCTTAAAAGTATGTATCAAGTAGGCAAATATTCTCCGTTATCTTATACTTAGTATATACAAGAGTTAACATATTTTGCAGTTTAAGACATATATAATATAAAATAACCGGTCAAGTGCAAGTTGAACTTGCACAATTAGTGTTCCGTACGTTGATTGCTTTTAAAATAAAAAATTTTGTTACGGTGGTTTAAAATGATCACTGACTTCACAAATCACACCCCAAATGAGTTTTCAACAAAGTTTGTTTCCAATCTTTACTGAAAACTGATTACCTTGATTTTTTTTTTGTGTATCAGATAAATTATTAAAGGTAATGCACTCGTGATAATTTTCGTTCAATCTACACCCTGTGGAGAATATTCCAGAATTTTTTCAAAATTTTTTAATCAGTTCTTTTCGAGATAAGGTGGAGGGACAGCGATTTTTCGCGATTTTTTAAAAATATACAAAGAAAAGTGTGCGCAAGTATTACATTATTTATATATATATATATATATATATATATATATATATATATATATATATATATATATTTATGGGTCTAGCACACGTGCTACAGGGAATCCCTAAAGTGCTACAGGAGCGACACGTGTGCGGAGAAAGCGATTCACGTTGTTCTTGAATCGCTGTAGATTGTACTCGATGGGAAACACAGTCCTGGGCAAACTATTCCGACGTGTACTTCTAACATGCACCGCTCTGGGAGGAATTAAGCGGGTCACATCCTTCGAACACTTTCCATGAAAGTACTTGTAGAATAGGCTCAAGTCGCCAACCGTTCTTCGATGTTCCAGCGAATCAAGGCCGTCGGTCAATTCCGGTGTCCAATCAGACGAACAGCTCTTCTCTGGATAGAATCCAACAAATGCAGTGTATGTTTGGAAGCGGAGCTCCAAACATGGGAGCAGTATTCCATAGTTGGTCGAATTTGAGCTTTGTAAAGAATTAACAGTTGTTGTGGAGTGTAAAGCTTTCTGGTTCGAAACAATATTCCCAACTTTTGAGAAGCTCTCCTTGCTATGCCTGCAACATGTTCATGCCAGGACATATTTGCTCCCAAATTAACGCCTAACAGATTGAGTGACGATGTTAGAGGGATGGAGTGCCCCGACATAACTATGTCGGGTTCTGCAACGTTAACTTTTTTAGAAAAAACTGCCGCCTGGGTTTTTGTAGCGTTAAATTCCACTTGGTTACTGTCACCCCAAGATAGAATTTCTTCCAGGTCTTTGTTAAGTTGAATGACTTCCTGCTGTCTGCGGATATTCGTCTGAGTAGTCGATGTCGGAGCATTCAAAGTGAATGAAGATATAAGTGTACTGTCATCTGCAAAGCTGTAGATTGGATTGTCGGTCTTTTCCAGCAGATCGTTAATATAAATAAGGAAGAGAGTAGGAGATAGTATGGAACCTTGGGGCACACCGGTGTTGATAGTGAAGGTGTTAGAAAGAAATCCGTCGACTGCCACTCGTAAAGAACGCTCTCTGAGGAAACATGAGAGCCACAAACAGAACTTTTCAGACATACCATAAGAACGTAACTTAGCCAACAGCCCATCGTGCCAAACACGGTCAAATGCCTTGGATATGTCAAGAGCAACCGCTCGAGATTCTCCAAAGTGTTCAATTGCGTTTTTCCAAACATGTGTTACATAAGTGAGAAGATCTCCTGTTGATCTATTTTTACGAAAGCCATATTGGTGATCACTAATAATGTTGAATCCTTCAAGATATTTTAGAAGATGCTGATTGATAGCCTTTTCCATGACTTTCGATATTATTGAGAGTAGTGCGATTGGTCCGTAGTTATTTGGCAAGGTCTTCTTGCCTTTTTTAGGTATCGGCTGAACTGTGGCACATTTCCAGCAGGAAGGAAATATTCCCTTTCTGTAGGATAGGTTGAAAAGTCTACAGAAAACTGGTGTTAGTTCCCTTGCACAGTTCTTGAGAACTATGGCAGGTATTCCGTCAGCGTCAGAAGCCTTTTTGGTGTCTAGCTTCATCAAAATACGTTTTATGATTCGCTGTCTGAAGACAATATCGGGCATCCTTGACTGCACTATGGGAATAGTAGGTGGTGTTTTTCCTTGGAAATCGACAGTAGAATGTGAAGCAAAGAGTTCAGCCAAGTTCGCTTTCTCAACAGGTGTCGTTGCAATAGAATTATCTGGCCGTGTGAGTGGTGGTATGGTGGATTTGGTGAAATTTTGACTAACTGCCTTAGCGACTGACCAAAAGGACCTGGAATTGCCGGGACAAGCGAGAAGTTTGTTTCTAATCCGTTGATTGTGTACCTCCTTGGTTTCGTCGATAATTTCTTTGCATCTGTTCCTGGCACAAACAAAGATGTTACGATTTATGGTGTTAGGATCTTCACGCCACTGTCGGTATGCAAGATGTTTAGAAGCAACAGCTTCTTTGCATTTTAGGTCAAACCAAGGCTTGCCGTTGGAAGGGCATTTCTTCGAAAAAGGGATGTAAGCCTCCATACCGGCCAAAATAACATAGGAAACCTCCCTGGCGCAGTCAGATGGGTCGTCGGATCGAAAACAAACGTCCAACCAAGGGAAAGTTCGAAAATATTCCATGAGATCTTCCCATTTAGCAGATTTGTAGTGCCAAATCTTGCGCGGTTTGGGCGCCTCTCTATCACTGATTGGTAGAATACTCGATGTCGAAAGTAGTCTATGGTCGGAAGAACCTATATATATATATATATATATATATATATATATATATATATATATATATATATATATATATAGATATATATATATATATATAGATATATTTATATATATATTTTACTCGTGTTTTCACAAGCTTTCATTTGACACCACACTCGATGACCAAGTAAAAAAAATTTTTTTCTCACTTCCGATTTCACCCCTCAAAACTAACCCCTTAAGTCAAAATTTAACTTTCAAAACTACACGACTCTGATGAGGCCATCAATTCCTATATTATTACCAAATTTCAACTTTCTATGACAAATAGTTTCGGAGAAAATCGGGTGTGGCAGACAGACAGACAGACAGACACCGAAGTCATCTTATAAGTGTTCCATACGGAAGATTAAAAATCTGTTATACAGTTTTTAAGGTATTGTTATTACAAAATACTATATAGATGGAAACTACTATAATATCAAATTAAATTGAACAGTCAAAGAGTTATTTTTAATTACATGGTAACCTATATTTTTAATCGCAAAATTATATTCAGGGCGTGTTACAGTTAATAGTATGACAATATTTTATAGAAGTATATTATGATATGTATGCAATGACCCTTCTAGCCTCATCTTCTTTTTTCGGGTACCATGACTGTTCAACGATCGTTGTTTATCATGTTGGTTACCATGTTGATGATGATCGTTTTATTGACAGCCGCTCGGAAGAGTTGAACCGTAGACTTTCCGTACCACTGCCTTAAATTTTTCAACCACGATGTTCGCCTTCTTCCTGGACCACGTCTTTCTGAAATCTTTTCCTCTATAATCAGACGCAAGATTTCGTATTTTTCTAGATGTCTCATAATGTTACCAAAATATTCTAATTTGCGTCGCTTGATGGTCATCACCACCACCACCTCCAAGACCTTGTCCATGTGAATAAGAACACCCACATCTCGAATGCCTCCAGACGTTTAAGCATTTCTTCAGTTAGCGTCCACGCTTCCATGCCGTACAAGAGAACCGGAAAGACATAGCACCCTACCATTTTCGTCCGTAGTTTCAATGATAGGTCGTAGTTAAGGTTTGTTTTCTTCATAAATGCAGCTCGAGCCTTCTCTATTCGAATTTTAACTCTCACAGTCGGGTCCCAGGGGTCGTTGATATTGCTACAGAGAGACATCAATTTATCAACTCTCTCTATCTTTGTACCACTGACTGTAATACCACCATCTTCAATATTAGATTTTTTGCTTATAATCAGTGTTAAACCAAACTGTGTGCAAGTATCAGTTATTTTATCCATAAGTTTTTGTAGATCTTTTCCGTTATTAGTGATAATTAATATATATCATCGGTGTATCTGATGTTATTTATGTTAACGCCGTTGATGTTGATTCCCTCAGTGGTACCATTGAGTGCTTCATTGAATACACCTTCGAATAGAGGTTGAACAACATACTGTATATATTTTACTATAAAACTATTATTTTGTAATGAATATCCAATATCCCAATCAGGAACCCGGAAAAATTCTCATAATACTATTGAAACTATTCACTGATCTCTACCCCTTTGATCCTATTTCCATGTTAACAATGAAAAAAGAATGTTTGGATTTCTTGACTAAAAGAATCCCAAAAAAGACCTATCACACAATACGAAGCCACTCTTCTACCGCCCTTTTCCACCCCTTTGGAACATTAAATGTTTTATAATAAATGATTATGCTTAAAATTTGCTCATTCTTCCATCCAATAACCCTACTATACATGATTCTTCCATGCCTTTCATCTCCTTCCCCTATTAAAATTGAACTAACCTGAAAGGACGTATAACATAAAGAGAGTAAAGAGAGCAAAAATCTTGAACAGATTTTTTCACAAATACAATACTTTCCTGCAGCAAGGAAAGTAAAATGGTGTTGGTATGTATTTGGTGGGATCAGAATGGCGTGATGCACCATAAGATGTTCCGACTTGATCAGATCTCTCCCCCACATACAAAGTAAAAGATACTCTGGAAACTACCGCATATTGGGGCTGGAAAATTCCCTTGGACCATGCAGATTACCGCTATAATACCACTTTGCTAGTTCTCAGTTAAAGTCAGTTTAATAGGTCGATGAATTTATGATCGAAATAACCGTCATTTTTAATGTTCCGTACGGAACACTTATAAGGTCACTTCGGCGTCTGTCCGTCTATCACACCCGATTTTCTCCGAAACTATTTGACATGGAAAGTTGAAATTTAACACTGATATAGGAATTGATGGCTCCATCAGAGCCGTGTAATTTTGAAAGTTAGTTTTAGGGGTGAAATAATAAGTAAAATAAAAAATTTTTACCAGGTCATCGTGTGAGGTGTCAAATGAAAGCTTGTAAAAACACGAGTTCAAAAATATATATGATGTAATATTTATGCACACTTTTGTTTATATTATTTTTAAAAAATTGCAAAAATCGCTGCTCCACCGTATCTCGAAAAGTACTGACCAAAAAATTCTAAAATATTCTCCACACGGTGTAGACTGAACGAAAATTATCACAAGTGCATTAGCTCTGATAATTTATTTAGAATATAAAAAAAACAAAAAACTCAAGGTCTTCAGTTTTTAACAAAGATCGGAAACAAACTTTGTTGAAAACTCATTTAAGGTAACAACATTTTTTATTTTAAAAGTAATCACCGTACGGAACACTAATTGCCCAAGTCCGACTTGCATTTGGCCGGTTTTTCCAATCTGGAATTTAACAATTGCCTGAGGGATACTAAAACTGTATAGGAAACGAAGGAGATCACTTTAAAAATTAAGTGTGTTTTAAGTTTTTTTTTTTATAAATAAATGTAAAAGGTGGTGTAAAAAGGCCGAAAGTTAATTTGTAATTGAAAATTAGTAGATATCTAATGGGCTTTCTACTGCAAATAGAGAGTTGCAGCATATTTTGAATTAACGGAACGTTAAATGCCATGTAAAAGGATAGGGTAAAAAATGACGTTAGCGTTAACGTTGTAAATGTTTGAGATGTCTAATGGAGCGGTAGGCGTGTCTTCCAACACATGTTTTATTATTAAATTCAATTTTAATACAAGGAGCGACATCTAGTATTTTTATTGATAACTTCAGACTCGCCCAAACAAATTTCCCTATATCCTTGTTTCCAGAACTTTATGAAAAACCTAGCAGATGGCGTCACTTGTTTGATGTATTGTGAGTTGCATGTATTCCTAGGAATGGGCGGGTGTGCGTTGGACCATAGATGGATGGATTTTTCAGAATTTAGGTCTGTCTGTCTGTCAGCTGTTAGGGACAGTTGTCTGTCTGTCTGACAGACAGGCAGGCAGACAGACAGACAGACCCGACAGACAGACAGACAGGCAGACAGACCAGACAGACAGACTTAAGGGTCAATTTAGGTCCTTTTGGCATCGTTGTTACGGTGCAAGTCAGCGTGGCAGGTCAGGTCTGGTAGTGAATATATTGAAAATTATCCTGACCATGTTGAGAAAGAATTGCAAGAAAATGTTGAAAATTATACTGAATGGCTTCGTGAAATTATAGAGACGCTCTGTCTGTCTGTCAGCTGTTAGCAACAGTTGTCTGTCTGTCTGTTTGTATTCTGTCTGTCTGTTTGTTTGTATTCTGTCTGTCTGTCAGTCAGCTGTCAGCTGTCAAACCAACACTCCCCATTGGTCTACGTATCGACATCACCCTGTATAGATAGGCTGTCACTCCCATTGTCCATCGTATCGATATCACTCTGTATATAGATAGACATCCTGCTGATCACGTGACGTCACCGTGATGACCACACCCACGCATGCGCACTCCACATGACCTTGAAATGGCACCAATTTTGCAGGAATTTAGAGTCATATAGTAACAGATTGCTTCTCAGTGTGTGTGTATTAACAACAATATTATCATGAATTCGCTAATAGTACGACTACGTAACCTTTGTGCTAGCGATGTGAAATGGGCTCCAATGGGATATATGTATGTAGTCTCTAAACAGAGGGAAAATATTGAAAATTATCCTGACCATGTTAAGAAAGAATTGCAAGAAAATGTTGAAAATTATCCTGAATGGCTTCGTGAAATCATAGAGACGCTTGGAAAAGTGGTGCAAGATTGTGAAAATTATCTAGAAACTAAAGACGA
Source organism: Pachyrhynchus sulphureomaculatus (assembly GCA_019049505.1). Classification (NCBI taxonomy): domain Eukaryota; kingdom Metazoa; phylum Arthropoda; class Insecta; order Coleoptera; family Curculionidae; genus Pachyrhynchus; species Pachyrhynchus sulphureomaculatus. Next base: position 69,174,466 of record CM032448.1, on the reverse strand, counting down.
TTCATTTCTCATATCTGTGTTGGGTTTATTAAAAGAACTACGAAAGTTAAGTTATCTTGAATTTGAAACTGCCATTGAAGATTACTTAGATAAAAAGAAAATATGTTAGACACCACTCCAGAATACCACCACCTCTACCATGTAGATCGCTCACGTAAAACTGTTGAACCACAAACATCTTAATTAGTTGCAAGCAACATGTTCCCCGAATCGCTTGTCTATATAGTGCTATTCATATTAGTTACATCTGCTGAAAATACTGAAGTTACCTCTGGAGATCATACTAGTAACGACGATGTCAGTATATTTGAAGATTATTCTGCTCTTTATAACACTAGTTTGAGTCTATATCTAGCTTGTTCTAAGAGAGTTGATGAATATTCAGAATTATATGACCAGGAACATATAATATCAGACATGTTCATGCATAGGCTGGAGGATTGTGAAACAGGTGCAAAAAATTTAACAAATTCCATAAACTACACAAGTTTAGCAATGTTGAAAAGAGAAAATATCGAGCTAGAAACAGACTTGTTGACTGTGCGGAAGCAGAAAGAAGCATGTGAAGAAAAACATAATACCGTGAAGTTTTTCCAGAAAACACGTTTAAATTTGCCAGTATAAACCATTAAAATTATGCAATAAAACTATTATTTCGGACATCTTTAAATGTTCTGAATCGACATTTATAATAAAAATTTAAAAATATTAGGTTTTAATGTCCATGTTTAACAAAAAACATGCATACACCGCCTTTAACTAAGCTACGTAGTAAAATGTTTAAAATAAATATGTGCAACCGCTAAATTAAAAGATTGTTTTTAAATTTTATTAGTATTAAACAAAACTCACTTGCTCACTCACTCGCTCGCTTAGTCACTCACTCACTCACTCACTCACTCGCTCACTCACTCACTCACTCGTTCACTCACCCCTCACTCACATTCCCCCCCATATTTACTCAATCAATCCATCCATAAAATTGACTTCTAAAACTGTCAAGGGATATACATTTTGTATCCTTTTGTTCCTAAATAGTAAACACATATTTTTGTTCATATACTAAACACTATTGGTCATGTTTTTGATATTAAATTCAAATTTGAAACTTAAAAAACTACTAGAAATGATAGTTTTGTTCGAAAAAAAAATTCTTGTTTAGCTGTTGCATTTATTTACTTAAAAAAGCATTTTACTAATCACATAGCACCCTCATAAGTGTTAAAAGCGAGTTTTTTGTTGAAACTGAACATAAAACTTTATTTTTTGATGTCAAGTCAGGATTAAGAACTTCAAAAGACACTGGAAATAATAGTTTTGTTCAATATTAATAAAAATTAAAAACAATTTTTTAATTTAGGGATTGTACATATTTATTTTAACCAGCATTTTGCTACATAGCTTAGTTAAAAGTGGTGTATGCGCAATTTTTGTTGAACATGAACACTAAAACCTAATATTTGTAAGTTTTTATGATAAATGTAGATTCAGAACATTTAAAGATGTCCGAAATAATAGTTTTATTCCATCATTTTATTTATTTATTTATTTATTTATTTACTGCACTTTACAGATTGATCACAGAGATCTTTCCAATTACAAAGTACTAGAACTTAAATTAACTTAATTTAAATAATATTACATAATAATCTACATACACTTAAAACAACGCACGCAATTTAGTTTTGAAAAGACTGCACTTATCATTAAATATATCTACACTATTCTGGATTCCATTGTATAGCATGCAAGCATTATACAATGGAGATCCCAGGTGATAGTTATTATGGGCTACATCTGATATATAGAAAGTGCTATGATTTCTTGTGGTATACGTTGGCACATTAAAATATAAGTTGGACAGAAATGCCGGGTCATCAATGAGACCATTCGCTACTTTGTACAAGTAGAACATGCAATATTGTTTTCTACGTTTCTCTAAGGTTACCATCCCATAAATATACAGTTTTACATTATTTATTAAAATGTATTTTTTTCAATTTAATAGTTTTCTGGCAACATTAAGTGTTTTTTCTGAAAAAAAACCTTACGGTGGATGTCTTTTTTATGTTTTTTTTTTGATTCGTGTCGATCCGTGTCTCATTTAAAAGACAGAGATTTAAATTTTTTATTTTGTATACAGAATTTCCATTTGTTCTCTTTTTCGACGCGCTTCCAAAGTCAATTCTTCTTTCGTTAAAATTACGCGAATCGCGCATTTATATTGGCAAAATCTTCTGGCTTAAACACCACTTCCAGGAGGTTTGTGTTATGGCGTGAACTCGATGGTTTGGTATAAAAAAGCTCCGATATTAATTTTCCACCTGAATATTTTTCCTTGCCCATGTGATTGACCGATGGCATGCCCCATTCTTACTCGATACTGATTTTTGATAATCTTCTACCATTGTTGACGTAATGAATAAAAGCATAAATATGTTTACATCACCCTAAAACCTTATTAACACACGTACACTGGACACCTATTATTACCCGATTTTCATTGAGCTGCAATAATTTTTTATACATTTTTCTGTGTTTTATATTTTTCCAGTTGAAAAAAATCCGCCTCGAATTTCCATATGAAAATTCCATGTGGTATTTTGGATGAAAATTCCCGGTGTAATTTCCATCCAAAATACCAGATGGAATTTTCAGATGATAATTCTAGGTAGATTTTTCAGCTGAAATTCCATTTCAACTCATGTGTGTAATTTCACATTGTATGGAGTCACCGTTACCGAGGTTTGCCGAAGGACGTAACTATTTATTACAGATGTTACATCTCATTGATATTCTTTCACATTTATGACCTGTTCGGCAGCAACCGGCAGCTTTATCCTTTTTTTGAGTTTCATTTCTAAAATGAAAATTATTCACGAATTGTGAAAAGCCAGTACTCAAAACGACTTCCATATTTTAACTTCTTTTTAGAACTAAATTATGGGAAATATTGGCTTTAACCTAAGATTTCTTGGCCTCGCACTATGGGAACTAACTTAAAATGAAAAACATTTGAACTTGATGTGATGATGCCGTGCACCTTTTTTTTATCGAGAAAATAATAAATTAAGCAGAAAAAACGTTAATTTGCTATTTGAATCAATGAACACATTGGTCGGAGAAAGTGCGACATTTTGACGTCTGGCACTGCTTCTTTGCGTCAAGCAAATAACTTTGGAAGTATTAGAAAACACACAATAATGCATCTCTTAAGCATTGTTCAATGTGATTCCATTGAATCGACTTAGCCTAGATGAAATTGCTTTTACTACCATCAAACAATTTCTGAGATAAAATAGCCATTGGCTCGTATTTCCGGGTGAGGGCTAGTTCGCAACCGTCATCATGCTGAGATCAAAATTTTTACAAAATATGAAGTTTGAACTGCATCAACACGTGTAATCAACTTAACCATATATATGTACCCCCTGAGAAACCAAAGCCAGTTATCGACTAGAATAGTAGACTTTCTCTCTTAGTTTAGAAGTAACGTTGAAATCTTCTTCTCAGATATGACACCAAGAGGAGGGTCTAAACTTTATAGTCTTTGTTCTTACGTGGTTAGAAATACCAACCCAATAATCATCAAGGTTGTAGATCATCAAATGACAATAGTTTTAGTACATTTTGCATTTCTTTTATGAACTCCATAGATTTTTTTACATCCATGTCCTGATATTGCTATCTTAGAAGATTTTCTTCTTCCTTGCTTGCCTTGGTTCAATCGAAGCCGCAAAAGATACATTTCTTCTAGATATCTTGTCTAGCGATAGTGGCGTGAAAACCTTAATACTGTCAATCAAGTGAGAACCTGTCGCGCATTATTCATTAAAAAATGTATTTATTTAAAAGTTTTTTACATCATTCGACAGTGAAAGATTGACATTGAAATGCTAATGATTCAGTAGTTCGTCTAGTACTTATCAGCGTTGATGACCTTCTGGTATCTTCGGGGCATACTTTCGACGAGATTTTCCGCGTATTCTTGGGGCAAAGATTTCCAAATTGCCCGAATTTGCCGTAACAGCTGCTTCAATGCGTACACCTTTTTACTATGAAACTTCTGCTTGATGTATGACCACAGATTCTTGATTCGGTTTGTATCGGGCGACTGAGATGGCCAATTGATTTTATGACGATATCGGATTCCCCTTTCCACTAGCCACGTTTTACTCCGATGTTTGAGGTGGTTATCATCTTGAAAAATCCACTCCTCATTTTAATCGATAAACCACCGTTGGGCAGTTGGTACTAATGCAAAACTTGAACATTTTTTCAGCATTCAAATTGTAGGCAAAGATAAAGAGCCTCCCAAAACCTTTTTCCGAAAGACATCTTCAAACATGGATCTTCACTGGGAGATTCACGGTGCGCTGGACTAATCGATTTGTGGAAATTGACCGGGCTTGTGGGGTGATAACATAGCCCCAAAATAAAGTTTCATCGGAAAAAGTTACATTGCTCCAGTCTTGTCTATGTGACTTTCAGGATCGGTGCACTGAAAATCATCGTCCATAATTAGTTCAGGTAGTGAATTTGTTGCTTATTTAGAATTAATAAAATTCTAACAGGTTTTTGGATCACTTGAAATAAAATTTTCAGCGCTAAATGTGTAATTTTAATAGGCAATGTCAATTTTCTGTTTTATATATGCTCGAAACTACTGCTGTCTCAATATTGATGAACTAATTAGTTAGTTTCTTGAAATTTCTATGCTTTCGTTTGATGCGCTTGTTTATTTCAGATGTAAACCATACTGGATAATTTCTTTTAAGAATAATAGATTTTGGAACGCACGCATCAAGTACTTCATATAGTATCTCGTAAAACTGCGCATTGGAGTCCATATAAATCAGACCAATCCACATTCAAATCCTGTCATAAAGGAGCGAAAAATTTACTCTTCTAAAGTTATACCGAGATGGAAATGTATTTGCCAGAAACATAGATTTTTTTCATCTGCCCACGCAAGTCGTTTCTCTCTGTGTTTGTCGCTCAGCAATAGTTTCTTGATTTTACTTCGTAAATTCAAATCGTTAATGTGGGGATGATTGTGAATCGTTTCATACGATATATCCAAACCTTTCTGCTGCCCGTTGGCGCCAAGTTAATTCAGGATTTCGGGAAAACCTGTTATCATTTTTTTGTTCTTGTCCGACACTTTTCCTTTCGAACCACGTTTTGATAGATCATCAACATTTTTTAACTAGTATCGTTTCAGTCACTTGCTAACGAATGCCCTTGACTTTCCCAGATACTTACAGGCCGCTGAAGGCGTCATTTTCGGATCTTTTGGATGATTAGATAGGAACAGAGCTTCGAAGCGCGAAGTATATGCAGCACTCCTCTTCGATAATCTACTATTCAACCATAAATAATCTTAGAAATGAATCTTTTTCCACCAAGCATTGTTTACAGGGGTAGCAATAATAATCATAAGAAAAGAAAAAGGAATTTCTTTTACCGACTACGAGTTATAGGTAACACGTTCTTACTTGGCCGACTGTTTCCTAACGTACTTCATAGTGCTCGAAACAGTTTGAGTTTGTTAAAAAGCTTCTCAACTCTTTCTACAGGGCCTAAAGACTATGTTAAAATAACTACCGACGAGTCATATTGTTTTCAGTAGCATCAAAGATTACACAGTATACAACAAAAAATTCTCTGTCTTTTAAGTGAGACACGTATTTTTCTTAAGTATTTTTTTTATGTTGAATTCAAAAAAAACCATAAAAAAAGACATCCACCAGAGGTTTTTTTCAGAAAACACACTTAAAGTTGCCAGAAAACTATTAAATTGAAAAAAATACATTTTAATAAATAATATAAAACTGTATAATCAATAAAATTGTGGACTAAACATTATTTTGGCATCTTTAAATGTTCTGAATCTACATTCATCATAAAAACTTAAAAATATTAGGTTTTAGTGTTCATGTTTAACAAAAAACACGCATATACCACTAAGCTACGTAGCAAAATACTGCTTAAAATAAATATGTGCAACCGCTAAATTAAAAAATTATTTTTTTTAATTTTGAACTAAATTATTATTTTCAGTGTTTTTGAAGTTCTTAATCCTAACTTGACATCAAAAAATAAAGTTTAATGCTCATTTCAACAAAAAACTCGCTTTTAACACTTACAACAATGCTATGTGGTTGGTAAAATGCTTTTTTAAGTAAATAAATACAATGAAATAATAGTTTTGTCCAATATTAATGAAAATTGTTTTTTAAATTAGGGTTTGCACGTATTTATTTTAAACAGCATTTTGCTACGTAGCTTAGTTAAAGGTGGTGTATGCGTGTTTTTTGTTAAACATGGACACTAAAACCTAATATTTTTAAGTTTTTATGATAAATGTAGATTCAGAACATTTATAGATGTCCGAAATAATAGTTTTATTCCATAATTTTAATGATTATGCAGTTTTAGATTATTTATTAAAATGTATTTTTTCAATTTAATAGTTTTGTTGTCTGTAGTTGCTGTCTTTTTTTATGATTTTTTTGAATTCAGCATAAAAGAAATACTTCAGAAAACACGTGTCTCACTTAAAAGACAGAATTCTTTTTGTCTATCTGTGTTATGGAAAAATGTAAAAGAGCTAATAACAGTTTTTGAAAATTATCAGTACATACTCTGAAAAACACCGTTTGTGTATTCTGAATATCCATTTCAACAGCCGATTTGCAAGTAGTAAAGTTTCCATATAGCTGCCTACAATTTCCCTTAATTTGATTCCTTTCTATTGTAATAATGGGGTTCACTTCTCCTGCACCCATGTATAGTAAGGCACCTTCAGTATTATTGTTTATTATAGATGAAGATATATTATGTTGAACATCCTGACCTGAAAATGGAGAAAGTAAAGTAAAATTTCCATAATTTATTAAGAAATTGCATTCTATTTACTTATTTATTAAAATACCGGTATCCAACTTCTCCTATTCATTTTTTAGGCATTTCCAAAGGTGCAGAGAGTTTGACAGATAACGATTTTTAACCCTCCGACCTAACTCGTCTCATACTAGTTCATTGGAAGAGAGATCGGGGGTCATATGGTGTAAAAAAGTTAATTATTTTAAAAATGTAAGATTTGATTTTTGTACAAATGAAGTATGTCAGGCTCACGTAAACGGTTATCAATCGAAGCTTCGAACTTGTAAAGCTATATCTAAGATTCGCCAATTCCATACGTTTATACTGAACGAAAATAACCAATTGATGTACAAAATATATTCTAGTTCTGAAGAAGCAGTAACAGTTAATGTTTGAAATAATTTGACTTGTATAATTTTTACTTGATTGTTCATAAATCATAAATGCAAAAGGTCTTAATATTACTATTATAATTCTTTCGTTAAAAATTAAAGAGTTTTTCGAGAGCGTAAGCTTTAGCGGCTCGCGCGTTGGAGGCCGCTCGTCAGCAGAAAAATTTTAATAACTTCTTTAATATAGGAGATTACTAACTTTTTTTAAAATTTGCTCGGTGGTATTTTACGCATTAAAATAATGCAATCTCATTTTAGGGTGAAACTGAAAATATGGTTTAATTCGCAATTGTTTTAAAAGATTATTTACAACTTTAACAAATTAAATTTTTACAACCGCATGAATTCAACTGAAAAGTATAAATTATCTCTATTCGAAATATAAATAAACTAGCCATGCCCGCGGCTCGGCTCGCGTGGACTTCATTCAGTATTATCGTCACTGCTTATTCCTTATGTTACCTGACGTAAAAAAATATACCCTATAACCTGGCCAGAGAACATATGTATTTTATAAAAAACACGTAAAATGGATAAGTGGTTCTTGAATGCTAAGCGCACTAACGGACAGATAGACAGACAGAGAGAGAGGCGTTGAGTTTTATATATATTGTAGATTTTTTTTTTGATATTTATTTTAATGCGTAAAATACCACCGAGCAAATTTTAAAAAAAGTTAGTAATCTCCTATATTAAAGAAGTTATTAAAATTTTTCTGCTGACGAGCGGCCTCCAACGCGCGAGCCGCTAAAGCTTACGCTCTCGAAAAACTCTTTAATTTTTAACGAAAGAATTATAATAGTAATATTAAGACCTTTTGCATTTATGATTTATGAACAATCAAGTAAAAATTATACAAGTCAAATTATTTCAAACATTAACTGTTACTGCTTCTTCAGAACTAGAATATATTTTGTACATCAATTGGTTATTTTCGTTCAGTATAAACGTATGGAATTGGCGAATCTTAGATATAGCTTTACAAGTTCGAAGCTTCGATTGATAACCGTTTACGTGAGCCTGACATACTTCATTTGTACAAAAATCAAATCTTACATTTTTAAAATAATTAACTTTTTTACACCATATGACCCCCGATCTCTCTTCCAATGAACTAGTATGAGACGAGTTAGGTCGGAGGGTTAAAAATCGTTATCTGTCAAACTCTCTGCACCTTTGGAAATGCCTAAAAAATGAATAGGAGAAGTTGGATACCGGTATTTTAATAAATAAGTAAATAGAATGCAATTTCTTAATAAATTATGGAAATTTTACTTTACTTTCTCCATTTTCAGGTCAGGATGTTCAACATAATATATCTTCATCTATAATAAACAATAATACTGAAGGTGCCTTACTATACATGGGTGCAGGAGAAGTGAACCCCATTATTACAATAGAAAGGAATCAAATTAAGGGAAATTGTAGGCAGCTATATGGAAACTTTACTACTTGCAAATCGGCTGTTGAAATGGATATTCAGAATACACAAACGGTGTTTTTCAGAGTATGTACTGATAATTTTCAAAAACTGTTATTAGCTCTTTTACATTTTTCCATAACACAGATAGACAAAAAGAATTCTGTCTTTTAAGTGAGACACGTGTTTTCTGAAGTATTTCTTTTATGCTGAATTCAAAAAAATCATAAAAAAAGACAGCAACTACAGACAACAAAACTATTAAATTGAAAAAATACATTTTAATAAATAATCTAAAACTGCATAATCATTAAAATTATGGAATAAAACTATTATTTCGGACATCTATAAATGTTCTGAATCTACATTTATCATAAAAACTTAAAAATATTAGGTTTTAGTGTCCATGTTTAACAAAAAACACGCATACACCACCTTTAACTAAGCTACGTAGCAAAATGCTGTTTAAAATAAATACGTGCAAACCCTAATTTAAAAAACAATTTTCATTAATATTGGACAAAACTATTATTTCATTGTATTTATTTACTTAAAAAAGCATTTTACCAACCACATAGCATTGTTGTAAGTGTTAAAAGCGAGTTTTTTGTTGAAATGAGCATTAAACTTTATTTTTTGATGTCAAGTTAGGATTAAGAACTTCAAAAACACTGAAAATAATAATTTAGTTCAAAATTAAAAAAATAATTTTTTAATTTAGCGGTTGCACATATTTATTTTAAGCAGTATTTTGCTACGTAGCTTAGTGGTATATGCGTGTTTTTTTAAACATGAACACTAAAACCTAATATTTTTAAGTTTTTATGATGAATGTAGATTCAGAACATTTAAAGATGCCAAAATAATGTTTAGTCCACAATTTTATTGATTATACAGTTTTATATTATTTATTAAAATGTATTTTTTTCAATTTAATAGTTTTCTGGCAACTTTAAGTGTGTTTTCTGAAAAAAACCTCTGGTGGATGTCTTTTTTTATGGTTTTTTTTTGAATTCAACATAAAAAAAATACTTAAGAAAAATACGTGTCTCACTTAAAAGACAGAGAATTTTTTGTTGTATACTGTGTAATCTTTGATGCTACTGAAAACAATATGACTCGTCGGTAGTTATTTTAACATAGTCTTTAGGCCCTGTAGAAAGAGTTGAGAAGCTTTTTAACAAACTCAAACTGTTTCGAGCACTATGAAGTACGTTAGGAAACAGTCGGCCAAGTAAGAACGTGTTACCTATAACTCGTAGTCGGTAAAAGAAATTCCTTTTTCTTTTCTTATGATTATTATTGCTACCCCTGTAAACAATGCTTGGTGGAAAAAGATTCATTTCTAAGATTATTTATGGTTGAATAGTAGATTATCGAAGAGGAGTGCTGCATATACTTCGCGCTTCGAAGCTCTGTTCCTATCTAATCATCCAAAAGATCCGAAAATGACGCCTTCAGCGGCCTGTAAGTATCTGGGAAAGTCAAGGGCATTCGTTAGCAAGTGACTGAAACGATACTAGTTAAAAAATGTTGATGATCTATCAAAACGTGGTTCGAAAGGAAAAGTGTCGGACAAGAACAAAAAATGATAACAGGTTTTCCCGAAATCCTGAATTAACTTGGCGCCAACGGGCAGCAGAAAGGTTTGGATATATCGTATGAAACGATTCACAATCATCCCCACATTAACGATTTGAATTTACGAAGTAAAATCAAGAAACTATTGCTGAGCGACAAACACAGAGAGAAACGACTTGCGTGGGCAGATGAAAAAAATCTATGTTTCTGGCAAATACATTTCCATCTCGGTATAACTTTAGAAGAGTAAATTTTTCGCTCCTTTATGACAGGATTTGAATGTGGATTGGTCTGATTTATATGGACTCCAATGCGCAGTTTTACGAGATACTATATGAAGTACTTGATGCGTGCGTTCCAAAATCTATTATTCTTAAAAGAAATTATCCAGTATGGTTTACATCTGAAATAAACAAGCGCATCAAACGAAAGCATAGAAATTTCAAGAAACTAACTAATTAGTTCATCAATATTGAGACAGCAGTAGTTTCGAGCATATATAAAACAGAAAATTGACATTGCCTATTAAAATTACACATTTAGCGCTGAAAATTTTATTTCAAGTGATCCAAAAACCTGTTAGAATTTTATTAATTCTAAATAAGCAACAAATTCACTACCTGAACTAATTATGGACGATGATTTTCAGTGCACCGATCCTGAAAGTCACATAGACAAGACTGGAGCAATGTTTGTGGTTCAACAGTTTTACGTGAGCGATCTACATGGTAGAGGTGGTGGTATTCTGGAGTGGTGTCTAACATATTTTCTTTTTATCTAAGTAATCTTCAATGGCAGTTTCAAATTCAAGATAACTTAACTTTCGTAGTTCTTTTAATAAACCCAACACAGATATGAGAAATGAATCGTCTTTAGTTTCTAGATAATTTTCACAATCTTGCACCACTTTTCCAAGCGTCTCTATGATTTCACGAAGCCATTCAGGATAATTTTCAACATTTTCTTGCAATTCTTTCTTAACATGGTCAGGATAATTTTCAATATTTTCCCTCTGTTTAGAGACTACATACATATATCCCATTGGAGCCCATTTCACATCGCTAGCACAAAGGTTACGTAGTCGTACTATTAGCGAATTCATGATAATATTGTTGTTAATACACACACACTGAGAAGCAATCTGTTACTATATGACTCTAAATTCCTGCAAAATTGGTGCCATTTCAAGGTCATGTGGAGTGCGCATGCGTGGGTGTGGTCATCACGGTGACGTCACGTGATCAGCAGGATGTCTATCTATATACAGAGTGATATCGATACGATGGACAATGGGAGTGACAGCCTATCTATACAGGGTGATGTCGATACGTAGACCAATGGGGAGTGTTGGTTTGACAGCTGACAGCTGACTGACAGACAGACAGAATACAAACAAACAGACAGACAGAATACAAACAGACAGACAGACAACTGTTGCTAACAGCTGACAGACAGACAGAGCGTCTCTATAATTTCACGAAGCCATTCAGGATAATTTTCAACATTTTCTTGCAATTCTTTCTTAACATGGTCAGGATAATTTTCAATATTTTCCCTACCAGACCTGACCTGCCACGCTGACTTGCACCGTAACAACGATGCCAAAAGGACCTAAATTGACCCTTAAGTCTGTCTGTCTGTCTGTCTGTCTGTCTGGTCTGTCTGTCTGTCTGTCTGTCTGTCTGTCTGTCTGTCTGTCTGTCTGTCTGTCTGTCTGTCTGTCTGTCTGTCTGTCGGGTCTGTCTGTCTGGGTCTGTCTGTCTGTCTGTCTGCCTGCCTGTCTGTCTGTCTGCCTGCCTGTCTGTCTGTCTGTCTGTCTGTCTGTCAGACAGACAGACAACTGTCCCTAACAGCTGACAGACAGACAGACCTAAATTCTGAAAAATCCATCCATCTATGGTCCAACGCACACCCGCCCCCATTCCTAGGAATACATGCAACTCACAATACATCAAACAAGTGACGCCATCTGCTAGGTTTTTCATAAAGTTCTGAAAACAAGGATATAGGGAAATTTGTTTGGGCGAGTCTGAAGTTATCAATAAAAATACTAGATGTCGCTCCTTGTATTAAAATTGAATTTAATAATAAAACACGTGTTGGAAGACACGCCTACCGCTCCATTAGACATCTCAAACATTTACAACGTTAACGCTAACGTTATTTTTTACCCTATCCTTTTACATGGCATTTAACGTTCCGTTAATTCAAAATATGCTGCAACTCTCTATTTGCAGTAGAAAGCCCAGCATAATTACTCGGTGAAAAATCAAATCAAACTATTCAGAATACGTGATATTTATTAATTATAGTACACAGAGATAGTTTTGATAATTTTTCATCAGGTGTCACCCTATACTATACACTACCAAAGTTTTACACGAAATAGTAATACAAATAGACCCCAATGATCAACGCTAAGACGTCCTTATTGGACCCTGCGAGCTAGGCTGTCGTAGTTTTAACTTTCTGAGCGGTTGGGAACTATCCCGGGTAAAGAACCTGATTATCAAATCTCATACTTGGGCCCAAGGAGAGGTTTGATCGAGCGTTCGCGTTCGAGTAAAATCTGACTCGAACGCGAACGCAGGGATCAGAAAGTTGAAGTTGTGGCATCGTAGCACGTGGAAAATAATTAAAACAAAATCACTTGAATGATTGATTAATTATCACTTTAGCTATCCAATTAATTTATTTTATTTTCCACCCAGAACTGTTGCCTAGTTTAAAATGTAGCTTAATGATCTCGTCAACAAATAAGACATTTACTTGTTAAAAAAAGCCATGTTAGACATTCTAAAACTCAAAAAAAAATTATCTATAGGTAAGGTACTAAGGTATTAAATTCAAATAAAAACAAATTTTCTTTATGAGCAGAATAAAAATATTTATTTTATTTCATTTATTTATTTATACTCACAGCTTAGCAGAAAGTAATTACTAGGATCACACAAAGAAACAAATCTACAATTTACACCGTCAGTAAAACAACAAAACAGCATGGAACAAAAAAAAACTTGAATCAATATAGCATAGGTACTTATAATTTTCGTAAAGAATCTGTCAAGCATCGAATGAATTATTTAAAAGGGATATTAAGACCATACTGATGGACTATTCAATTATAAACTGAACACATTTTGTATATAGGTGATCACAACATAACATATGTGTTAGCTCTTGTCAGTTTATTGATCTACCACGGATACTGTGTCCTCTTTTAAAGATACTTTAAAAAATTTCTTTGACATTTATTATAAACTAACTGTTAACATTTATTGTAAACTAGCCATACCCGTGGCGTGGACTTGATTCACTATTATCGTCATTGCTTATTCCTTATGTTACCTAATATAATAAAATATATTCTGTAACCTAGCCAGAAAAAGTATGAATTTAAAAAAAAAACACGTAAATCGGATAAGTGGTTCTCGAGTGATAAGCGCACTAACGGACAGACAGATAGACAGAAAGACGTTGTCCTTTTATATATATATTATATAGATTACTATTATTATTTTTCTTCTTTCTCACAATTGGTTACTGTGGTTCCGTTTTCGGCTGACGGGCTTATGCCAAGTTAGCCCAAACACTGTTACCCTGGTCTATTAAGCACTTGTTACACGTTTTCAAAGTAACTGACTTCTGAATCTTTTTATGTATGTTTGTATTGCGTCCTAGTTGTACTAAATGTGGTATGAATGTTATTGGTGTGAGGCCTGTGACTGATATGACGAGGGGGACGATGATGACTTTTTCCTGTTTCCATAGCCTTTTTATTTCTGTTACATGGTCTGTGTATTTGGAGATTTTTTCTGCGTATTTCGTTTGGATGTTTGTGTCGTTGGAGACAGCTACGTCAATTAGATAGGTGATTTTTTCTTTTTTGTATTGGAAGGTAACATCCGGTCTATTGGCGGAAACTGTTTTATCTGTATGGATGCTGATGTTCCTGTAGAGCTTGTAATTTTTATTTTCAAGTATGGATGTTGGTGTGTATTTGTAGTAGAGATCTGTGTTTTCTATTAGCTTGTATGTTGTGGCTAGTGCTTCGTTATGTCTCGCTGTATATTCAGTTTGGGCTATTATTTTACACCCGCTTGTTATGTGTTCAGTCGTTTCTTTATGCTGGTGGCATTTCGTGCATATGTCTTCTGTAATGGTTGGGTCTTTGAGGATATGTTTTTGGTACTTTCTGGTTGATATGACTTTATCCTGGATGGCAAGTAAGAAACCTTCGCTTTCAGGGAATAGCTCCCAATGATCGTTTTTTGTTTATGTACTCTTGTTCTATATGTTATCCATGTTTTCCGTGAAGTATTTTTTCTGACCAAATTTTCATCTTTTCTTATTGTAATTGGGTGTGACTGTGTGTGTCGGCTGGATCGAGGGGTGTGTAGTTTTTGTCTGCTCTCACTGTTGCTGTGTGTAGAGTGGTTTGCTAGGTGTGAAAAAAATTCCTAAGTGCTTGTATTTGTTTTGCGTGTAGTGATATTATATCTATGATTCCTCTGCTTCCTTCTTTTCTCTCAATGGTGAGTCTTTCCTTGCATGCGTTGCAGTGTAATTTCCTGTATTTAGTGAATTGAGAACGTATAAGGATGTGAATGTTTTCTATGTCTGTGTGTGACCATTTGATGATACCAAATTAATATGTGGGAATAAGTATAGCGAACGTATTGATGGCTTTAGTGAGATTTGAGTTTCGTTTGAATAAGTTTCGTGAGTCTGTTTTTAAATTCGGTTTTGAGCTCTGTTTTGAGATAAGTGTGGTTGAGTTTGGTGTTTTGATGGAAGCCTAGATATTTGTATGTGTCTTTTCGAACATGTTATCATTATTATTATATGATCTGGCCAGAGAACATACGTATGAATTTAAAAAAAAAAAAACACGTAAATCGGACAAGTGGTTCTCGAGTGATAAGCGCACTAACGGAGAGATAGACAGACAGACAGAAAAACATTGCATTGTATATATTGTATTCTTTCCTACATGATATTGTTCCATATTTAACGGTTTAGGTAGGTATTGCAAGAGAGCGCGCCAGCAGCAAACTTTTTCCAACTTGATTTACTATTATCGTCACTGCTTATTCCTTATGTTACCCAACGTAATAAAATATATCTCATAATCTGGCCAGAGAACATATGTATGAATTTAAAAAAAAAATCGGGTAAGTGGTTCTCGAGTGACAGACAGAGAGACGTTGCGTTTTATATATAATATAGATTATTGACCAAACCAATATTCTCATTTGTTTAGCATTTAGGATGTATAGATAGCTTTAAGTGCCGCTATATTTTTAAACGATTTACAATTTCTCAAAATATATCCTAACATCTGCGTCATTTGCGCTATTATTTTGTCTGTGTGAGCACTAAAACTTAATTTAATTGAATAGAACTTCTGAGTGACAAGTAGTTTCTCCTTTATCTAACACCTAGAACACAGGACTCCATTTTTTGGTGAATGACATTACTGATCATTTATTAGCATTAAACATTTTACTCTATTTTCAACACATTATTTATGTTGAGAGCATTTTATAACTTTTTAGAATACTCGAGACTCTCCACCAGCTTTATATTTCTTCACATTTCAGGCTCCCTGAGTTACGGAAAACATAGGCTTCAATTTTGTACACATATACTTAAGTATACTGAGAAATGGAACCTATAATACAAGGGTAGCCCTCGTATTATAGTTTTTATAAAAACAATGAAAGAAAAAAAAATTTTATTCTCTCTTAAAATTTTCGCCTTTAAGATTTATACACTTTTGCGTGCGTTCGAACCAATTCTAGAAATATTTTTTCCACTCTGAAGTTGGTACCTCAAAAACATTATTTTGCAAGGATTCAATATCTTCTTGAGGTGATGAAAATCGCTGTCCACGCATTTTGTTTTACATTCGGGAACAAAAAGAAATCATTAGGCGATAAATCAGGTGAATATTGACAATGAGATATTAATTCGATGTTTTTCTTCGTCAAATAGTCAATTGTTTGACGTGCTGTGTGAGAGCTGACGTTGCCATAATGAAGAATGATGCGACGGTTTCCTGATTTCATCGATGACTTTTGGCAAACAAATTGTTGTATACCATGCAGCATTAACTGTTCTTCGCTCCCCTGAAGCAATGGTTGCAAAATATCCAATATAACCAAAAAAACAAGCGATCATTTTCTTGGAAGTGCTTCGTGAACGAACCACTTTTGTTGGATTGAGTTCATCTTGGAACACCCAAACAGTTGATTGTTGCTTAGTTTCCGACTTTTACGAATATATCCAAGATTCGTTTCCTGTTACGATGTTGTATACGGATTTTGCATGTCCTGGATCGAATTTTTAAAACATTTTATTACATCAATTGACACGAGCCTGTTTTTGAGTTTCGATCAAATTATGCGGAATCCATCGGGAACAGATCTTTTTCACACCACATGGAATGTACTGCAGTCTTCGATATGCCTAAGGATACCTCTATCTCACGGTAAGTGACATGCCAATCCTCTTTAATCATGTTGCTCACAGATCGATGTTTTTTGGAACAACAATCGATTTTGGCTGGCCTTCACGAAATTCATCGCTGACGGAAGCACCACCATGACGAAATTTTGCAAACCAATTGTAAACAGTCTTTTTCATTGTTGTTGAATTAGGCCTTTACTAAAATCGTAAAAAAAATCATCCAACGAAAATCTTCACGAGATATTTCCATTTGTTTACAAAACTGTTTTTTAAACGCTTACTGTAAACAAACTACTCGACCAATTTCTGAGCTGCTACTGTTTTAAAAATAACAAATGTTAAATTTTACAACAATGGTAATGTCATATCTCAATATCGCCATCTAGTGGTTGTTTGTAAACGCTTAAAAAGAGGCCCCAGTATCCTAACAATATCGCTTCAGGGAAGGGGGGTGATGGGTAGTTAAATTTTGTATAGTTTCCGTAATATTATAAGACATTTTTCTTGGGATTTTGTTAAGATCAAGCTGTAGGCAATATTAATTTCCAGTTGAACATATAATGAGTTAAATGGATGGGGGAGGAGGTTAGAAGGGTTACTTCGATTATATCGTGTTATACATCTTTTTATAGTTTCAGAAATATGAAAATTCCTTTATTTTTATTATATTATTGTATAAATAACTTTACCAATTTTTTTTCGTTATCTTGAGGTGAAAAGGAAGGTCAATTGTGAAAGTTGCTAAAGTTTTATGATAAGAAAAGATTCTCTCTCTACGACCCTATGTAAAGTTACGTCATAATGATAATTTAGATTGATGAGTAAAAGACATCAAAAAAGGTAGATATATTTATTAACGCATATCATAATCCATGTAGCAGAGAAGCATATTTTATACTTGGACAGTTCATGTCAAGTGGTATAATCCACGAGATCCTTGCAGTTGAAAAAATTAAAAACACTGTGCGGTTATTGTAGATGACTGGTAAAAAGTTTAAGTTTTCATTTAAAACGACACAGTTTATACCGCTCCACAGTGTCTGACATTTTGTACTGCTGTCAACCCACTCTTTTACTTTACATGATGTTTATTTGATTGCAAGTGTTGGTGCACTGAATTTATGTTCGAGTTTAAACCTCGTATATTGTTATAACTTTGTAACGGTAATGACCCCTGAGGAAATCATATTTTCAATAATAACTTATGATAATAATTTCCAGGTATTTATGACGTCGCACTAACGGCTATTTAGTCTATAAAACTGGCCAAAAGTCGAAATAAGAAAATAAACCTTTTGGCATGAAGTTAGATGTACAAGACATCACATGTTACCACCAATCCTACTTTGTTTCTTTGTCTTTTCGATTATTACTCTAAATTCAGTCGTTATAAACGTACATGTCTTAGCCCCGATACGTCTCAGCGAAAAAATTTTTTACCTTGATATTCGTTATGGATTTGGAAGTGGAAGGTTTTTTAGTTCCCTGTTCCTGTTATAATGAATAGGATATTCTACGTTAAAGTTGTATTGTTATCATAGTTTTATTTTTTTTATTTGAAATTTAAAAAACTTTTTTTGTGACTCAAGAAAATATTGCACTCAACTATAGACAAATTAACTGAATATCATAAAAAATATCTCCCGTATATATAGCCCATTTTGTTTTACTGACTTTTATTTTAGTGCTAACGTCATTATTCATGACAAGTAGAAAACTGCTTTTTAATTATATTAAATAATGTAATAATAATACAGAGACCATTTTGATAAATATTTGTAAATGTTCTCCAAGTTAACTTAGTGCCTTTAAACGCAAATTGAGGTTTTTTAAATATGCATCCAAAAAAAAAATCAACCAAAAAATCCGATCCATTAAAATTGCTTTGTACTTCTATAGTTACCATTGCAGACAAAATAAAATCCGGCGTAACCTACCGGCGCACAGTGTCTCGACTAGTACAAGCTAGCGGGACAATATTATTTCTTCACTTATTTCAATTGTTTATGTATATTCCAGGTATCTTAAGCTAATTTAAGAAAAAAAAAAGTTGAAAAATGTGTACTGTATGTGTATTAATCGAAATATGTAACTGCAAGACGGAAGTGGTTTACTAATGTGTCTCATTTGTTCACTATTGTCGCTAATTGTTCTTTAATTAGCTACATACGTCTACCTACTCATTATGTGTGAAAAGCACAATCATGTTTGTTTACAAAGAAATTTCTAGGAAAAAAATAAAAATCATAATGGCAGTATCCACATTTATTAATTTACAAAATATTATTTCTTTTAAAATAAATTAGTACAATAACAGTATATATCAATTATTTACAATAACAAGGTGTATAAGTAAAAGAAATATAATATTAAATAACTTATATACTAAGGCATGAATTATAAGCAACTACAACACACCATAAAATAAGAATAATAATTACAATAAAAAAATACTTAAACCTACTAATCACCATCAGATGAGTCGTCATCACCGCTCTCCCATTCAGTAGAATATTCAGAGAGTAAATAATCCTCCTCATTTAATTCGTGATGATGACTTACTGATGGTGTTTCGGATGGCAATGAAGGTGGGATAATCAACTGCAGAACCTCCGATGGCAAAGAAGTAAATTTTCTTCGCGGTAATTCTCTATACGAGTTGATAACAGGATCAGACGTAATTAAAAGCATTCTAAAAAGATCTATATTTGTGGCAATACGTGACCGCTTCCTGGTGTGCCGTTCACGAAATCTACGACAGTCTTTATTTCTTGCTTCCTGGGCTTCTTCGGAGAGTTGTCCAATGGGAAGAAGAAAAGACTTTATAACTTCCGCGCTGTGTACAAGAATTTTATGCACAGTAACGGGCATGGAATACCACGAATACAGATCAAGGTATAATTTTCTAGTATCAACACAAAACTTTTCGAATTCTATATAATTTATGTCATATCCCGATGACAAAGTTCTTAAAATTACATGAAATCTACGAATAAGGTTTACGTCTAATCCTGTAATTTCGCTGCTCAATTCAGCTTTGGAAAAAAATCTACGTGCTGTGTTTCCATCGTTTGTGTTACCATAGCCAGGTTTTGGTTTATCTACAATGAGACCCATACGATCTTTAAACACTTTTTGTATCTCTTGTGAGCGTTGTTTCACAATAGCTTTGTCGTTATCTCCCCTGACTTGCCACTTTTTTATTTCTAAACGATAGCTGATGTGAAGCAAACATTCAAACGTGCGGATTTATGCATGTAAAGTAGATAAACCAAATGTAAGGCGTTCTTCGTTGCTGGGATATTTCTTTGACTCCTCGTTCATAGTAGTCGGGGTGGCACCGCAAATATAACACTTTTGTGTTGAACTTGTGTCCGTTAAGGCATTGCACACTTTGCCATCAGTCATTGTCAACAACAAATCGTGTTTAACAGAGATTTGAGATCCAGCAACGTTACATAATGTTGGAAGAAGCTTACTTACTTCATCTAAAATTTTAGAAGTTTCTTTTTTCGTAAACTCTTTTGTCTCCTTGGCAAAAATAAACTTAATAGGACGGCAATATAAAGTAGAGGAAGGTCTTGGATTTTGCCAGATCACAGTTTCGCCATCAAGCAGTCTCAAAGGGACAAATGAGTATACGAACAAAAATTCGTCTGTAGTGTTAGTGTTCTCAAATTTCTGCTTATACGTGCTATGCCCCGAACTCCCATCACAGCCCCATTTGCTTACCAACGTATAATATGAACGAGGTAACACACTTCTAATGACTTCCGTCTGAGCTTTAACTAATCGTTCAGCCGTTTTATCCAAAATCGCGTGAAGTTTAATTTCAGCTCGAGATTCAGTCACAGAAATATATTCGTCAGAAGGACAACAAGAAGCTTTGGACTTACCTAAACTATAAAACGATGGATACACTTGATGTCCCGTCAAATGATTTTCTGGGTCGCCCGACGGAAAGTGCCGCTGATGATGTTGAAGTGCACGGCTGGTTAACACACATCTTTATTTCGATTCCGGATCCCTCTAACCAATCTTTATGTTTGATTAGAAACATTTCTTTGTTACACTTTAAAGAAGTCCACTTTTGATTGAATTTTGCTGAAAGGCTTGATATTTTCATTTTGAGTCGTTTTAGAGAATCGTCAGAAACATCAGACATATTGAATTTTTCACTTATATAATAAAAAATGCCATTGTTTCGTTCAGTTTTGTCATGTTTTAGCCATTCTTCAAAAAACTCCATTTTCGTCATAGTTACGACTCGTTCTGAAAAAAATAAAATAATTTTACTTTCGGGCCTTTTCGGGGTCTATAATATATATGAATCTGTGCCTGAATGTTGTAGGTATTACATATAGAAAAATCTAGGTGGGTATATGTGGATAAAAAAAGTTGCTACTTTTAAAATTTACAATTAATGTAAAATTTGCTGGATTTATCTATACATTTACAAATTGATATTACACCAAAAGTATACATATTTTTTATAAAAAATATAAGTCATAATAGAGTACATACCTTCAACAGAATATTCCATCACAAAAAACTCGTTTCACTTTGCTGCCAATTTTAAAATATGTTATCACAAGTGTGCATAAAATGCAACTAATTTGCAAATGAAAATGACCTCTCTTATAAGGGTTACTTTGACCCCCTGATAAGATACCTTTATAAGGTGATAAACAAATTAATTCTTGGAATTCGTTAAATGGGGGGGGGGGGGTGTTTACAAGTTTACAAGTCGTTATCAGTGGTTCCTGGAAATTACGTCACGAATAGTGTCCCGCTAGCATGTTCTTGCCGAATCACTATGCGCTCTTTAAACTGAAATATCCGAAAAATTAATTATATTGAAAAACTACAAATCGTATATTAATAATATTCTGAAGCTTTAAATTTTTATCAAAAACTGAAGAAAAAATTAGAGGTTTATAACTTTCTTTGTTATCCGTTATGTATTTTTCAGTTTTTTCTACGGTTTCTTTTTTCCTTCAAATTCATCTTCATCTGTGCTAATTAAGACTGCTTTCCATATGATCGGCAAACCTACTGTCTACATTTTTGATACTATTTTAATTATTTAAAGATATTTTCAATAACAATAGTGGAAAAGTTGTGCGTGTATAATGGATATATATTTTTTCTAATAGTTACAATTACGTCCTAACACCTTGATTGGCAGCTACGTAAATAAACCAAAATTATTACATTGTTGCCTTTACATGAATTCTTGCGTAACGTGACTCTTTCAGTGCCCCCTGCGGTTCTATTCTAGGACTTTCAAAAAAATTTAGAGTTGTCCCTGGTTGTATTGCTCACTTTTTACCGCTAGTATTTCTAGCGTCTTCGAATAGTGTGGTTTGTTAAAGCATTTTCTACAGTTTGTATATTTATTTGTACGAGGGCTACCTTTTAAGTTTTTATAAAAACAACGAAAGAATAAAGATTTTTTGGTACAAATCGTTTTACTGTTTCTCAAAATATTCGCCTTTAAGATTTATATACTTTTGCATGCGTTGTATGCCTAAGGATACCTCTATCTCACGGTAAGTCACATGCCGATCCTCTTCAATCATGTTGCGCACAGCATCGATGTATTTTGGAACAACAGATTTTGGTCGACCTTCACGACATTCATCGCTGACGGAAGCACGACCATGACGAAATTCTGCAAACCAATTATAAACATCTCTCTGATGGTGAATTATTACCAAAAGTTAATCCACTCAATTCAGGGCATTGTTGTTGAGTTAGACCTTTACTAAAATCGTAAAAAAATCATCTAATGAAAACCTTCACGTGAAATTTCCATTTGTTCACAAAACTGTTTTTTTTTTAAACACCCACTGTAAACAAACTACTCTACCAATTTCTAGCTGCCACTGTTTTAACAATAACAAATGTCAAATTTTACAACAATGGTAATGTCACATCCCAATAGCGCCACCTAGTGGTCGTTTGTAAAAATTTAAAAGGCGAATCCAAAAATTATCGGTACCTATCGATATATCGCTGGTTATAAGTTTTAGGCGATTTTTTTTGGAATAAAGGACTTTAGTGGATGTAGCCTCCCATTCCTACTCAATTCCGAATGAGATACCCGTTCCCTTAATGTCTGTAGTTTCCGCCGCTTAGTTAGTCCGGTCACTATTTTTCTTAGAACGGTTACGCCGCACAGTGATTCGGCAAGAACATGCTAGCGGGACAATATTCATGACGTAATTTCCAGGAACCACTGATAACGACTTGTAAACACCCCCCCCCCCCCCCATTTAACGAATTCCAAGAATTAATTTGTTTATCACCTCATAAAGGTATCTTATCAGGGGGTCAAAGTAACCCTTATAAGAGAGGTCATTTTCATTTGCAAATCAGTTGCATTTTATGCACACTTGTGATAACATATTTTAAAATTGGTAGCAAAGTGAAACGAGTTTTTTGTGATGGAATATTCTGTTATGACTATATTTTTTATAAAAAATATGTATACTTTTGGTGTAATATCAATTTGTAAATGTATAGATAAATCCAGCAAATTTTACATTAATTGTAAACTTTAAAAGTAGCAACTTTTTTTATCCACATATATCCACCTAGATTTTTCTATATGTAATACCTACAACATTCAGGCACAGATTCATATATATTATAGACTCCGAAAAGGCCCGAAAGTAAAATTATTTTATTTTTTTCAGAACGAGTCGTGACTATGACGAAAATGGAGTTTTTTGAAGAATGGCTAAAACATGACAAAACTGAACGAAACAGTGGCATTTTTTATTATATAAGTGAAAAATTCAATATGTCTGATGTTTCTGACGATTCTCTAAAACGACTCAAAATGAAAATATCAAGCCTTTCAGCAAAATTCAATCAAAAGTGGACTTCTTTAAAGTGTAACAAAGAAATGTTTCTAATCAAACATAAAGATTGGTTAGAGGGATCCGGAATCGAAATAAAGATGTGTGTTAACCAGCCGTGCACTTCAACATCATCAGCGGCTCTTTCCGTAGGGCGACCCAGAAAATCATTTGAAGACTCATCAACGAAAACGAAGAGACGGAGAGTAGAAGATCTTTTGGAATCGCGAAGTGCAAGTGAGCTTATTACAGCAGCTGAGTTAGCTACTCGAAAAGAAGGGCATCGAAGTGTTGCTAAACAGATCCATAACGTCGCGGTCAGTGAAACTAGAGAAAAGAATAAGTGTGAACAAGTCGGCAGTTAACACCAGACGAAGCTTTAGCTTATTATGTGGACTCGAAATCGACTTCTCACTCATATAAACAAACAAGAAAATGGTCAATGAAAGCGGGACAGCAAGTGTATCCATAGTTTTATAGTTTAGGTAAGTCCAAAGCTTCTTGTTGTCCTTCTGACGAATATATTTCTGTGACTGAATCTCGAGCTGAAATTAAACTTCACGCGATTTTGGATAAAACGGCTGAACGATTAGTTAAAGCTCAGACGGAAGTCATTAGAAGTGTGTTACCTCGTTCATATTATACGTTGGTAAGCAAATGGGGCTGTGATGGGAGTTCGGGGCATAGCACGTATAAGCAGAAATTTGAGAACACTAACGCTACAGACGAATTTTTGTTCGTATACTCATTTGTCCCTTTGAGACTGCTTGATGGCGAAACTGTGATCTGGCAAAATCCAAGACCTTCCTCTACTTTATATTGCCGTCCTATTAAATTTATTTTTGCCAAGGAGACAAAAGAGTTTACGAAAGAAGAAACTTCTAAAATTTTAGATGAAGTAAGTCAGCTTCTTCCAACATTATGTAACGTTGCTGGATCTCAAATCTCTGTTAAACACGATTTGTTGTTGACAATGACTGATGGCAAAGTGTGCAATGCCTTAACAGACACAAGTTCAACACAAAAGTGTTATATTTGCGGTGCCACCCCGTCTACTATGAACGAGGAGCCCAAAGAAATATCCCAGCAACGAAGAACGCCTTGCATTTGGTTTATCTACTTTACATACATGGATCCGCACGTTTGAATGTTCGCTTCACATCAGCTATCGTTTAGAAATAAAAAAGTGGCAAGTCAAGGGAGATAACGAGAAAGCTGTTGTGAAGCAACGCTCACAAGAGATACAAAAAGTGTTTAAAGATCGTATGGGTCTCATTGTAGATAAACCAAAACCTGGCTATGGTAACACAAACGATGGAAACACAGCACGTAGATTTTTTTCCAAAGCTAAATTGAGCAGCGAAATTACAGGATTAGACGTAAACCTTATTCGTAGATTTCATGTAATTTTAAGAACTTTGTCATCGGGATATGACATAAATTATATAGAATTCGAAAAGTTTTGTGTTGATACTAGAAAATTATACCTTGATCTGTATTCGTGGTATTCCATGCCCGTTACTGTGCATAAAATTATTGTACACAGCGCGGAAGTTATAAAGTCTTTTCTTCTTCCCATTGGACAACTCTCCGAAGAAGCCCAGGAGGCAAGAATTAAAGACTGTCGTAGATTCCGTGAACGGCACACCAGGAAGCGGTCACGTATTGCCACAAATACAGATCTTTTGAGAATGCTTTTAATTACGTCTGATCCTGTTATCAACTCGTATAGAGAATTACCACGAAGAAAATTTACTTCTTTGCCATCGGAGGTTCTGCAGTTGATTATCCCACCTTCATTGCCATCCGAAACACCATCAGTAAGTCATCATCACGAATTAAATGAAGAGGATTATTTACTCTCTGAATATTCTACTGAATGGGAGAGCGGTGATGACGACTCATCTGATGGTGATTAGTAGGTTTAAGTATTTTTTTATTGTAATTATTATTCTTATTTTATTGTGTGTTGTAGTTGCTTATAATTCATGCCTTAGTATATAAGTTATTTAATATTATATTTCTTTTACTTATACACCTTGTTATTGTAAATAATTGATATATAGATACTGTTATTGTACTAATTTATTTTAAAAGAAATAATATTTTGTAAATTAATAAATGTGGGTACTACCATTATGATTTTTATTTTTTTCCTAGAAATTTCTTTGTAAACAAACATGATTGTGCTTTTCACACATAATGAGTACGTAGACGTATGTAGCTAATTAAAGAACAATTAGCGACAATAGTGAACAAATGAGACACATTAGTAAACCACTTCCGTCTTGCAGCCACATATTTCGATTAATACACATACAGTACACATTTTTCAACTTTTTTTTTCTTAAAATAGCTTAAGATACCTGGAATATACATAAACAATTGTAATAAGTGAAGAAATAATATTGTCCCGCTAGCTTGTACTAGTCGAGACACTGTGCGCCGGTAGGTTACGCCGGATTTTATTTTGTCTGCAATGGTAACTATAGAAGTACAAGGCAATTTTGATGGATCGGATTTTTGGTTGATTTTTTTTTGGATGCATATTTAAAAAACCTCAATTTGCGTTTAAAGGCACTAAGTTAACTTGAAGAACATTTACAAATATTTATTAAAATGGTCTCTGTATTATTATTACATCATTTAATATAATTAAAAAGCAGTTTTCTACTTGTCATGAATAATGACGTTAGCACTAAAATAAAAGTCAGTAAAACAAAATGGGCTATATATACGGGAGATATTTTTTATGATATTCAGTTAATTTGTCTATAGTTGAGTGCAATATTTTCTTGAGTCACAAAAAAAGTTTTTTAAATTTCAAATAAAAAAAATAAACTAAGATAACAATACAACTTTAACGTAGAATATCCTATTCATAATAACAGGAACAGGGAACTAAAAAACCTTCCACTTCCAAATCCATATCGAATATCAAGGTAAAAAATTTTTTCGCTGAGACGTATCGGGGCTAAGACATGTACGTTTATAACGACTGAATTTAGAGTAATAATCGAAAAGACAAAGAAACAAAGTAGGATTGGTGGTAACATGTGATGTCTTGTACATCTAACTTCATGCCAAAAGGTTTATTTTCTTATTTCGACTTTTGGCCAGTTTTATAGACTAAATAGCCGTTAGTGCGACGTCATAAATACCTGGAAATTATTATCATAAGTTATTATTGAAAATATAATTTCCTCAGGGGTTATTACCGTTACAAAATTATAACAATATACGAGGTTTAAACTCGAACATAAATTCAGTGCACCAACACTTGCAATCAAATAAACCTCATGTAAAGTAAAAGAGTGGGTTGACAGCAGTACAAAATGTCAGACTAACACACCTTCAAATAAAGGTAAAGGAATAACTATTTTGCATGCTGGATCTGAAAAGGGCTGGCTTTCAAATTGTCTACAAATCTGCAAAAAAGATAAAAGATTCTAGTTTGGACTATCACGAAGACACGACTGCAGAACATTCTGAAAATTAGTTTCAAAATTCCCATTTGCCAAATGTTCCCGAACAGAGTGTTATAGTTATGGACAATGCAAGTTACCATAGTCGCCTACTAAATAAGGTTCCTAATGCAGCCAACACCAAATCGGAAATACAGGAATATATGTTAGAAAATGACATTTATTTTAACTTTAGTTATAAAAAAGTGATCTTTTGGAAGTTATGAAAGACTATAAATTGAAAAAGAAATATGTTTGTGATAGTATGGCTGAGAAAATAGGACACATTGTTTTGCGGCTTCCTCCGTATTATTGTGTGTTTGATCCAATTGAACATATTTGGCATCAAGTTAAATCAAAAATAAAGGCACAAAATGTTTCTCCTACTTTAAGCGTGTCAGTGGTTGAATTAGTAAAAAAAGTTATAAATGATATACCTTGTGAAAGCTGGATGAATTCCATTCAGCACGTTGTTAAAGTTGAAGATTCATATATTTATGTAAATAATATAAAACCACCTCAGCTGATGACAGTGAGAGTGAAACCGAATTAGGCTTAAGTAAAAATATATTTTTATTTATACAATATGTCCCCTCTTATAAACAACAAACTGTATATTTGTACTTCTTATGCATTTGTTTTTACATGCATCTATAAATAAACGTCTCCAAAAACATGTATAATTTTATATATTTTGCATTAATGAATAAAATTCTTAAGTCCATCCCTGCAACCTTTCATAAACAAAATGTCAGAATTTTTATATTGCCCACTTAAAACGACAAAAATCAGGATCTTATATTTTGGGACAGGCTATATTGATCAGTTAAATTAGAAGTGTTGTCGATTTTATATAAGTAGTTTTATAACTGTAAAAGCTACGACCTTGTGGCTTCAGAATCCTTGGGGAAATGAAAGTTTATGTAAGAGTAACTACTTACCTATTTTAACTAAAATCTGGGAATTCTAGGAATTGGTTTAATAAAAGCATTATATAGATTATCATCGGTAAAAAATATTTTAATTTTTTAGGAGTGTACTTTAACAACTGCTGCCCTTGCCAAGAAAGTGAAATGGCACGAAACGACGAAATGGCACGACTACTATGGAACACAAGTATTGATATGATTCAAAGCGTCTTAGGTAATAACGCGCCAGGTTTGGAAGAGAAGAGACTGCCAAATCCAGAAAAAACTACTCCAGAACGGAAATAATGAGAATTATTTCCAAATTCAAGTTTTCAAAGCTCAAAGAGGGATCAAGCAGCAACGAAAATATCATTTTTTTATTTGAAATCAGTTATTACTCTTTGATTAAATAACTTGTAAGATTTTTTTCCTTCATCATTTTTAGAGTTATTTAAATTTATTATATAATATATTAAACAAAAGTTGTTTTAGTGCCTATAAGAGGCGTAGCAGACAAGAAAATAAAATATGTGTTATTTTTAAAAAATAATTAACGTCTTAATAATAATTAAACTCTTCTACAGTCACTGTCATAATTGTATCACTTAATAAACATGATATTTTTCCAAAACTGAGCATTGATTGTGAAGATTTTAACAAAAAATGTGAACTGGAGACAAAAAAATCCAAAGGAAATAAACGTGGCAATAATAAATCTCTAATGTATTGGTGATTAAGAAAATATTTTCATATTTCATAGAAGTGAAAAAGAACTTAAGAGAAAACACAATATCAAAAATATGTTTTTAAACACTTTAATATTTCATTACGGGGTAATGCCACTCTAGAAATTTGAAGAAATCAACAATTTTTTGGCTTAAATTACGCTTTAGGGACTTGGAAATAAGGTACAAAGGAGTTTATGAAGGTAAGAACGTTATAAGTGTGTATTTTATCAAGTGAACGTAATTGTCTCGCAGCGCTTTCCAAACACGCTGAGAGTTTTTATGCTTCGCGATGCTTAAATGACTGTACTTTTCTGAATATTGAAGAAATCTATTTATCTACAGAATTTAGATTCATCTAGGATCTATCAACAAAACATCAATTTAAAAGGCCAATTATATGGCGCAGGCATCGCAGATTAGAGATATCTAAAAAATTTATATAACTTTAAAATACGTTGTTATCAAAACTACGTTTTTTTAAACTGACCGGAAACAACTTCTTCAAATTATCACCGATTTATTTGAAATTTTAACTGTACTTTCAAAATTACATTATCAAGTGAAGTAC
Organism: Pachyrhynchus sulphureomaculatus; assembly: GCA_019049505.1. Taxonomy (NCBI): domain Eukaryota; kingdom Metazoa; phylum Arthropoda; class Insecta; order Coleoptera; family Curculionidae; genus Pachyrhynchus; species Pachyrhynchus sulphureomaculatus. The sequence goes on along the minus strand of CM032448.1, from coordinate 69,145,180 downwards.
GTACGGATTTTACAATTTGTTTTGAACTTTTTTTTTATAAACGATTTTTTACCGAAAAATGTAACACTTTCTTCAGACATGTACCATTCATAAGAAAGTCAATATTTTTTTAATTTTTCTATGTATTTCCCGAGAAAATCTTATGTAGAACTCAAAAAACTTTCTACTTTGTTCCAGGTAAAAAATTGGAGGAGAAATCTTTCCGGCCGCAAAGTACTATTTATAAGATGCATCTTCCTTTACTGAGTACTGGTGTATGTTTAAAAATTTGTAAATATACTTTAAAGTATATATAATAAAAGAGTAAATTTTAGATTGGGTTCACTATATTTCAAAAAAAATTGTCAAAATCAAGCTTTTTTCTTAGCTCTAGAGTGGCATTACCCTTTAGCCTTTTTTAGCCTTTGGCCTTTATCATTAATGCAATTCTAGTTGATATCGAGTCAACTAGTTTTTTTTATGATTTCATAACGAAGCTCTCGATTCTTTTAGGCTTAACTGCATTAATTTTTTTCATCATCCATATTTCCATTTTCCCTTAAAAACCGCCCTACCTATCCAAAAATACAACCATACCGAAAATAAAAACTGCAAAACTATATGATAGTAACATTTTTTCGATCAATAAATATAATTTGGCTCCGTGGCATGAAGCAGAATCATCTTGAAAAACGAAGTCTTCACAGTGTCAAAGATGGTTTCTCTTTGAAGGAATCAAACTCTCTTTTAAAATGTTTATATATTTTTCTGCATTAACAGTGCTATTTGGCTCATAACAAAGTAGGAAAAACATTCCCAGATCATTGCCTTTTGTTTCACTGTTTTTAATGTGCAGGAATCGTGAAATCTTTTCTCTGCACGACGGCACAACGTCTTATCCACCATCAGAAATATAGATGTAAATTCGCTTTCATACACAAATGACCTGCATCAACACCTGCAATCAAATAAACCTTATGTACTCGCTCTATGTGAAACCAAGGTCAGTCCATCGATCAGCACGGTCAACTATCTTTATCTTGGGTACGACTTCCATTCCCGATTTAGGCGTAACTTTGGAATCTGTCTTTTTGTCAGAAGCGACCTCTCTTGCCAACGAGAAGAGGCTCTGGAGCCCCCAAACTTTGATGTTATATGGTTAAAAATAACGACTCAACAAACCACAAGGTTCATCTGTATCCTGTATCGACCACCAAGTGATACCAATTTTCGAACACTTTTCGCTTCTCTTGCAGACACCATCGATCATTTACAAATCCAAGTGCCGAGATTGCCGTTCTGGGCGACTTTAATGTCCACAATATCAACTGGCTTAAATATTCAAATACTACCGACGAAAAAGGCCGTGAAGCTGAATCGTTCTCAATGAGTTCTGGCTTAACTCAGCTTATTGACTAACCAACACGGATCCCTGATCTAGACGGGGAGTTCGCCAGTCTTCTTGATCTGTTTTTAACCACCAATCCGGAGATTTACACGGTCACCGTAAATCCGCCGTTAGGTTCTTCCGACCATAAATTGCTTTCGACATCGAGTATCCTGCAAATCTGCTAAATGGGAAGATCTCATGGAATATTTTCGAACTTTTCCTTGGATGGACGTTTACTTTCGATCCGACAACCCATCTGACTGCGCCAGGGAGGTCTCCGATGTTATTTTGGTCGGTATGGAAGCTTATATCCCTTTTTCGAAGAAATGCCCTTCCAACGGCAAGCCTTGGTTTGACCGAAAATGCAAAGAAGCTGTTGCTTCTAAACATATTGCCTACCGACAATGGCGTGAAAATCCTAACACCATAAATCGTAACACCTTTTTTCGTGCCCGGAACAGATGCAAAGGAAATATCGACTAAACCAAGGAGGTACACAATCAACGAATTAGAAACAAACTTCTCGCTTGTCCCAACAATTCCAGGTCCTTCTGGGCAGTCGCTAAGGAAGTTAGTCAGAATTTCACCAAATCCACCATACCACCACTCACACGGTCAGATAATTCCATTGCAACCACACCTGTTGAGAGAGCGAACTTGTTGGCTGAACTCTTTGCTTCACATTCTACTGTCGATTTCCAAGGCAAAACACCACCTACAATTCCCATATTGCAGTCAAAGATGCCCGATGTTGTCTTCAGACAGTGTATCATAAAACGTATTTTAATGAAGCTGGACACCAAAAAGGCTTCTGGCGCTGACGGAATACCTGTCATAGTTCTCAAAAACTGTGCAAGGGAACTAACACCAGTTTTCTGTAGACTTTTCAACCTATCCTACAGAAAGGGAATATTTCCGCCCTGCTGGAAATGTGCCACGGTTCAGCCGATACCTAAAAAAGGCAAGAAGACCTTGCCAAATAACTACCGACCAGTCGCACTGCATTCAATAATATCGAAAGTCATGGAAAAGGTTATCAATCAGCATCTTGTAAAATATCTTGAACGATTAAATATTATTAGCGATCACCAATATGGCTTTCGTAAACATAGATCAACAGGAGATCTTCTGACTTATGTAACACATGTTTGGAACAACGCAATTGAACACTTTGGAGAATCTCGAGCGGTTGCTCTAGACATATCCAAGGCATTCGACCGTGTTTGGCACGATGGACTGTTGGCTAAGCTACGTTCTGTTTGTGGCTCTCATGTTTCCTCAGAGAGCGTTCTTTACGAGTGGCGGTCGACGGATTTCTTTCTAACACCTTCACAATCAACGCCGGTGTGCCCCAAGGCTCCATACTCTGTCCTACTCTCTTTCTCATTTACATTAACGATCTGCTGGAAAAGACCGGGAATCCAATTTACAGCTTTGCAGACGACAGTACGCTTATCTCTCCATTCACTTTGAACGCTCGGACATGGGCTGCTCAGGCGAATATCCGCAGACAGCAGGAGGTCGTTCAACTTAACAAAGACCTGGAAGAAATTCTATCTTGGGGTGACAGTAACCAAGTGGAATTTAACGCTACAAAAACCCTGGCGGCAGTTTTATCTAAAAAAGGTAACGTTGCTGAACCCGACATAGTTATGTCAGGGCACTCCATTCCCCTAGCATCGTCGCTCAATTTGTTGGGCGTTAGTTTGGGAGCAAATATGTCCTGGCATGAACATGTTGCAGGCATAGCAAGGAGAGCTTCACAAAAGTTAGGAATATTATTTCGAATCAGAAAGCTTTACACTCCACAACAACTGTTAATTCTTTACAAAGCTCAAATTCGACCAACTATGGAATACTTCTCCCATGTTTGGAGCTCCGCTCCCAAACATACACTGCATTTGTTGGATTCTCTTCAGAGAAGAGCTGTTCGTCTGATTGGAGACCCGGAACTGACCGGCGGCCTTGATTCGCTGGAACATCGAAGAACGGTTGGCGACTTGAGTCTGTTCTACAAGTATTTTCATGGAAAGTGTTCGAAGGATGTAGCCCGCTTAATTCCTCCCAAAGCGGGGCATGTTAGAAATACACGTCGCGCTGGTGCTTCACATTCGTATGAGGTTCAGCTTTTTACTCCGCGTACAACGCTTTTCAAGCAGTCTTTTATATGGAGAACATCATCCCTTTGGAATAATTTGCCCAGCGCTATGTTTCCCAGGGAGTACAATTTACAGCGATTCAAGAACAACGTGAATCCCTTTCTCCACACACATGCCGCTCCTGGAGCGCCTTAGGGACTTCCCTGCAGCACGTGTGCTAGACCCATTAAAAATAAATATATATATATATATATATATATATATATATATATATATATATATATATATATATATATATATATATATATATATATACGAGATGGCACCACCGGCGCGTATCGAGGTCATGTTTAGTTAGTAGCATCTCTTGAATGAACGCACACCAAGTTTCAGCCATATTGGTATATTTCTTTGTGTTTGGCACCTGAACTTTCTGGACGGCCTGTGGAGGTTACGACTCCTGAAATCATTGATCAAATCCAGGATATGGTGATGGATGACAGAAGAGTTAAGGTGCGTGAGATTGCTAGTGCTGTGGGCATCTCGACTGAACGGGTACATAATATTTTGCATAAACATTTGGACATGAGAAAGCTATCCGCAAGATGGGTGCCGCGATTGCTCACGCTTGACCAAAAACGGAATCGTGTGAAGTGTTGCAAGGATGGTTTGCAGCTGTTCCAGAAGAATCCGGAGGACATTAAGCGTCTTTTCATCATTGGGGATGAAACATGGATACATTACTATACTCCTGAGACCAAACAACAATCTAAACAATGGGTTACCAAGGGGGAATCTGCACCAAAAAAGGCGAAGACCGTTCCTTCGGCCGGAAAGGTTATGGCGACTGTCTTTTGGGATTCGGAAGGGATAATCGTCATCGACTATCTGGAAAAGGGTAAAACTATTACAGGTGAATATTATTCATCGTTATTGGACCGTTTGAAAACCGAGCTGCAAGAAAAACGCCCGCGATTGGCCCACAAGAAAGTCCTTTTCTATCACGACAACGCACCAGCACACACCTCAGCAGTTGTGGTCGCAAAATTAATGGAAATAGGATTCCAACTCGTTTCACATCCCCCCTATTCTCCAGACTTGGCTCCCTCGGACTACTATTTGTTCCTCAATTTGAAGAAATGGCTGGCGGGACAAAGATTTTATTCAAACGAGGAGGTGATTGCAGACACTAATGGATATTTTGCAGACTTGTACAAATCTTATTATTCGGAAGGGATCAACAAACTAGAACATCGTTGGACGAAGTGTATAAGCCTAAAAGGCGACTATGTCGAAAAATAAAAAAGGTTTACCCCAAACACATAAGTAGTTTTTATTTTTGCACGGACTTTTCAAACCAGCCTCGTATATATATATATATATATATATATATATATATATATATATATATATATATATATATATATATATATATATATATATATATATAACGTCATTCTATAGAGCATTCGGTATACGTATTGGCCGCGATGCCACATTTATTTTCATTAAAAGTGTGTGTCTGCATATGAAAGTTTCCATGTATCAAATACAGTCTTCGACAAAAATAAAATACTCTGCCATTGAGCATTTTAAACTTTTTGTATTTATTATCGGACTATACTTTTGGCTCCGATTGTCACGAGTGAACTACCTTAGTTTCTATAACCCGTATATTCCAAGTTTGTTAGTCCCGTCTTATTTAAATATTTAATTTTGAATATTTAAATATATTAACCGTATTTTCTTTACTGATATCTGATTATTAGTAACCAATAATCTTTAATTAAATTCTCGATTAGTCTATTAGTTTAGTACGTCAATAATACAAACTAATACCCATTTCTTTAGGTCTAATTTGATCGTCGCGAGGAACGCGAAAGTATTAGTAAAGATTCTGAGGGGCTACTAAACCCTAACAGTCCGTAGAATCAAACCTGATTGAGAAAAAGTGCCATAAAATCTGAATATATAAACAAAGGAGGAATAACTAGTGTAGCTATTTATTTTGCAATAGTAGTTAATCAGTATGACACATAAATCAGGAACGTGATCAGGATATAAAATTCTCCTAAAAATGAATCCTACTATCTATAACTTCCAAAGCATACGTGTTAATATCGATTCATAATGCACCTCCTCAGAAAACACCTGGGTTGTGTTCTATCCAACTGTTTATTACTAGTAACTTTTTTGTGGTTGTCCTTTACGAAAGAAAAATGCCAGAAAAAGAATCTCCACCAACGACTGTGATAGCGAAATAGTTAAATGAGTTACAGGCATTGGCGTCATCTGTCAATATTGCCAATCTTCAAATTATATCACTTATGCTTCATTTAGATACAAAAAAGTAATTTCTGTAAATTGTCATTTTCGTCTCGATGTTGCCCTTAAACTTGCTTACTCATCCTATAAAATACCACTTTCTGAACTTGACATAGGAATAATCTATAGATACCTAAACGAAATATTTTAGCAAGTCTTCTCTTACGGCAAGTCTCTAAATAAACCTAACGAGAGTATCATTGTCTAAAATGTTTTGTTTGTTTTATTTACAGTTTAAATCAATAAATTTTTAATGAATAAAATTTTTTATATATCTTTATTAACTTTGAAAGTTCCTAGGCATAAAGTCTAAAGCACATTTATGACTGTTTTATATTAATGTAACGTAACTTTGGCAACTCTGATATTTTCACAATACAAGATTCATCTTTTCTCACAGTGGTCCCATTCTGTTAGAATGTATTTGGTCCCAGCAGTCAGCATTCACCAGATTTAGAGCATTCATGGCGGTCACCGATTTTCTCTTTTTGTACATGTAATGAAAAGAGAAAATCGATAATCGCGATAGTAACGCCATGGAGTGATATACTGGAGATCGCAGCTAGGACATTGAAATTAAAAATCTGAGATGTCGCGGCGCTATAGTACCTACTGTAACTAAACATCTCGTTTAATATAATTATTGGCAAGTTAAGCTTTCTCATTACCCTGGACTCTCTTCAAAGCGAATAAATCTTTCGCCTTTTACTAAAGATTTCCGTGGAGAGGGTCAACATAAATGGGTCTATATAGAAAATTTTTTCAAGCCTAGTATCTAACTAGGCTTATTAAAGTAATAAAAAAAGCAATTCTACAACACTGATGTTAGAATAGTTAGTTACCGGCCAGATTCCTTTAAACGTCCTAATAGAACCCGATCTTTAGTTGTTTAGTCCCGTTATATTTTATATGGCAACTATCAACAAAGAGACAATTATAGAAAAAAATTTAAAATAAAAATCTAAATGTGTTTTAGTGAATTAGGCGGTGAAATTTTTAAAACTCCTGTTTTCAATTTTTTTTTAACCTAAACGACCACTTCAGAGCTCAAATGTTGTTTGATATTTTCATAATACAGGATTCATCTTTTTTTACAGCGGTTCCACTCCGGTAGAATGTTTTTGGTCCCAGTGATCAGCATTCATCAGATGTAGAGCTATAATGGCGGTTACTGATTTTCTCTTTTTGTACATGTAATGAAAAGGGAAAATCGATAATCGCGATAGTAACGCCACAGAGTAATATAATTTGAGATCGTAGCTAGCGTATTGAAATCAAAAGTTTATCAGAGATGTCGTTACGCTATAGTACCTACTACAACTAAACATCTTGTCTAATATAATTATTGGCAAGTTAAGATTTCTCGTTACCCTGGACTCTCTTCAAAGCGAATAAATCTTTCGCCTTTTACTAAAGATTTCCGTGGAGAGGGTCAACATAAATGGGTCTATATAGAAAATTTTTTCAAGCCTAGTATCTAACTAGGCTTATTAAAGTAATAAAAGAACAACACTGATGTTAGAGTAGTTGGTTACCGGCCAGATTCCTTTAAACGTCCTAATATAACCCAATCAGTTGTTTAGTCCCGTTATATTTTATATGGCAAATATCAACAAAGAAACAATTGTAGAAAAAAATTTAAAATAAAAATCTAAATGTGTTCTTGAAACAAGTAAAATTAATTGTTTTCAAAAATTTATAATTTTTCGTTCTTATTGGTTTAATTATTAAAAAAATTAATTTCCTGGTTTTGTTCTCTACAGCTTCATAACTTTAGTTGGCTTACCACTATTCTTGTCAATTTACACCCCTAATTGCTAAATTAGACCAGTTTTAATGAATTAGGCGGTGAAATTTTTAAAACTCCTGTTTTCAGTTTTTTTTAACCTAAACGCCCACTTCAGAGCTCAAATGTTGTTTGATATTTTCATAATACAGGATTCATATTTTTTTTACAGCGGGTCCACTTTGGTAGAATGTTTTTGGTCCCAGTGGTCCGCATTCATCAGATAGATGTATAGCTATAATCTCGGTTACTGATTTTCTCTTTTTGTACATGTAATGAAAAGGGAAAATCGATAATCGCGATAGTAACGCCACAGAGTAATATAATTTGAGATCGTAGCTAGCGAATTGAAATCAAAAGTTTATCAGAGATGTCGTACGCTATAATACCTACTATAATTAAACATCTTGTCTAATATAATTATTGGCAAGTTAAGATTTCTCGTTACCCTGGACTCTCTTCAAAGCGAATAAATCTTTCGCCTTTTACTAAAGATTTCCGTGGAGAGGGTCAACATAAATGGGTCTATACAGAAAATTTTTTCAAGCCTAGTAGCTAACTAGGCTTATTAAAGTAATAAAAGAAGCAATTCTACAACACTGATGTTAGAGTAGTTAGTTACCGGCCAGATTCCTTTAAACGTCCTAATATAACCCAATCTTTAGTTGTTTAGCCCCGTTATATTTTATATGGCAAATATCAACAAAGAAACAATTATAGAAAAAAATTTAAAATAAAAATCTAAATGTGTTCTTGAAACAAGTAAAATTAATTGTTTTCAAAAATTTATAATTTTTCATTCTTATTGGTTTAATTATTAAAAAAAAATAATTTCCTGGTTTTGTACTTCACAGCTTCATAACTTTAGTTGGCTTACCACTATTCTTGTCAATTTACACCCCTAATTGTTAAATTAGACCAGTTTTAGTGAATTAGGCGGTGAAATTTTTAAAACTCCTGTTTTCAGTTTTTTTTTTAACCTAAACGACCACTTCAGAGCTCAAATGTTGTTTGATATTTTCATAATACAAGATTCATCTTTTTTTTTTACAGCGGTTCCACTTTGGTAGAATGTTTTTGGTCCCAGTGGTCCGCATTCACCAGATAGATGTAGAGCTATAATGGCGGTTACTGATTTTCTCTTTTTGTACATGTAATGAAAAGGGAAAATCGATAATCGCGATAGTAACGCCACAGAGTAATATAATTTGAGATCGTAGCTAGCGTATTGAAATCAAAAGTTTATCAGAGATGTCGTTACGCTATAGTACCTACTATAACTAAACATCTTGTCTAATATAATTATTGGCAAGTTAAGATTTCTCGTTACCCTGGACTCTCTTCAAAGCGAATAAATCTTTCGCCTTTTACTAAAGATTTCCGTGGAGAGGGTCAACATAAATGGGTCTATATAGAAAATTTTTTCAAGCCTAGTATCTAACTAGGCTTATTAAAGTAATAAAAAAAGCAATTCTACAACACTGATGTTAGAGTAGTTAGTTACCAGCCAGATTCCTTTAAACGTTCTAATAGAACCCAATCTTTAGTTGTTTAGTCCCGTTATATTTTATATGGCAAATATCAACAAAGAAACAATTGTAGAAAAAAATTTAAAATAAAAATCTAAATGTGTTCTTTAAACAAGTAAAATTAATTGTTTTAAAAAATTTATAATTTTTCATTCTTATTGGTTTAATTTTTTAAAAAAATTGATTTTCTGGTTTTGTACTCCACAGCTTCATAACTTTAGTTGGCTTACCACTATTCTTGTCAATTTACACCCCCTAATTGCTAATTTAGACCAGTTTTAGTGAATTAGGCGGTGAAATTTTTAAAACTCCTGTTTTCAATTTTTTTTTAACCTAAACGACCACTTCAGAGCTCAAATGTTTGATATTTTCATAATACAGGATTCATCTTTTTTTTTACAGCGGTTCCACTTTGGGAGAATGTTTTTGGTCCCAGTAGTCCGCATTCATCAGATGGATGTAGAGCTATAATGGCGGTTACTGATTTTGTCTTTTTGTACATGTAATGAAAAGGGAAAATCGATAATCGCGATAGTAACGCCACATAGTAATATAATTTGAGATCGTAGCTAGCGAATTGAAATCAAAAGTTTATCAGAGATGTCGTTACGCTATAGTACCTACTATAACTAAACATCTTGTCTAATATAATTATTGGCAAGTTAAGATTTCTTGTTACCAGTATTCAATCGACCTCGGTTCGGAAAGGTCGAGACTCTACCTGCCGTTCGAGTAAACGTGAAGCGAAGCCCGGTGGAAAGGCCGGGCCCCCAAGTGAGTTCTAAGTATAGTGAAAAGGATTAAAACCGTAATTAGGATTTACCAAACCGCAATTAGGATTTACCAGTGACCCATAGACTTTAGTGTTTTTCTTAAAGCACGCAAAATGGATCCCAACGTAATAATACAAGAGCTTAGGGAAACGATCCAGTTTCTCAAAGAGGATGCCGCCAGAAAGGAAGCAAAACCTGACGAGCCGATACGTCTATTAAGAGAAGACGCAGCTAAAAAGGACACCATGAATGTAAGGTTGATGGAGGAGATTAGCCACCTTAAGAAGCAGCTAACCAGGCTAATAGAGATAAATTCCGAGAAAGGAAACTCTTCCGACGAAGATAGAGCCATGGAAGAGGATGAAGCCACAACTGATGATACAATCCAAGACTCGGATAGTCAGAAGGCAGCAGAGGAAGAGTATCAGCGTCCAAAAAATAGACGCGCAAAACGTAAACAAATGTTCAATAACTCGTCAGATGAAGAGTCAGGCTCTAAAAGGTCAACCCAAAACCAGGACAAACAGAAACAGGGTAAGTCATGCTATTTATCCGATTTTCCCCCCTTACATCCCTCTAAAGTAAGAACCCCTTCACCCAAACCCACGACGCCAGTTTCAAGCCCAGCAGCCGTACTCCCGGCAACCCAAACCCCCGCAGCGACTCCAGCTGCCGAGCCCGCCATTTCCCAAAAAAATCCCAGCCACACGTTCGGCTAGAATCCCGCCGATTGTCATTCGTGACAAAAAGCGGTACAATGCCCTAACTTCAGCGTTCAATGAACGCAAGTATAACTACGGACGCGGCGTCACTGTGCCCGAAGGTATCCGTAAATCCACCCCCCCCCCCCCTCTCCCCCCCCTTGATATCCGTATCCACCCCCCCCCCCCCCCCCCTCTATTGATGATTTCCGCCACATAACCCGGTTCCTGGATAACCAAAAGGAATCATATCACACGTATTCTCTAGAAGAAGAGAAACTTAATCGCAGTTTAATCCGTGGCAAAACGAAGGTGCCACCGTCGAGGAAGTCACTAGTGACTTAAATCGAATAGGCCATTTCCCTAAAAAGGTTATCCGCTGGTACCATAAATCCGGCGATCCTATGGCCATTGTCCTGGCCCTAATGCCCAAAGAGGATAAAAAGATCTTCGCCCTCAAATACCTATGCAATGTAGGAGTCAAAGTTGAGACACAAAAGAATCAAGGCAGAAACACGCAGTGCTTTAACTGCCAACTTCACGGGCATTCCGCCCTCAGATGTACAGCCCCCCCAAAGTGCGTGAAATGTGGACAAGGTCATCCCTCCTCCACATGCACCAAAAGCAGGGACGACCCAGCCACATGTGCCAACTGTGGGGGTCCCCATTCTTCTTCTTATGGTGGATGCCGCAAACATCCAAAACATCAAAAGACCAATTCTCCCAAAAGCCAGTTCACCTGAGGCAAGCAGGATAATTCTAAACTTGCTCCCTCCAATTCACAAGAACCCATCGTAACCCAACAGGTAACCACTTTTAATGCTGCACTTCAGCAGCTTTTCAAACAATTGGCTCAGATTCAAAGCCAATATCCAGCTGTCCTGAATCTTGTAAATCTCCCTAACCCTTAAATGGCCCCACGCACAAATATACTCAGCCCTCGATCTCTGCAGGTCCTAACTTGGAATGTAAATTGCATCGCCTCCAAAAAATACGAGCTCCAACACTTCCTACAGGAGCATAACATCGATATAGCCCTAATTCAGGAATCATTCCTGAAACCCTGCCACCGCTTCAAAATTCCCAATTATATAGTCTACAGGGATGACAGAATCAGGGCCCCCTTAGGGGGGACCATGATTCTAGTCAAACAATCCATAAATCATTATCAACCACCACCTCTTAGGTTAATTCAAACCGAAGCCACAACTATAGCCGTTACCATGGCTAATAATAGTTTCATCCATTTTTCGTCCGTTTATCAACAAGGCGGGCAAAATCATCCGATTGACCCTGTAGATTATAGAACCCTTTTCGGCCCAAATAACCACAAGTCGATCCTGGGTGTCGATTTCAACGCCAAAAACGTTCACTGGGGAAACCTAGTCACAACTGCTCTTTAACATTATCACTCCAGACGAGCCAACCTACATAGGCCACGGAAGGCCTGACTTTCTTGACATCTTCCTGGTCAGGAACGTCGACCTCCATCATAACATTTCTGTCCTTCAGGAGACCACTTACCAGTTATTCTTACTCTGGGCGACCCGGCCGACCGGATTAATGATACCGTCACTTCCAGCATCACAGACTGGGAGCACTTCCAACGGCTCCTAACTGACACCGCCCCAATTCCCATTATCACCACCACAAGGGACCTGGACAACGCTGTCTATAAATTGACAGCAGACATCCAGACTGCCCTAGCCCAGGCCACTGTTACCAGGGTCGAACCCGCCAGACTCATAGGAAATCTTCCCCCCCATATCAAAGAGCAAATCCGGGATAAAAACCGCCTGCTCAGGAGAGCCATTCGTACTGGCGACCCCAACCTCAAAAGGCTCGCAAACCGTGCCACTGCTCAAGTTAGACAAACCCTGTTTGAGTATCATAACAGCAGGTGGAACTCCAAGCTTGAAACTCTCAGCACCCAAGATAACTCTCTTTGGAAAATGGCCCGTGCTCTCTCCAATGATTCCCCTCCTTCAATACCCACAATTTCTCACGCTGGCACCACCGCTGTGACCCCTCAACAAAAAGCTGATCTTTTTGCAGAAATGTTGGAAGACCAGTTTCGCCCAAATCCCCATGCCCTTCCTGATCCCGCCCGAGACGAAAGGGTGGCTTCCACAATCCAGATTTTCAAGCAGGTCCTACCTCCACCCAATTCTGATTTCACCACCCCCGCCGCCACCCAAACTATCATCAACTCATATTCAATTCGAAAAGCCCCAGGGCACGACAAGATCACCATCAAAGCTCTGAAAAAACATCCCAAAAAACAAATTACAGAAACCACAAATATAATTAACGGAATCCTGAGACTCAGCTACTTCCCACCCTTCTGGAAGAAAGCTGAGATCATTCTAATCAGGAAACCAGGTACCCCTTCCCATGAAGCAAATAATTATCGTCCAATCAGCTTACTTCCCTGTCTAGGCAAAGTGGCCGAGAAAGTTATCCTAGAAATCCTCCAAGCCAAAACATCAGAGCTTGGAATTATCCCATGGCACCATTCACCACACCACGGCGCTGTCCCAAAATATCATCAACAGCTTCAATCGCAATCATAAAGTTGGAGCTTCCTCGATATTTCCAAAGCCTCCGACCGAGTCTGGCACGAAGGACTTATTCTCAAGTTCATTCACCACAATTTCCCCGTAAACATCACGCGATTGGTCCTGTCCTTCCTTTCCGACCGCACATTTCAGGTTCGAGTCGAACAGTCCATCTCAGAAGTCAGACCCATACGAGCCGGAGTCCCTCAAGGTTCCGTTCTCTCTCCCCATTTATTCAATATATTTACCGCCGATATACCCAAAACTGATCATACCTCTATTTTCATGTATGCCGACGACACTGCTACAACTAAGTCTTCAAGGATCGTCACCGGCCGCCTCCAACGTCATCTCAACACGTTAGTCCCCTGGTTCGAGCACTGGAGAATCCGGCTCAACCCAGAGAAAACCCAGGCCATCATGTTCTCCAAAGCTCGCCTCCCGCCGCCAGAGAGCCTCACTCTTCAAGGAACTCGACTTCGATGGTCCAATAACATCAAGTACCTGGGAGTCCACTACGACAAGCGGAAGAACCAGGTCACTGCCGCCGCCACGAAAGTAAATCAACTCCTCGGCAAGCTTTACCCCCTCCTCAAGTCCAGGAAAATGTCGACTCAAAATAAGTTGACAATCTACAAGATGATAATCAGAGCAGGGATGACCTACTCCTCCCCCGCATGGTGCCAGATGTCACGCACTCGCCGTACCATCCTCCAGACCATCCAAAACAAGGCCCTCCGCATCATCACCGACGCCCCAAGGTTTGTCAGAAATACCCAACTCCATAGGGACCTTCAAATGCCAATCATCCGGGAATTCATCAGCAGCTCCCAGCAGAGATTCCTGGACAAAACCACCCGCCATGTCAACCCCACAATCCGAACCACTTACCGCCCCCCACCACGCCATGCCCGCCGCCGCCTACTAAGGCCCAGCGACCCGATGCCACAGGATTAGCTTAAGTTAACATTAAGTACTTTAAGCAAATGTCAATGAAATATCTTAAGTTTTCACTAAGTACAGTTTTAGCCATATTCATGAAATATCTTAAGTTGAAATATCTTAAGTTTGTCAACACCTAGGCTAGGTAGTTAGGTCCATATGATGTAATATCCTAAGTTCCCAAATGTTTACTAGTTTATCCTATCAATGTACATTAGTTATAGTCTTGTTACTAACTAGGTTGTCAATAAACGAAATGTGAAAAAAAAAAATGTCTCCTTACCCTGGACTCTCTTCGAAACGAACAAATCTTTCGCCTTTTACTAAAGTTTTCCGTGGAGAGGATCAACATAAATAGGTCTATATAGAAAATTTTTTCAAGCCTAGTATCTAATTGGCTTATTAAAGTAATAAAAAGCAATCCTACCGTGGTTCATATACTGTGTTTAAGTAAGTAGTTTGTTACCGGCCAGATTCCTTTAGACGTCCTAACAGAACCCACCTCTAGTTGTCTAGTCCCGTTATGTTTTGTACGGTAAATATTAGTAAAGAAACAATTTTAGAAGAAGATTAAACATAAAAATCGAGATATGGTCTTAAAACAAGTACAATTAATTGTTTCTAGAAAATTATAAGTTTTAATTTTTATTGGTTTAATTATTAATATTAAAAATTAATATCCTGGTTTTGAACTCCACAGCTTCATAACTTTAGTTGGCTTATCACTATTCTTGTCCATTTATACCCCTAATTGCTAAATCAGACCAATTTTAGTGAATAAATCTTTCGCCTTTTACTAAAGATTTCCGTAGAGAGCGTCAACATAAATGGGTCTATATAGAAAACTTTTTCAAGCCTAGTCTTTAACTAAACTAGGCTTATAAAGTAACACAAAAGTAATAATTCTATTATTCCCTATTGGTTACAGACTTCCGGTGTATTCAGTGTTACCAACCCTGCGTTATTTTATTTACAGTATATCACCCGCGAAAAAAAAAGGTAAACAGCAGATTACTGTAAATAAAACTGGAAATCTAGTTTACTCTAAAAGTAATTTCTATGAGTAGGAAATAACAGACTTTCTTTAATCAACCTACTTTAATCAGATTAATTATTTTTTAAATATGAAAAATGCAAATTGTGACATTATAGTAATCATATTGTAATAAAGTTATATTAAGTATTATGGTCTGTTTTCTCTTCAATAACTGCATCTTCATATTTTTTTTCAATGTCATATTTTCAAAAGTCGTACATATCTTTATTAAATTTTTTTTAAATGGTATTCTGTGAAGTTAAATTCAGTTTGAAATTTCAGATTTGGTATGTTAGAATTCTTTTTAGGGTTGTTATTGAAAGCTTGTTTCTGAGTTTCGTTTTCATCTAATATGTGACGTAACTTGTAAAATACTAACGAACGAGCAATTCAAATAATGCCGTCTGACGGCTATTTGACGAACTACGTAATGAGTAACGAAGCAGAATTCTCATAACTCTATGCGAAAACAAAGAGAGGAAACCCTAGGTGACATTGGATTTTTTTGCCTCTATAACGATAGAGAAAACAGTCGATTTGGATGATAAGACTAGAAAGAAACCGACGACTGCCACTCGTGAACAATGCTGCCTGAGGAAACACAAAAGCTATAAATAAAACCTTTCAAACATACCATAAGGACGTAACTTAGTCAACAATCCGTTACGTCAAACCCGATCGAATGCCATGGTTATATCAAGTTCAACCGCTCGAGATTCAGTTAGGTCGTTCTAAACATGTGTAACATATATAAGTTAGACCTGCTGTTGATCTTTGCTCACGAAACCTATACTCTAATAATATTGACTTCTTTTAGATATTTTAGAATAGCCTTTTTCATAACTTTCGATATTATTAAAAGCAATGTGACTGGTCGGTAGTTGTTTGGCAAGGTTTTTTTTCCCTTCTTAGTGTATCGGCTGAACTGTAGCGCATTTTCAGCTGAAAGGAAATATTCCCTTTCTGTGGGATAGGTTGAAAAGACTACAGAACACTGGTGTTAGTTCGCTCGCGCATTTTTTTTAATACTATGGCACGTATTCCATAAGTGTCAGAAGCTTTTTTTGTGTCCAACTTCATGAAAATACTTTTTACGATACGCTGTCTGAAAACAATTTCGGGAATTCTTGACTCCACTATCGGAATAGTTGGTGCTTTTCCCTCACTGTACCGAAATGTTAGCAAACAGTTTTAAGAATCATCACAGTATAGGGCTCAACAGTGCAGTCGTGCGAAATATTAACAAGTAAAGCGATATAGATTTATGTAGACTTTTAATTTTGATCTCGACATTATTTGTGTAATTGACGATTTTGATCGTAGAAAATTTGTTTTTATATTTAAAAATATTCCAAATTTTTAATATTTATAGCAGGTAAAATATATTTATCCTAATTTAAAATATTAACAACTATGAACAATAATATATTTATTTATTTACAGTGTATGCATCGCGCATGTTTGTTAGGCGAGCAGATGTTTGTTGGCTTCGCTCAGTAGAAGGAATGGGCTACATATAGTGTAATTCCTCAATATTGATTTATACCACAATTCATTGTTAAAAACAGGATGGCATGTTACTATATAAAAATAACAATCAAGTGCAAGTCGGACTTGCGCAATTAGTGTTCCGTACAGTGACTGCTTTTAAAATAAAATTTTTTGTTACGGACGTATAAAATGATCAGACTTCACAAAACACACTCCAAAGTAGTTTTCAACAAAGTTTGTTTCCGATCATTGTTAAAAACTGATGACCTTGAGATTTCTGTTTTTTTTATGTACCAGAGAAATTATCAAAGGTAACACCTTATGGAGAAGATTCCAGAATTTTTTCCGAGATTTTTTAATCAGTACTCTTAGAGATAGAGGGAGGAACAGCAGGCAAGTTTTTAAAAATAATATAAAGAAAAGTTTGAGCAAGTATTATATCAAATATATTTTTGTTTTTACAATGTTTTAACGATGACCTAGCAAAAAAAAAATTCCGCCTCCAAAACCAACCCCGTAAGTCAAAATTTAACTTTCAAAACTACACGGTTCTGATTGTGTCAATTCCTAAACTTGTGACTTTCTATATAGTTTCGGAGAAAATCAGATGTGACAGACACCGAAGGAATCCCATAATTGTTCCTAAAAAATGTATATATCATGATGTCGTCATGCTTACATAATATATTCTGGGTACGCAATTTATACAATTTCCCACTTATTACGTCACATAAAAAGTTTCTCTATGCAAGCGAATTCTGGCTGTTTGAAATCATGCGTTTAATATAGTAGGTGAACTTTTATATAATTAACTTTTATTCTGCATATTTACTGAGAAACGTAAATACATTAAAAATAGCGGATATTAGTTGACAGTTTAAATGAGCCGTATAGATTTCGTATCGAAACGTAGCCAAGGGGAGGATATGCGTCCCACTATCTCCATTTTGAAAAAAGCACCTTCTCCTAGACGCCGGATCTTTCAGAAGGGTTGCAGATTTTGAAGTTCCCCTGTGAGAGAGGATTTCGCTAACGAACCGTTGATTGACTATTAATCATTGTTCTGATAATCCCGACATGGTTAGCGAAACGCGTGTCGAATGTAAAAATAAAGTGTTTGGTGTATTAGTGATACCATTCAGAATGTTATTTTGTCCTTATTAGGTAGTAAACAAAAAAAAACAGTTGGATATTACTCTAAAATATATTTGGTATGGACAAAATAATAGTTAACATAGAACATTAAAAGTTAAGACATATTAATAAAAGGCACTTATTTGTAGAGGAATGTATAAATCATGTTGCTAAAAAACTTAGCAAAGTCATACAAAACTAAATAATAGCAATAAAGAAAAAACTCTCTACACTAAACTAACTTTAAACATAGTAATTATCACATACATACCAAATCAACCTTCAACAGAAGTTTTATTAAAAAAACACTTGGAACTTTCTTTGAATTTTTGGCTTTCTATAAAACCAATTAAAAATTTTTTTAACGAGGATTGGAAAAATTATTAAAAATTTAATCGTTCACTCGAATGTTCAAATGATTATCATATTGTAATGAGGAAGCCCAATTTTTATGTCCAATAAAAGCGCATTTTGAACAAAATGTGAGTAAATACAGTATATATAAGAAAGTTTTCTTGGTCATAAGTGTTTTTGGTGTTGTTAATTATTATTATTGTAATGTAGGTCTAGTTCTCAAATTAGCTGCATGCTTTTCATTTGAAGGAAAAGATTCAACAAGGTGGAAATATTATTTTAATAAAAATATTAAGAATCGTAGAATTCCTGCAGGAAAATGAGAAACTGTTTTAGTGGCACTGCTTGCCTTTAGTATTGATATTTGCATTTACGTAAGCTTAAAAATATCCTACTAAAATCCAGTAAACTTTTTTTAAAGGTACAACTTCGTCTGGGCTTTTAGAAATTATTTTGAAAAAAACAAGATGTGTGCCTTGTCATCTTAGAATGGAACTATCGTGTCGTCTTTTGATATACTACTTTAACTTAATTGGACGGTGGGTTGTTATACTATTCGCAAGGCGCAAGAATCGGTATAATTCCTTATTGAACAAATCTAAAAATTATTCTAATAATAAATTTTATAAAAAAGTACATTGGGAAAATCGATTTTCAGTAACAATAAAATGAACCATAGATTCAAGTTGTCATGATACCTTTTGTTTAGAATGTTATGATCAGATTTTCAGCAAATCCGATCGTCGATCAAAATCCCATACAATCTATGCGGGGTCTTTTTAAAATATAGGTTTTCCATGGAAAAATATAAGACTTTACGTGGCAAGTTTTTTTTAAACATCTCTATTTCAATTATTAAGGCAATTATATCTATTTTAACCCATATATAATAAATCAAAAAAGAAATCTGTAAAAATGTACATAACTGATATACTATCTCTTTTTTTCTTACCAGAATTTGTAGTTTGAACATAAAACCGTTTATGACTGCATGTGCAGAATATTATTTAAAACATATTTTGCATTCGCTTATATTATTGAATGATACAAACAGATATATATGATCTAAAATTTTCTCCAAGAAAACTGTGTACCTTTTATGGGAAAACTCTCACTTAAATTCTGTAATGTCTTGATATATCTGTTACCGGCAAAGTATATAATCCGGCATTCTATAGAATGCCTAAAAAGTTCAGGCAAAGTATAAAATATCCTTTATTTTATTCTTTGCCTAGGCATTCTATCAAATAACTAACGTACAGTGGCCAATGTATATAATAAATATTGAAAACACTAAGCATTAACTGCTGCTCCACGTGTTGCGGGAGGCGCGGCGGCGGCGGGTTCAATACGTTATGACATTAACTGACTTAATCTTTTTAAAGTTAAGAAAAAATAGTTATTTCTTTTACACATAAAACCAACGTTTGATTTGTCAAAGATTGCCGAAGTCTCCAATTTCATTTTCCTAGGTACTCTTTTTATAGACAGTTGATGATCTTAATAAATTCTGAATAAACAAAAGATATGATTATGGTAATTAGTCTAAAACAATATGCGGATGTCAGTCCCTTTGTTACTGTATAAAAAAAATTATTTGATATTCAGCTCAGGTCTAGAAAGCAGGTTTTTTTTGGCATATTGCTCACTACGTAATTTGTATTAAGAATCGGCAATTCTCAATTTGACCTTAAAAAAATATTTGTGTGACTGTTGTCCTTTCTCTCTCTAATTATTTTAATTTTGTTTGTTCTCCGTATCTGGACCTTATGTCGAAGAATAAGCTACAAAAATTCAAAACTGCTGTTTACGTTTCATTTTTGGGTGCAGGGGGATCATGTGAGTAGCAGGCTGAAGGAGTTGAAATGGTTGCGTATTAAGAATAGAGAAAGGCTACATCTGGTTTGCTTTCTGTAGACTGTTGAGGATCGGAGTATCTGTGTGGAAGCTGCATTATCGAAGCTCGGTACATCAGCGTAATACCTAAGCATCGTACACGTGTGTTTAAACAGCCTTTCGGCTTTACGTCTGCTAAAGTTCTGAACAGATTCCTGGAGATTTGTTTGCTCTATTTGAATTTTCTTTCAGAGGAGAGCTGAAACTTCATTTCAGAGTTACTGACTGTTGTTCTTATTATGACTTTCTTTGTTGTTATTATTACATCTTTTTATAGGGTAAGATGGGGATCACGGTTTGTTTGTATATGGGTATTAAAATAAATAAAATAATATAAAAATAATATTATTGTCAATTCATGTGGAATTACGTTTTTTTCCCTCCTTTTTTACTTTAGAGTAAATAGAGTTAAGTAATGATGGTGACTTCTTGAATTGTATTTGAATTCTATTTCTTTTCTTTGTTTTTTGTGTATTTTTTTTAAAACTCGCTTAACAAACTGAATTCCGCTGAGTATAAAATAAAAACGTTTATTATTAGTACCTAGGTAAAGTATATAATAGTTACAGAAAAAGAAAATATTTCATACATTGCCTAAACAAGCCGGGCATTCTATAGAACGCCTGAATTACACACTTTATCGGTAACATACACATATAACAAAAAATAATAATAAAAATTGTTCTAGTCTATATATTTAAAATATTGAATTCTCATTTAATTTTACATATTTTTGAAATAACGAAAAAATTATTAAATGCCCAATTGCTATACAGGTAAATCATTTAGTAAGAACGACCAAATTTGTGTGTATAGACACACAAATAACCGCGATTCGTTTGGCGTATCTTTAATAATCCTCGACTAAAGCCACTTAGAAAATCCGTGTACATTTTCGTATCTTTCAAATCAAAAGAAGACTGCAAAATATCAATCTTCACATTACATCGTCGTAAATATATAAAATGCGATAATCCGACATTAAAAAATTAAGCTTCTAGCAAAAAAACAAACTTAAATTTTATCTTCTCATAACTATTTGGCAAGCGTAATAATTCGCTAAAAGAAAAAACTGCTAAACAACACTACTAAATATTTAAGAAATTTATACAGCCATGTTTATAATCTACAAAAAAATATCTATCCTATAGGTTTCACTGTGATATCACAAAAAACGTCGAGTCGTCAATATGAAAGTATATAGAAATAAGAACAAGAGGAGGGATACCACCCTACTACATATATAATAAAAAAACGTGTAAGGACAGTTAAAAACTATATAATCTTAAAATTATTAGAAATATCTTATAAAAGGAAGTATACATGCATATTGCAAAGTTAAGCAAAAATTTAAAAGTATTTTGAAAAGTGCACAAATTTTTACTAAAAATTTGTGAATCAAAACTTCTGTATCAAACCAAAGCCAAATAACAGCTGAACTAAGGTACTTATACCGGTTATTCATTTTGTGTAATTCTTTGATATGTTATTAGGCTACCAAATATTAAATTAACAACTTTAAATCCAAACTTAGTTTAGTTATGCACATTTTCAATATATTTAACTAAACGGTATTCCATGAAAACGGAATATTTTGTAAATATTTGGGTTCTATGAACAATTGTAACTACATTTTTTCTTTATCATCGGATTCATCTTTTTATTGCCATCAAAGCTATGCTCGACAACCTAGTTGTCAGCGTAAGAATTACTCTAAGGAGTCGGAAGTAATATACCGTATGTTATGCCTTCGCACCTCTTGGACAGTCGACGGTGCTTTAGTAAAAACGTTGATTAAAAGATGCTAAATCTGACAATAAGTTATTATTTTAACATATTAAATCTACTTTTTTTAACAATTGTCAATCCACCAAAGTCTGCCATCAAATGTCCTTGAAATTCGATAGTGTACTTCTACTTATAACTTTTCTATTTGTATTTGACAAACTACCTGTTTTTTTTTTTCTCAAAAATGGCTCCTAAATATAAATTGATAAACTGACTGGAAAGTAGAAACTATAGACTGAAAATATCTTTAAATAGTTTATTTACTTATTTTTGTTCCATGCACAAACCTAGAACTACATTTCGGGCAGTTTAGTAGTCTGGGTCAATACCTCGAGACGTGTTGTTATTGCTAGAATAAAATACTAAAAAAAATCAAGATAACTTATCCTTTAGCAAAACATAAAAAAGAAACGAAATTTAGTTATGGCCCAAATGAAGTGACTTTCCGACGAATCGTCTACGACTGCATGTGGTATCTTCAGGGACCTTTACTCTTCGAGACTAGAACACTGAATAACTTCTAATTCATGTGATTTAGCAGTTTAATTTCGATAAATAAAGTTCACTGAAAAAGTCTCGTACAATCGTAGATGACACGTCAGAAAGTCTCCGATTTGACTCTGGATAATCCCAAGAACCAAAATTCCTCAGAAAACAGTGTAAGCTGAAAAGTTTACATAAAAAATGGGTTAAGTCATCCTGAAACTAAAGGAAATTGAATCACCGTCGTTTTTTGCGCGTAGTTTATTTAGTATCGAGTTAACTTTTATACTTCTTAACTAGTTTTCGATTCTGATGGTCATAAACATTATAAAGTACGTTTTAAATATTAGATTTTAAAATAAAAGATAAAACAGATAAAAATAAATGTATCATCAAAATTAAATCTAACGGGATGAACATAGCGATGCACTTTTCAAAACCTTCTTACAACCAGGGTGGGAGTAGTAAAGTATTCAAGTTATCTTCGAGTCAAAATAACTAAAACTAAAAAAATGAAAAAAATAGTCTTAAAAAAAAGCTGCTTTGGTACATTTTAACAACATCAAAACGTACAAAACTTGAGTGGAATATGAAATAATAAACTTAAATACTGAAAAAGATAAATGAAACCTGTTTCATTAGTTATAAGTAAAAAAGCTAAAAGTTAGAGATCATACTCTTCCGTTAAATTTGTAAACCATTTTTTTGGAGAACGATAGGATTTTAAGACGATTCATTTTCAATCCTATATTAAGCTCCACCAAAACCACCTTGGAAAAACACACAATATATTGTTTAGTTTGGTGTTTATCGTAAAATAATTAGTGTTCTTAGTCTTCTTCAACATATTAAAGAAAAATGAACATAAAAAAGGATCAGCTCCTAACTTATAACCATATTATTTCCAAAAGGAAAAATTAAATAAAAAAGAAAATACTGAAAACAAGAAAAATATGTATAACGGCAGACTTGAATTCTATACCTACTACCCTAAGATTATAAGTTAAAATGTAGTAGTACTAACACTTCTATTTACTTTTTTACCAATTAACCTCGAGTTCTGGACTTGTTTTAGACAAAGCGCAGCTTCCTAAAACAAAGAAAAAAAAAATCATGAAATGAAATATTTATTAAAGTTTGTTCTAACTTGAACTAAATTCTTTAGTAAAAGTTATATTATGATTACCATACACCAAATTAATGCATATACAAGTTGAATAATACAGAAGTTTTTTTTTAAATGTAGTCCTTTACAATCTCATTCATCAACGTTTTACCTTCTGACATTTTATTTACAAGCTAACAATGTTAAAAATAATTAATTTTTATTGCTACTACTAGACATTTGTTAATTATAAATTCCTGAAAACGGGCACGTGTATTTCCAATTTATAATAAACCGGTCAAGTGCAAGTTGGACTTGTGCATTTAGTGTTCCGTACCGTGATTATCTTCAAAATAAAAATTAGCTATCTAATAGCGAATAAATGAGTCTAGCACAATCTAGAATCAAGTGGTAAAAGTTTATAACAAATATTTACTACCTAAATATTTGTTTAATTATAAAAAAATAAAATAAAATTATTTTGTCTTCAGTACCTATCTGTTGGTCACCAGTCATCATGATATTACTGACTGCACCGAATACAAATTGACATTTCGTAGCTCTTAATCTCTGTTGAATTCCCAACATTCCAAACCTTAACCAGTCTGTCAGGCCATATAGTTTTTTTTTATATGAAAAAAAATTATCAAACGTAATACACTCGTGATAATTTTCGCTCAATTTTAAATCAAAAACTTTATTTAGACTATTCTGGGATTTTTCAAAATTTTTGGATCAGTCCTTTTCGAGATGGAGAGGGGGCAGAGATCTTAGGCCAATAATATAAAGAAAAGTGTGCACAAGTATTACATCATACATATATATTTTTGAACATTCATTTGACATACCACTCAATAACCTGGTAAAAAAAAATTCACTTCTGATTTGATCCCACAAAATTAACTCCTTATGTCAAAATTTAACAGTCAAAACTACGCGGCTCTGATGGGGCCATCAATTTCTATATCTGTGTGAAATTTCAACTTTCTATATCAAATAGTTTCGGAGAAAGTCGGGTGTGACAGACGGACACCAAAGTGAGCCCATAAGTGTTCCGTACGGAACACTAAAAATACAAGTGGTGTTGTTTATACATTATGATAGTATTTTTCTTTAATTGTTATTAAATAGAATTTTTGCATTTGCATGGATCTTCCAATACGAGATATAAGAGTCAGTTTTTGTAAGTGCCTTTTATAGTATTAACGAAAATTATACAATATCAAATCAATTTTAGTTACCGACGAAGAACAAGAAATAATATAAACAGTTTTTGAAAACTTACATATGGACAGTGGAATACATTTATGTTGTTACGTTGGGATTTTCAGCACAATGACTACACAACAGTTATCACCACTACACCAAACGCTATATTTTTGCACTCGACGCGCGTTTACATGATTGATAGTCAATCATCGCTCCTGATGATGCTAACATGGTTAATGAAACGCGTGTCGAGTGAAAAAATAAAATATTTGGTATAGTGATGATAACTGTTGTGTTGATCCATATTACCAGGTGTATAAGTATGAAATGTGGATTTCAGATAACAGATGGTGCACCAATGCAGTTTGTGCTATAAAGATTTGACACTGCGCCATTTTGTTGTGTTGTCAACAAGTGTCAGAAGCGCACGAGTGATAAATTGGAAAAGTGTGTGCATAGTGTTGTGTTGTGATGTTCAATATGTCGAAATTTATACCGAACAAAGAGCATTCGCGGACAGCATTAATTTTTTGTTTTCATTTGAAGAAAACTGCTGTTGAATCATACCGATTACTTCGAGAAGCTTATGGTGAACATGCTCCATCGCAAGATACGTGTGAACGATGGTTTCGGCGTTTCAAAAGTGGTGACTTCGATGTTGCAGACAAGGAACGTGGAAAACCGCCAAAAAAATACGAAGATGTGGAATTGCAAGCATCGTTGGACGAAGATGATTCGCAAACACAAAAACAACTCGCCGAGCAATTGGGTGTTAGTCAACAAGCTGTTTCCAATCGGCTACGAGAGATGGGAAAGATTCAGAAGACCGGTAGATGGGTACCACATGAGTTGAACGACAGGCAAATGGAAAAGCGCAAAAACACGTGTGACATTTTGCTCGCTCGGTACAAAAGGAAGTCGTTTTTGCATCGTATAGTACAGAGGATGAAAAGTGGATTAATTTGAGAATCCCAAGCACAAAAAATCATGGGTAGACCCAGGCGCACCATCCACATAGATCGCAAGACCGAATCGCTTTGGCAGAAAGACGATGCTCTGTGATTAGTAGGACCAGAGGGGCGTGGTCCATTATGAGCTGTTAAAACCTGGGGAAACGGTTAATACTAAACATTGACCAATTTGAACCGTTTGCTGCTTGAAAAAAGGCCAGAATACCGAAATAGGCAACACAAAGTCATTTTTCTTTATGACAATGCTCCATCACATACGGCAAAACCAGTTCGCGACACGTTGGAAGCACTCAGCTGGGAAGTTCTACCCCAAGCGGCTTACTCACCAGACTTGGCTCCTTCCAAATACCACTTGTTTGCATCGATGGGTCAAGCACTTGCTGAGCAGCGCTTTGGTTCGTACGAAGATGTGAGAAAATGGCTCGATGAATGGTTCGCAGCAAAAGGGGAAGATTTTTACCCAAAAGATGGGAAAAAGGTATAACAAGCGATGAAGCATACTTTGAATAAAGCACTTTTTATCATTCTTCCGAATTTAACATGTTTTTTTAGAGAAAAAAATCCGCATTTCATACTTGTACACCTGGTACTTACCGGTGAAATGTTCAACAACGATTTGAATAAATTTATTGGCTGGTATTGGTGTATTTACATTACCTAAACGGATGACTGGTTAGATTATCTGGATTTATTCCAAAATAACATGTTTGGGTTATAGAACATACATAAAATATTAGATAAACAATGTGCTTTTTCCGTGATAATGCACATTTTAAGCCTGAAGTAAGTGAATACGTTTCGTAACAGATGAATAGTCTGAAATAGGTCAATTTTCTAGCCACATGCAATCCATGTGATTGCTGCTTCTTGGGTTACGTGAAAAGTTTCTATCGAAACTAAAACAATAGAAAAATACGTCGACTTAAAAATTAGAGATCATTAATCACACGCACTCAAACTTGGATAGATGATTCGGGCTGGCTATATAACGAAAGCACAGAAAATATAGCTACGGTTACAGGAAGGCAAGGATGTGGAACAAAACGTCACCATAAAACGAAGCCGGCCAGCTATCGGCGGATAGTTAAAATGCGCCTTGTGTGGTTTCTCAGAGTTGCTGGGCATATTTTCGCTATCATTGTTACATATAATACTTCTACTTGCACGGCATCTCCGACAAACTCGACAGGGCACAGTTTAACAATCCGGCGGTGGCCAGCCGGCTTCGTTTTGGGGCGACGTTTTGTTCTGCCTGTTTGTCTTCCTGTAGCGATAACTGTATTTTCTGTGACAAAACACGAAATAAGTAAAAACTATGCCCTAACATAAGACACCCTGTATATGTCAGAGGAGTAGCCTTTTTTATTTCTAGATATTACAATAATAACCTTGTTATTTTAAAGGTCTGAATTATACTCGCTACAATAATTTTGTTTATTTCTTTTTTTTTATGTAAATTTTATTCTTGTGTGCTAGTATTTTTTTCTTTCTGTTTTCAGTAAAACGGAAAGAAAAAAAGTTGGTTAGGTCACACATTCATCTTCAACATAAGAATAATCAAGAATATATAAATAGTGAGACATCTTTGTAGTAAAAGTTTAAAACAAATATTTACTAGGTAAATATTTGTTTAATTATAAAGAAATAAAATAAAATTATTTTGTCACGGTACCTATCTGTTGGTCATTAGTATGTGTATGAAAAGTATATTTAAAAAAAACCTCCACCACAATATCAAGACTGATAGTTTTTTATACCAGATAAATTATCAAACGTAATGATCTCGTGATAATGTGCACTTTATGGAGAATATTCCAGATTTTTTTTTAGAAATTTCTTGATCAGTACTCTAAAGATAGGGTCAGGGGGAGAGCAATTTTTGGCCATTTTTAAAAAATAATATAAAGAAAAGTTTGCGCGAGTATTACATCATACATATTTTTGAATTTGTGTTTTTCACAAGCTTTTATTTGACACTCCACTTGATGATCTTGCAAATTTTTTTTTTTCACTTCTGATTTCACCACCCAAAACTAACCCCTCGAGTCAAAATTTAAACTACACGGCTCTGAGTGGGCCATTAATTTCTATATTTATGCTAAATTTCAACTTTCTATGTCAAATAGTTTCGGAGAAAATCGGTTGTAACAGACAGATACTGACGTTATCCCATAAGTGTTCCGAACACTAAAAATTAATTCCAAAATATTTATAAGAAATTAATAAATTAAAAAAAAAACTTCAGTGAATATTAAACTGTTACGTTCGCACTCTTCTAAGCGACTGCGTATTGTTCTTGGATGACTTATTTTTAACATATCCTCATCAAATTAAAGATAGATCGAGGCATACTTACGTCACATCATTTCTATATCAATTTATTTGAGACAGTTTCTCGAATGGCACATTTCCGTGTGTGATGTTGCCTTATCCTACTGAAACTAGGTTCTTTGGTTATATTAATAATTCTGTTTATTAGTGATCATTAATGTAAAAATGTGCCTGATCCGAGAATAAGATATTTGTAAATGTTGAAAAATGTTCAAACAGTTGATTAACGAAGTCTCTGAGCAGAATCTGTTGATTTTAATTTTTGCGAAGCTTTTATGCAAAATCAGTTGATTTGCATTTTTGCTTTTGTGATGTGAGCACTGCACCATACTCCTGAGCCACAGCTCTTAGTCGTTCACTTATTGAAAGGGGGATTCTCGTGAACTAACACTCGACGCACATGACGTTTTCATCATTTCTTGACGCCCCTGGTTGCTCAGCCTGAAAGTACTGAAAGTTGAGGCAGTATTTTCAAACTGTCACATTCATTTTTTTAATTAGTTGAACACTAGGGGTATTATTATTATTATTATTATGTTGTGAAAATGATATTGAACGTGAAATGGACGACGCGTGTTAGTTGCAGAATTGTTTTTGTAAAACTCGTATACAAAATGCACGCTTCACTCCCGTAAAACATTCTATAGTAACTAAATTTCCAAGGATATAGCAATAAGCCAAGCAATATATCATTTATTTAATTTACAACCTGTGTCTTGTAAACCTATCAAAACAACCACTTATAATGCTCCCAGCCTATACATTCGCATCTTTAACCACAATTAATTCACATTTATTAGTGTTTGTGTATTTTTATTTAAAAAATTAACATACCTTTAACTGTTTTACTAACATTTCGTTTCTCATTTTCTCCGCTGTAAGCTCCCTAGTTAAATCGGCCTTTGTTTTGCTGCAATCTGGATTTAAGGCCCTATGCTGTAGTAACAGTACCGTGCTTGGTCGCTCTGTGGGATTGGGGTGAATCATAGATCTAAAAATGATACAATTAAAGTGTTAACAACTTTATTGTTGATTTCTAATTTTAACTTTTGGTCACAAAAAAATCTTACAGCAAAGTCCTGTAATACAGTTCTCCAGTACTCGAACTAAATTTTTCGTTGACAGAAAAAAATTCTTTTGAGGAGTTTCTGTGTTTGACGTTATGGGACATATATCGAGTAAAGATTGATAAATATAGTGTATATATATATATATATATATATATATATATATATATATATATATATATATATATATATATATATATATATATATATATATATATATATATATATATATATATATATATATATATATATATATATATATATATATATATATATATATATATATATATATATATATATATATATATATATATATATATATATATATATATATATATATATATATATATATATATATATATATATATATATATATATATATATATATATATATATATATATATATATATATATATACATATATATATATACATATATATATATATATATATATATATATATATATATATATATATATATATATATATATATATATATATACATTGTAACATTCATTTTTTCTTAGATTTTAAGACCATGTAATGTTACTGATTTTTCACTTTAAATTGTACTTCTTTTCATTTTTGTATCGAGCGGTATATTAATCAGAAATTCCAAGCCGTTCGGTATATTAGTGTGCTGTGCGGGTTTACGACCGAATCTCTCGATACGCCGGGATTGGTTAAATATTTGTATCCGCAGTTTTGGTTCCGGCGTAGCCATATTGCCGAGAGAGTGCCCACGGTTTATTTAAGAGTCCGGCGGACAGGAAGAGGGGGGAATTTCCACCGAGCCGCCAAGTAGGTTGTTTCGACCAAGCCGCCAAGTAGGCTAATTTTCCATCGAGCCGCAGCGAGGCTTACTTCGACCGAGCCGCAGTAGAGGCTCATAGCAACAATTATGAGAGCTAAGTAAAGCACAAGTTTTTTTCTAACGTAAAGCCGTAGTGGGCTCTAAGTGTTTCCTACAAAGTGTGAAATCGGTTGTGTTTCCATCGAAGGCCTAGAAGCCGAAATAAAAACCGTAAGTTACCAGAACATTCCTCAATAGACTTATTCCCGAAGTAGTGCCTTAATAGCAATTTGAACTGACAAAAAGTGAAAATCACGATTCTTCGCTTTCGGGGGTAGTCAGGTTTTAGAATTTAAATGTCTGATTTAGGGACTCTAATAATAATAACTACCTATTAGGCTAGAATTCTTTGTAATCCTTAAAGACACAGAGGTTAGAACTTTTATTTTAAAATCATGAATAAATTTTCTTTTTGTTGATTAAAGCTAGTGTCTCACTGAATACCTATCTTACTTTTCAGGATAATGACGGCTGTACCAAACTGTTTTTTTATTTTCAACAACTGTACACCCTTTCAGTATTTTTTCATTTTTTTAGCTGAAGTTAGATCCTTTCTATTTTAAAATGAATGGTGCCCAAAAGTCGTACAGCTGAGGTTTTTTAAAAATAAAAAAATAATTCCAAAAAGACGTACAAAAATTATCTCTTACCCATATCTCTCTACCAAGGAAAACTGTGCTAGTGTGTGATTAATTTCTCTAGTTCTTTTAAAATCAGGATTCACTCAATTCATTATCAGAAATTAAAAAGAGGTTGCAAGAAAATTGCGCCCAGCGTGGGAAAAACAATTTTCACAGGGTACAAAAAGACGCCGCAAAAAGCGGGCGAGTTAACACCGTACAAAAAGACGCAGTCTACGTGGGGCGCAATTAAACACCTTTTCATAGGCTACAAAATGACATCACAACGTGCGAGCAAGTTCACATGTTACAAAATGGCGCCCAACGTGGGGCTTTTGGAATTTTATTTTTTAAAAAAAGGGTTCAGTGTACTAGCTTTCGAACAAAGTAAAAGCTCTAACTTTTCAGATATTTTTATTTCATAATATTTATTAAACGAAACTACACTATAGCAATAAGACAAAAGCAGGAAATTTGTAGAATTATTTATTTCAATTTATCTGATGGTGGTTTAGATATTTGAATTTTGTTAATCGACTCTAAGATAAGAGATTCCTACTTTTTTCTTAAAAGCTACTTTTATAGTTCAGATTAGCAGATGTGCTGGTTTACTTTAATTTTTGCAGTGTTAGATTTATTTTGCGGTTAACCGAAGAAAAAACTGTACTTTTTTCTCACCGATGTTTTGCATGAATATTAAAAATACTTTGCTGATACGAAACGGTATTTGGAGATTTTTTATTTGGAAATTCTTAACATACTTGGTAAAAGAATTTTAATACAAGGCAATACATTTTTTTTGAAATTGTCGAAGATTTTTTTAATGTTTGGTAAAGAAGTTTACATATTTTAAGTGCCTTTACAGATTTTTTATTTTGACTATTGGGAGCACAGGAGAAATATTTTTACGATTTTTTTTAAACAATTCTTTTAAATTTTATAATCTAAATACATTTATCATGGAAGCCTTCAATTTTAAAGTCAATCACCTACTGGAATATGAGTTAGACTATGAACTGAAAATCCGTCGTACTTTCTCAGAACGTCCGGTCGCGGATAAAAGAAAGATTCTAACGAGGATCTTAAGTAAAGAAATTAATGAGCCCGGAAAAACGATAAAGATAGGGGATGACACTCTGTCTACTAAAGAAGAAACGGCTGGTATCGAAAAGAGTTTAAATTCTATCCAAAACTTAATCGATAGTTATGACGGCGATCCAAATGATTCACTTGTACACCGGGTTAAGTCACGTTTATCGCATGTAGCGGGTCGCGTACAAAGAATTCCCATGCCGGATGACGAAGAGGAAGCGTCGAAGTTTTCCAAATATGTTCAAGAAACAATAGCTACGTGTGTACTCATGGAAGCAAATCTTGCAGAAAAGATAGCTCCTGGTCATGAGTTACCACAGTTGCCTATTACAACCCCAGTCATAAACGTACCAGCTCCAATCGTGAATTGCGCAGCCAGAAATATTCCTGTCAGCGAATGGCAATTGAAATTTAATGGAGACTCAAAGAGACTCTATCCTTTTTTGGAGAGGCTGACTGAAATAGCTCAAGCTAGGAAAGTATCGGAAGATGAACTTTTCAGCTCTGCTGTTGAATTCTACACTGGCAATGCCTTCATTTGGTTTAGAAGCATAAAATCAAGTGTCAGCGACTGGCATTCCTTGGTAGGATAGGCTAAAGAAGGACTTCTTGCACTGTGATGATGGATGAAGAATTGTGGTCGGAAATAAAGAGGAGGCGACAAAAGAAGAATGAGTCCACTGTGATTTTTATTGCCCACATGGAATCTTTATTTGGTAGGTTATCCACCAAGCCTTTGGAAAATACCAAAGTTAAATTTATACGGAGGAATATTCTGCCTAGCTTCGTCAATCGGTTAGCTCTACTAGATATTAATTCGGTAGCCGAACTCGCCGGGTTATGTAGAAAACTCGAAGAGTCCGATTATTTGTTGGAAAAGAGCAGACCAAAGGGCGAAAAACTAATATACATCAAGTAGAGTATAATCCAAATGGCCGAAGTGGAGTCTCGACAAATAAAGTTGGGAATTTAAATCGGAACTCTAGGAGTAACCGGAAAACGGGTAAAAGAAAAGATAGTGATTCTAAAATTAGCGACACTGCAGCTAAAGTGAATGACAAGTCGGTCTCACCTAAGGCAATTTTCACGTGTTGGAATTGCGAAGGTCCGAATCACACTTACCAAAATTGTACAGCACCGAAGAGGGTATTTTGTTTCAAATGTGGAACAACTGGTGTGAGACTAGCATCATGCCCCAAATGTACAAAAAAACGAGTAAGGACGGTATATTACCGAGGCGGATATACTAAGTCCAACAAAAAAGCCTCTAATCATTCGGCTAAGTCACAAGCTCACGTTCGCAGTAAAGCCCCTAATCCAAAACGTTCTAAAACACGGATGGACAAAAATATTCCAATAGATCAGATTGGACTAAATGGTTACAAAAAGTTTCTGATTTTTTAAAGTCTAATAAAAATTCTCCTTCTCAAGTTAAAACTCCTGCTTCTCCAAATGGTCACATGTCTCCTTTATTCGTGCATAAATATTTAGATAACAGACCGCATATCAAGATAAATCTATTAGGTGCCCATTTCTCGGCTTTATTTGACTCTGGTGCAAATGCCTCCGTTGTAGGTCAGAATGGTATTAAAATTTTAAGTCGTTTAAGTATAAAAATATGCCATGTCAAAAATAGAAGTGTTACCACTGCAGATGGCAGCCGTCTAAAAGTTTTAGGTACGGTTGAGTTGCCGCTAGTCTGCAATGGTCATTGTTTAGTAATCTCTGCTCTAGTAGTACCTTCTCTATCACATACTTTGGTTTTAGGATGTGATTTTGCACAAAAATTCGGAATTTTAGTAAATTTTAAAGATAATTCGTGGTATCCACAGTCCCTAGAAGTCAATTCTCATACAAATTTTAAAGATTGTTATTCAGAAAGTTCTTTAGAAAACCTTTTCTCGCGTCTATGTACCCTAGATGATCTCTCGCGGACGGAACGCTTAAAGGCAGAAAACGTAATAAGCTCTTTCAAAGAAATAAGTAGTAAAGATAGGTTAGGCCGAACGAATAAAATCAACATGTCTATAGATACGGCTGATGC